>CM046009.1:35836199-36197571 GCA_025175895.1 Wurfbainia villosa | reverse complement strand
AGGATATCATCAAATACCTTTGGCGAAGAGGATCGAAGAGGTTAGCTTTGTATTTGCGGATTATATGCCTATGTGGTCATGCTTTGGATTGAAGAGCAGGGGCTACATATCGGCGCCTTATGGATAAAATTTTTCTGCGAGCAGAAAGGGAAGAATGTGGAGGTCTACGTGGATGACATCCTGGTCAAGTCAAAGGTCACTCGGGATTTAGTCAAGGACTTGAATGAAACCTTCGCTACGTTAAGGCGATTTAATATGAAGCTAAACCCTAACAAATGCTTGTTCGGGGTAAAAAGTGGCAAGTTCTTGGGGTACATTGTGACTGAGAAGGGGTTGCAAGCCAACCCCGAGAAGGTGAAGGCCTTATGCAACATGAAATCACCTACTAATTTGCAAGAGACCCAGAAGTTAGTGGGAAGGATTGTTTCTTTATCCCGATTCATAGCCAGATTGGCGGACAAGGGGCTACCTTTCTTCAAGATCTTGCGCAAAGCTACTAAATTTCAGTGGGACGATCAATGTGAACAAGCTTTCCAGGAGTTGAAGAGATATCTGGCCGGACTCCCACTACTGGCTAAACCAATACATGGAGAACCATTATGGATGTATCTGGCCGTCTCAGAAGGAGCCGTTAGTTCGGTATTACTGAAACAAGAAGATTCTCACCAGCAACCTATTTACTATACCATCCATATTCTGAAGGGGGCAGAATTCCGTTATACGAAGTTAGAGAGGCTGGCATATATCTTAGTGCTAACCGCTCGCAAACTGAGGCCATACTTTTTGGCTCATCCTATCACCGTTTTAACACACAGCGAATTGGGCAAGGTCGTCACTAAGCCAAATTTCTCGGGAAGGTTAGCCAAATGGGTGGTAGAGCTAAGCGAGTATGATATACACTACCAACCTCGCACGGTCATCAAGGCCCAGGCACTCGCTGATTTCCTGGCCGAGGTACCTTGTGGTTCGGAAGAAGGTTCAGCTATGAAGGAGAGGGAATCAAAGGCATGGAATATATTCGTAGATGGCTCTTCAGGATCTCTGAGCGGTGGTGTTGGTGTTCTATTAATTACCCCGGAGGGTGAAGAAACTCGATTAGCCATTCGCCTGGAATATCGGGCATCTAATAATGAAGCGGAATATGAAGCTATCATAGCGGGATTGCAGGCTGCTAAAGCGGTAGGGGCTTCTTCCATTGTGATCCACTCGGATTCCCAGTTGGTAATATCCCAACTTCAAGGTTCTTTTGCGGTTCGGGAGGAAAGGCTGCACAAGTACTTGAAAGCTTTTGAGAAAGAAAAAGCTCAATTTCATCAGGTCCTCTTGAAGCAAATCCCGCGGGAGCACAATGAGAAGGCAGATGAATTGGCTCGGATGGCTAGCGCTGTGGGAGGAATAAAATCATCGGAGACGATCCAGGCGAGAATTCACACTTCCTTAGCAATATGCAACATAGAGGGAGACGCACCCGAATCAAGCCTAATTCTTGATTGGAGAACCGATATCATAGCTTATTTACGGCACGGGAAGATTCCTGAAGGGAAAATTGCGGCATCTACTTTAATACACCGAGCCAAACGGTTCATCCTCTTAAATGAAGACCTGTACAAGACCTCTTTCGGGCGACCCTTGTTAAAATGCCTAGGAAATGAGGATGCGGAATGGGTACTCTGGGAGATCCATGAAGGATGCTGCAGCAATCATTTAGGAGGGAGAGCTTTAGCAAGAAAGACCTTGTTAGCCGGATACTTTTGGCCTACTCTTCAACGAGATGCGGCTCGTATAGTGCAAAGTTGCATAAACTATGGAAAGCATAAACATAGATTAATGAAAGTTGTAGTCTCTTCCTGTCCTTTTGACCAATGGGGAATGGATATAGTGGGTCCGATACCAACGACACCTTTACAGAAGAGGTTTTTATTGGTCGCTGTGGATTATTTTTCCAAATGGGTGGAGGCCGAGCCCTTAGCCAAAATTACTGAGAATGCCGTAATATAGTTCTTATGGAGAAATATCATTTTTCGGTATGGTATCCCTCGAAAAATAGTCAGTGATAATGGGCGACAGTTCCAAGGGAAAAAGATTCAAGAATGGTGCCAAAGTCTCAACATTCAGCAAGCTTTCACTTCGGTAACTCACCCTCAAGCGAATGGACAAGTGGAGGTAACTAACAGGATCCTCATTCAAGGATTAAAGACCAAGTTGGGTGCTCGGAGAAGGCGGGTGGAAGAGCTACAGGCGTCCTGTGGGCCTATCGAACCACACCTAAGACAGCGACAGGAGAGACTCCCTTTAGTTTGGTATATGGGGCGGAGGCCGTTATTCCGGTCGAAGTTTTGTTGGATAGCGCTCGGGTAAAAGCATACGAGCCAGATCAGAACCAATTTATCCGAAGCACCGAATTAGACCTGGTGGAGGAAAGGCGGGAGATGGCCCGGAGGCGAGCGAAATTTTACAAGCAGAGAGTTCAGCGAGCCTTTAATAAGAAAGTGGTGCCTCGGAGATTTCAAGAAGGAGATTGGGTTTTGCGTAAGGTCAATCCACTGAGATCTGGAAAGTTGGCTCTAATCGGGAGGGACCCTACGAGATAACTTGACGTAAAGGTGGTCAAATTGACATATTATCTGAAAGACGACCAAGGCAAAGAGCTTCCACGACCTTGGAACGCCCTTCACTTGAAGCTCTTTCACACTGTAGGAGAAATATGAAATAGAAAAGGAGAAATTATGAAACTCAGAGGGGGTGTTTATTGAATTGATTATATTAATTAAATGCCAAGTGCTCTCTAAATTTCATTAAGGGGTTATTTACAAGGGCAATACGGTATTACCAATGAGTATTGAAGGAGAAAAACAGAAAGGAAATTCCCGTTTCAAAATGAGATATTGTATTACAGCTTAAATCGTTCAGGAGGATAACGTTTGAACCCAGCCTCCCAATTTAAAGAAAATGAAGGATAAGTTAGAGGAGGTAATCCTTGGGCAGCATACTGCCGAACCACGTCATTGAATCCGTCCTGATAGGTGGCGCGCATTAAAATAATGAGTCGCTCCTGGCGGTTCGGACGGTCAGGGCTTCGTTCTCGATGCCGCCTCGCACTTTTATTGTTGTTCGAAGATTTCGACGCATGTCCACATAGCGCCGCGTGACACCTCCATAATTGTGTCGGCCCGAGTGCAATGCGTCATCACCGAGAACTTTGGTCTGCTTTGCACAAGGTGTGTCATCTCCACCAGTATTTGTAGCGCATGAAGTGAAATCCCCTCCACCGCTTGAATATGATCTGGTTCGGGCAAGTTCGTGAGCTCATCCTCCTGGAGGGAAGTCTCTTACTGCGTGAGCGCATGAGCATGCGCCCGGGAATTTATAAGGGAGGAGTTTTCTTGTACCTCCTTGCATAAGCGGGTGCGAAGGTCCCCTATCTTATCTTGTGCTCGCTGATATTGAACCTGAAGACGAGCGAGGGCGTCGGAATCTTGTTGCTTCCCCTTGAGAAGCTCTGCTACCTGCCCTTGAAGATGTATTAACTCTTGAGCCAAGGAAGATTCTGTGTTAAGAGAGGCCAACTGGATTTCTTGCTGGGGGACGAGTGGATCTGCCCCTGGACATAATTGCGCCTTCAATACTGCAATAGTGTCAGCATCCCTCTGTATTTGTTGGTGGGCCTCGGCTAATTGCTCCTGGCACCGGGATAATTGGTGGGACAGGAGTCGTTCCCGATTCTGAGCATTCGCTAAATCTTCCCGTTGTTGCCGTTCCCATTCTCGGGCTTGAGCCCGGTATTGGTGAAGGGAACGATCCAATTCTCAGTGGTTGGTTAGGGCCTACATGCCTGTTGAAGAGAAGAGAAATGGGTCAGTTAAACAAAGCTAAGGAAATTGATTAAGAAAACGTGCGAGTCCAAAGCATGATCAGCCTTCCATACGAGTCATCTCCTCTAAGTTCAGAATCCGAAGACTCCTGGGAGAAAGGGAAGAAGATGGGACGGATGATGCCGAAGGGGGAATCTCACTCGTCAAGGGAAGAATGGAGGCGATATTCGGTGGCGGAGAATGGAGAGAAGGAGGAGTCTTATTCAAAAGGTCCATGGAAGTGGTGGTCAAGGGTGGTATATTCGAGATGCGGGAGAATGGGCGCCACATTTGTTTGGTAGGTGAAGTCGGAAGGAAAAATCGAAGGAGGTGATAGGAGGAGGGTCTGGAGAAGATGAGATGATGAGCCTTTCGGGAAGCCTTCCATGAGGATTTTAGAAGTAGAAGGCTCTGATTAGGGTCTCTGAGGAAGGAGGACTCTTGCGATAAACAAAGGGAGGTTGGCGTGAAGGAATGTCAACCGCCATGGGTTCGAGAGAGGAATGAGGAGGAAGGAGAAGACAGGCGGTATAACCTCTATCATCGGCGGACATGAAAGTATCTCCTTCCCGGATGCATCCCAGTTGTGGGGAAGAAGAAGGCGACTGAGCGTCAGTTGGCGGAGGGAGGCAAAGGAAAGTTAGGGCTTATGCAGTAGGAGGAAGTGAAGAGGGATGACCGACTTCCTTGAGATGGGGTAGCGAAAGTCACCGAAGGAGGAGAGGGAGAATGACGAGGTGATTCCCATATGATGGTGATCGAAGGAGGTGAAGAAGAAGAAGAAGCTAAGGGCTGACCGACACCCCGTTTACGATTCGTGTAGCGGCCCGCTATTTCCTGGAAGAAGGTGGAATGCATCTCGGATATCTGAAAATAACGAAAGACGAGGAACCAGGAAGGAAAGATCGAAGAAACGAAATTTGGCGGCGGAGGAGCAAGCAGACGAAGAAGAGGAAGACCAAAAGGTGAAAGGATGAAGATAGCAGAAAAAACGAGGACGAAAGAGTCCCCTATAAAAAGAGGAAGAATGGGCTTGCAGCTGTTAATGGGCTTCAGGGAAAGAAGGATTTATTTTTCCTAAATAGCCCATTATATACAAAAATGCTATCCCCGCAGAGCGGAAGTTATCCCCGTGTGGTGGTGGAACGGAAGAACCGAGACTCCTCGGTTACTATTTACTCTATATACAAAATGCTATCCCCGCAGAGCGGAAGTTATCCCCGTGTGGTGGTGGAACGGAAGAACCGAGACTCCTCGATTACTATTTACTCTATATAAAAAATGCTATCCCCGCAGAGCGGAAGTTCTCCCCCGTGTGGTGGTGGAACGGAAGAACCGAGACTCCTCGGTTACTATTTACTCTATATAAAATATGCTATTCCCGCAGAGAGGATGTTATCCCCGTGTGGTGGTGGAACGGAAGAACCGAGACTCCTCGTTTACTATTTACTCTATATACAAAATGCTATCCCCGCAGAGCGGAAGTTATCCCCGTGTGGTGGTGGAACGGAAGAACCGAGACTCCTCGGTTACTATTTACTCTATATAAAAAATGTTATCCCCGCAGAGCAGAAGTTATCCCCGTGTGGTGGTGGAACGGAAGAACCGAGACTCCTCGGTTACTATTTACTCTATATAAAAAATGCTATCCCCGCAGAGCGGAAGTTATCCCCGTGTAGTGGTGGAACGGAAGAACCAAGATTCCTCGGTTACTATTTACTCTATATAAAAAATGTTATCCCCGCAGAGCGGAAGTTATCCCCGTGTGGTGGTGGAACGGAAGAACCGAGACTCCTCGGTTACTATTTACTCTATATAAAAAATGCTATCCCCGCAGAGCGGAAGTTATCCCCGTGTGGTGGTGGAACGGAAGAACCGAGACTCCTCGGTTACTATTTACTCTATATACAAAATGCTATCCCCGCATAGCGGAAGTTATCCCCGTGTGGTGGTGGAACGGAAGAACCGAGATTCCTCGGTTACTATTTACTCTATATAAAAAATGCTATCCCCGCAGAGCGGAAGTTATCCCCGTGTGGTGGTGGAACGGAAGAACTGAGACTCCTCGGTTACTATTTACTCTATATAAAAAATGCTATCCCCGCAGAGCGGAAGTTATCCCCGTGTGGTAGTAGAACGGAAGAACCGAGATTCCTCGGTTACTATTTACTCTATATACAAAATGCTATCCCCGCAGAGCGGAAGTTATCCCCGTGTGGTGGTGGAACGGAGGAACCGAGACTCCTCGGTTACTATTTACTCTATATAAAAAATGCTATCCCCGCAGAGTGGAAGTTATCCCCGTGTTGTGGTGGAACGGAAGAACCGAAATTCCTCGGTTACTATTTACTCTATATAAAAAATGCTATCCACTCAGAGCGTAAGTTATCCCCGTGTGGTGGTGGAACGGAAGAACCGAGACTCCTCGGTTACTATTTACTCTATATAAAAAATGCTATCCCCGCAGAGCGAAAGTTATCCCCGTGTGGTGGTGGAACGGAAGAACCGAGACTCCTCGGTTACTATTTACTCTATATAAAAAATGCTATCCCCGCAGAGCGGAAGTTATCCCCGTGTGGTGGTGGAACGGAAGAACCGAGACTCCTCGGTTACTATTTACTCTATATAAAAAAAGCTATCCCCGCAGAGCGGAAGTTATCCCCGTGTGGTGGTGGAACGGAAGAACCGAGACTCCTCGGTTACTATTTACTCTATATACAAAATGCTATCCCCGCAGAGCGGAAGTTTATCCCCGTGTGGTGGTGGAACGGAAGAACCGAGACTCCTCGGTTACTAGTTACTCTATATACAAAATGTTATCCCCGCAGAGCGGAAGTTATCCCCGTGTGGTGGTGGAACGGAAGAACCGAGACTCCTCGGTTACTATTTACTCTATATAAAAAATGCTATCCCCGAAGAGCGGAAGTTATCCCCGTGTGGTGGTGGAACGGAAGAACCGAGACTCCTCGGTTACTATTTACTCTATATACAAAATGCTATCCCCGCAGAGCGGAAGTTATACCCGTGTGGTGGTGGAACGGAAGAACCGAGACTCCTCGGTTACTATTTACTCTATATACAAAATGTTATCCCCGCAGAGCGGAAGTTATCCCCGTGTGGTGGTGGAACGGAAGAACCGAGACTCCTCGGTTACTATTTACTCTATATAAAAAATGCTATCCCCGCAGAGCGGAAGCTATCCCCGTGTGGTGGTGGAACGGAAGAACCGAGACTCCTCGGTTACTATTTACTCTATATACAAAATGCTATCCCCGCAGAGCGGAAGTTATCCCCGTGTGGTGGTGGAACGGAAGAACCGAGACTCCTCGGTTACTATTTACTCTATATAAAAAATGCTATCCCCGCAGAGCGGAAGTTATCCCCGTGTGGTGGTGGAACGGAAGAACCGAGACTCCTCGGTTACTATTTACTCTATATACAAAATGCTATCCCCGCAGAGCGGAAGTTATCCCCGTGTGGTGGTGGAACGGAAGAACCGAGACTCCTCGGTTACTATTTACTCTATATACAAAATGCTATCCCCGCAGAGCGGAAGATATCCCCGTGTGGTGGTGGAACGGAAGAACCGAGATTCCTCGGTTATTATTTATTCTATGTCTCAGTTGCTTGTATTAATCAACTTTATATGGTTGTATTCTTGTGCCATAGCAGAGTCGGCTCGTCTAAGGGGTCTATATACCCAGCAGATTGAAAAGACGGGAGAGCCGAAATATGCCCCAAATTACATGTAAATACAAAAGGAGTAAAGAGTAGTACAACTCAGAAGGTCCTGGAGGAAGGAGATATACTAGGGAAGTTCGATGATACGGGAGAACTACATACTCCCAGCCATCTACAAGGATAAACAACAAAAGAAACCCTAATACATCTAGGGTATTACAATTCTTTATTATGCGGAACGGATGGAGTTTCCTTGCGCGGTCGGGGTTGGCACAGTAGCTGCTGAAGATAAGACTGCTTCAAGAAGATTTGCCGGGATAGTTCTTTTTGGGACCCTATCAGTTGTTGACGCAGGGAACGATTATGGGCAGAAGTTTCCTCCAGCTGTTGCCGTAAACACTTCACTTGTTCCAACAAGATGGCTATGTATCGGCGGTCATTTATCTGTTCTTTAGAAGGCGAGGAACTGTTGCCCTGTTCCGATATTCTGTCCATGACAAGCAAAGGAAAAAGGAGAATGGTGGAAGCTATCAGGTAAAGGTCGGTGGGTTTTTATGGCGACGAAGGGGAAGAGTGCATTCATTGGTAGGAGATGTGAGAACCATAAATGCCGTCTGAGAAGAGGAAAGCGTGGCGATGGCGGAAGGTTGACGGACTACAATCATAATTAAGAGGGTCCAATCCGAGACATGATAGAGGAAGATATGTTCAGATCAGATTACTATCCTTTTGGAAGACAAAAGCCTTACTTCTACGGGAAAAAGACAAAAATAGATATCATTTGCCTCCCTTATTTTTTTTTATTAACATATTTGAAACGATTACATTAACTTGATCTACAAAGATTTTCCATGATTACTCCTAATGAGATGAGCGGAGATGTCTCTTTGGGGGAGAAGGAGCTAATATAACTCAAGTGTTCGCTTTGGGGTGGAGGAATAATCGTGGACCTTCATCGAAAGGGAAGGACGAGTCCTCATTTGGGGAATCGGGATGAAAGCCAAGCAGGCGGAAGTGAAGGAAGTTCATCAACGGCCGGTCTCCGTACTCCCAGGTGAAGGGGGGATTCCATACCCTATTGCGGAAGGAGGGGAAAGGAGCGCGGAAGGATCTCCCCGCTGGAGGGGTGGGAGTTGGACCAAAAGGCGGAAAAGGTAGGGGATGGAAGACTGAAGTGGCGGTTGATCGGGTCTCCGAATCTGCATCATCCTCAGAGACCCAGTCCTGTATTTCAAAAGATTCTGATTCCGAAGAAATTTCAATGGGATGCCCTACCGAAGCCATGATGGTAAGATAACAGGACGAAGACAAGGGGGACGAAGGACTTATAATGGAAGGAGAATGGCGAAAAAGTTCTGGGGAAGGGGGAGAAGACGAAGAGGCTGGCATCTTTTCCGAAGCTGGAGGAAGGATAGGGAAAATCAACGAGCAAAAGGCCATTTAAAGTGATGTCCGAACCAAAATCGGGGCGGATGTGGATACTAGTAGGCAAAATCCCGTAAGAGAGCCCCGAACCAGCCTGGCGATGGCGTTATATGGTACGAGTAAAGAAATAACAAGGGAAAGCTCAAAATTGGTCCAGAAACCTCGACTCGCTAGAGAACACGCGAGGACCGTAATGGACAGACATATTGATAAGAGTCAGCTCTTAACAGTAAAGAAAAAGTTATTACCGAAAAAATGGTACGGGAGATTACAACTCAAATCGCTCAGGGGAACATTTAGCCAACGCCTGAGGATCTAAGGATCGTGTCCACGCCGGGAGGTGGATATCCTTGTTCGGCGTTTTGAGCTACAGCCCCCTCGAAGCCTAATATAAAGAGATCTACCCTTTTCTTGACATAGTGCCTCTTGAGGTCGGCTTCCTGTTCCTTTAATTGGTCCCGATATTGAGCCACCTGAGTTTGACTTTCCGCCAATTTGATCGCCAAAGCATCTCTCTCGGTGGCTGCCTTTATAGCTCGCTGTCCTAAGGCTGAAAGGGCTTCAAGATACTCCTGTTGGAGGGTGGATTGCCCTGAGCCACGTGATAAGGTTCGGGAAGAGCCGTTATTGCAGAGAAAGTTCGACACTTCTTTGCACAGGATTCGAGTAATGGCCCGAGCTTAAGCGTTCGAGTTAAAGGCGGTTGCATTCTTAGTGAAGGCTGTGAGATAATGGCCCATGGCATCCATAAGATATATTTTGTATTCCTTCAACTCCCGAGCCAATTCATCTACTTGTTGCGATTTGGATTGGAGAAAAATCCGCTCCAAGTCCTCATTCTTTCGCAGCCTCTCCTCTTCTCGCTCCGTGTGGCTAGCATCATCGCTTCCTCGCATTGGCCCCTCATATCAGTTCCTTCTCACCTCTTGCTCGCCGATTCTTTGAACGAGTTTTTTCACGTGACACGGAGGCGGGCGAGTTTCACGGTAGATTAAGCGGGCCACCGGAGTGACCATCTTATCATCTTTGGCCGAGCGGCCTTCATTGGCATATAGTAATACTTGCGAGAGAAAAGGGAGAAATAAGAGATACCTCGGAAGTAGCTTGCCCACTTGCTCGCATGGGCCTTGCGCTGACCGATTAAAGAATTTCACCTCGAGGGTCGAATTTCTGCAGTGAGGACCCTAACGACCCTCGGAGGAACAGGAAGGGAGGGGTCTTCCCTTGGAGGAGGTTGAGGCCCTGATAAGGTGAAGGGGGGAGGGAGCATCCCTTAGGTCCGAAGGAACAGGAGCTTGGAGTGGCTCCACATGAGAAGGTGGAGGTGAATTTAGCGCCGAGGGGGAGGAGTGAAGAAAATGAGAAGGAGAATCCCCTCCTTGAGGAGATGGAGAATAGACAGGGGAGGTAGTACCTTCTCTTCGTGGTTCATAAATGGTCAGGGGCTGAGACCCTGGTGGATCCGAAGTTGAGGGGAGATGAGCCGATGAGCTTGAGGCTCCTTTCTTAACGAGTCGCAGCTTTTTCCAAGGAGGTGGAGGCTGCGTGGGTTTGCCTCTCTGGCCGCCTTCTTCTTCTTAGCGACCTCGATCGACTCCTTCCACAGAGCCTTCGCATCAGTTATCTACAAGATATCTTGGTAAGAAAGATGGATGACCTAAAAGGAAGTCACATTCATAGATAAATGTCACCCTACCTACAAAGAACCGAAGTCGTCAGAGGTAGAGGAGACAATCCAAAATGGCGCAGGAGGGGAGTCTCTAGCAGATGGTTCGAACAGTAGTGTATCTCCCCTAAAACTCTATACACCTCCAGGAAAGGACATTTGGTCCTCATTTCCCGGAAGGAAGGCAATTTGGGAAGGTCTACTTTACAAATATCGGAATGAGGTAAAGGCTCCGGAAGCTCTACAAAGAAGTATAGTGCTTCCCAGCCCTTGTGGGAAGTAGCGAGTTCACTGAAATTGGCACAACGACTAGACAAATAGAAGAGGCACGCCTTAGAAGACTTTAATTGGAAGAAGCAATGGAATAGTTCAAGGGAGGTTCAAATGTTGGAACACTGTGTGGGCTCCCGATAGAATTCGGAAGGAGTTGGGGGTGAATTGGTTCAGGGGTAATCTGTAGAAGTCTAGGAGGTCCAAGTAGACCTGTGGTGCCGGCAAAGATAGGCCGTTAAAGAATTGTTCGGAGAAAAAGCATGTCAAACCAGGAGGAGGAGTATGAGGTCGATGCGATGCGCTTAGTCAGAAGGATCTATGTAGTCGTTCTTGATATTAAAGAAATAATGGTTACAATCTAACTGGGTTATGGTATGTTCATACCAGGCGGGTGGAGAGGTAGTCCTAAGAGCCATGAGTGTTAAACTAAGCAAAGCACTTACTCGGGGGTAAGGGAGAACTGTGCGAGAAGGGAAGGACTGAATCGCCAAAACACCACCGGGGAAAATCATGGAAGAAGAAGTACAAGACTGGATTGTTAGGCACGCTAAATGATACCTAAGAGGAGAAGGCGGAGGTTTATATAGGGTTTCCCGTGACGATTCAATTTCACAGAGAGAGAAGGAGAAGCGGAGCCCATGGGCCCATCGGGCAGCCTCGGGGGCATACAAGGGAGTTATAAAGGAAAAGGTGGATTCAAGCGGAGGAATGAAGAATAGGGCATAAACTTTACGCACATTTGGAAAGTCAAGCTTATAACTTCGCTTGACTATTTTTCGGGGTTGACTAATGATACTACTGGTACTTTTTTCCCAATAGAAGAGTTAGCAGGTGACCCGTGACCCGTCCCCAAAAACACTGGATTCACCAAAGGGGAAAAGGAGAAACAGCACGGGCGAGAGTTATCAGAAGCCATTGGCACGGGCGAGAGTTAGACGAAGCCATTGACACGGGCGAGAGTTATCGAAAGTAATCGACACGGGCGCGAGTACCAGAGGTCATCTGCACGGACAAGTAGCGAGAGCCATCGACGCGGCGAATGCTAGAAGCAAGGGAGTGGAAAAGAGGCGAAGGCACCGCTAACAGAGGACTAGGAAGGCTGGTTCAACTAGGCAATTCGAAGCCAATGGGATGGAGGAAGGGTCAACTCAACCTAATCGGCGAAAGAAGTTTGATGTACGGGAAAAAGGAGAATTGGTTGGTTTAAGGAGAAACCCTAAGGCTAGGTCACCTATGGTATAGGGGCCTAAGTTAACTTCACCCAAAGCGAGAGGGTGAGGGACTTTAACCTCGTTGCACGAAAAGTAAAGGGAAAGGTGCTATGCAGCGGCAGGGCCCCACGCAATATTGAGTCCTCGTTCCTCATATTTGTAATGTAATTATTCTCCAGAGGAGGAGGTGGCCACGTGTACGATGGAGATAATCCACGACGTTACGTTGAAGGAGGAGGGGAAGATAAAAGGGAGAGAGGAAGGAAGGAGAAAAAGGGGAGAGATAGATCCACAATCATTGGCATCCAGCAAGAGAGAAGGGGAGACGAGAGAAAAGGAAGAACGATCTCGCCGGAGAAGGAGGACGGAGATCTGCTGTTTGTTAAGTCTCTTGTATTTTCCTCATCTTGTAACATCATTGTAAGAGGTCCTTTCTCCTCCACCTTCGGAAACTTGCTTTCTGTAAAGGAGGATCTTCATAGTGAAAGTGCTTAGGCACCGCATCTGGTGAGAAACCTCACCCCCGTGGAGTAGGAATCCTTATTCCGAACCACGTTACATCTCGTATCTGAATCTCGATTGCTGGTGTCGGGTTTTCGTGTTTCGTCTACTTTATTTTCTTATTCTTTACTGATCGCTGCCGGAGGACAATATTTCGAGACCTCCCTCATCGCTTCATCGCCTTGAAAACGGAGCGAACGGATTTTTCCCCCGCACCCGCATCATCCGATAATCCTCATAAGTGCAGGACGAAGGATTCGTCAAACGATTGACGAATACCTCTCCGGAGAAGCGAGTTTTTGAAGACTCATTTTGAATCCGAATTTTGATTCAAATTGTGATCTTCTCTCGATCACATCGTCTTCGACACGAGGTTAGTGACTCGTATGAAGATGAGGCTCATGACTTTGTGAAGTCATCCCAAAGATACTTGGCGTAGATACGGATAGAGGCGATTCTAGCGAGGATCGCTCCGGTTGATGCCTTTCCCGCTACACGTGATACGTCAGGTATACATAGAATAAATTTCTTTTTATTACAAAATTTGAAACTACGGTTATGTCTACACATATTGTACTATGCTTGGGTGTGGTGTGTGTGTTGTAATAAATAAGATTTATTATTTTTATTTCTTCCGCTGTGCACATGTTTACGAAACATATTCGAAAATACACTCGTCGCGGTGCCGGAAACCTAAAAGTGGTATCAGAGCCAGGTTGTGTTTCGACATAATCGTAAAATTGTTTTGCGATAGTCATAATGGTATTAATGGAAATTTTCTACTTTTGGAAAGTTAGAAGTATTTATGGAAATTTTTTAATTTTGTAAAATCTAGAAGTATTTATGGAAATCTTCTACTTTTGGAAAGTTAGAAGTATTTATGGAAATTGATAATTTCCATAAATAAAATATTTGATTAGATTTGGAAATTTGTTTCCTAATTTAATCATGATTTGATTTGGAAAATCAAATCTTAAAATATTTTATTTTCATGAGTAGTTTTGATGATTTAGGAAATTTGTTTCCTAAAATGACTTTCCTTAATCAACACTTTCCACAAATAAAATATGTGATTAGATTTGGAAATTTGTTTCCTAATTTAATCATGATTTGATTTCGAGAATCAAATCTTAAACATATTTTATTTTCATAAATAGTTATGACATATAAGGAAATTTTGTACATGTCATGATTGTATGTCATGTAATTGAATTAGATGCATATCAGTATGTCATGCGTGTCGTGACATGTAGATGTATGTCATGTATGTCATGTATGTCATGTCATATAGATAATAGTTATTTGCATGCAAAGAGGATGAGACATAAAACCCTTACTCAATATTAAAGCCTACACCTTCCATTAATATGGTTAGAACCAGAGTTCCATTTCTTGTTTGGGTTGTTGGACTCTCTCAAAGCCCGGCTCGAACCCGAACATGTTAAAACCATGGAATAGTTTAATACTAATATGGTAAGAGTCAGAGGTCAATCGTTAGCTTTGGTTGTTGGACTCTCTCCAAGCCGGGCTAATTGGTTGAATGCACTCTAACCATATTAAAACTATGTCTTGATTAATGGGTTGGCTTTAACCTGGAGCATCGGCTTGTTGGACTCTCTCCAAGGTCGATGTAAAGGGAGGTGAAGTTGGGTGCTATGCATATGATGCATACTTGTTAATGAGTTAACAACCCGATGTATGTGTGAACATTCAATTAGTTGATAGCACATTGTGATAGTTGCATATATGTGATATGCAATCGGTATATTTGATACCTACCAACGTAGTTATGAATGGCTTGTTGGACTCTCTCCAAGGTTATTCATATCTATGTTGGATATCCGGCCATTCGGAGATGGACCTACGATCTCCCGAAGTGTTTTTTGGGGTTTTTTGAAAATCGAAAAATGAATGGGATTTATAAATGTATGTTGATGCATTTTAAAATCATTTTCTCATATATGTTCATTTTGTATTTCTAGGTTAATCGATTGATCATGACGTCTTTGAATTTGCGCACTATTTTGGATTCAAAAAAATTGACTGGGCCTAAATTCCTGGACTAGCTTAGAAACTTGAGAATTGTTCTCAAGGTGGAAAAACTAGCATACGTCCTTGAAGAGCCTCTTCCCAACCATCCTAGGGACGATGCAACTCCAGACCAATTGTTGGCCTATTAGAAACATGTGGCAGATTCTGAACTGGTGAGTTGTATAATGCTAGCTGCGATGGTACCGAGTTACCAGCAGCATGAGCATATGAATGCTAATACCATAGTCTTCCATCTTCATGAGTTGTTTGATGAGCAAGCGAGATCCGAAAGGTTCAAAGTCTCCAGGCTCGTCTTCACCTCTAAGATGCAAGAAGGTTCGTCTGTAGTACAGTTTGTGCTAAAGATGAATGGGTACATCGAGCGGCTGGCCACCCTCAGGTTTGTGATGGATCATGAATTAAGTATTGACTTAATTCTACATTGGTTACCCAAGAGTTTCTCACAATTTGTGATTAACTATCGGATGAACAAATTAGAATCCACTATTCCTAAGCTCCTCAATATGTTGAAGACTGTAGAGCATTCTGTGAAGCATGAGGAGAAGGCGGTTCTATTAGTTGATTCCTCAAAGAAAGGTTCTAAGAGGAAGGCAAAGGAACAGAAAAAAGGGAAGAATAAGAAGGCTAAGAAGGCAGAACCAGCACAAAAAGGCACTTGCCATCATTGTGGCAAGGAAGGCCACTGGCGAAGAAACTGCAAGATTTATCTTGAGTCCGTGAAGAAGAAGAAGGCATTTGATGCCCCATCCTCTTCAGGTATCTTCGTTATTGATTGTCATTCTATTTCCTTAGACACTTGGGTATTGGATACTGGGTGTGGCTCACATATATGTAATGACATACAAGAGCTAAGGAATGGAAGAAGACTCATCAGAGGGGAGTCAAATTTGTGAGTTGGCAATGGAGCAAAGGTTGCTCTGGTCACCATCGGAACTTATTTCTTTGAAGCTCCCTAGTGGACTAGTCTTGGAACTAGACAATTGCTATTGTGTTCCTTCTCTAATAAAGAACATTGTTTCTATTTCCTGCTTAAATAGAAATGGTTACCATTTGACGTTTAGTAACAATTGTTGTTATATAACTTTGAATGGCGTACTTTATGGAACTGGAACTTTAAGCAATGGTATTTATACGTTGGACGTATCCAGTGACATTTTCAATATCGCGAGCAACAAGCGTGCTTGAAAGGATAATCAATTAGACTCTTATATGTGGCATTGTCGTCTTGGCCATGCAAACAAGAAATGCATGTCCGAATTACACCGATGTGGAATTCTGGAATCGTTTGAATTGGATTCATACGATACATGCGAATCATGCTTAAAAGGCAAGATGACTAAGTTACCTTTACAGAAAAGGTGAATGAGTGGGAGAGTTGCTAGGTCTAATACATCGATGTATGTGGACCTATGTCAACTCAAGCTTTAGGAGGCTATAGCTACTTCATTACCTTCATCGATGATCACTCACGGCTAGGGTATGTGTTCTTGATGAAATACAAGTCTGAAGCATTTGAAAGGTTCAAAGAGTTCAGAAATGAAGTAGAGAAACAACATGACAAGAGTATTAAAATACTTCGATCGGATCGAGGTGGTGAATACTTAAGTCAAGAGTTTCTAGATTATCTCAGAGACAATGGTATATTGTCTCAATGGACTCGCCATATACACCACAAAGATAATGGTGTATCCGAGAGGCATAATCGACCTTGTTGGACATGGTCGGTCAATGATGAATCATGCGAATCTTCGCAAGTCCTTTTGGGGCTATGCACTTGGACATCTATTTACTTGTTAAACAGAATGTCAACCAAGGTAGTCTCCACTACTCCATATGAGATATAGAATAGTAAGAAACCTCATGTATCTTACTTGAAGATTTGGGGTTATCCTGCTTATGTGAAGCGGACTGTATTTGACAAATTGAATGCTAAGTCTGCTTATGTGAATGGAGTTCTTTATGGGATTGGAACTTTAAGCAATGGTGTTTATACGTTGGACGTATCCAGTGACGATTTCAATATCGAAGCAAGCAACACGCATGCTCGAAAGGATAATCAAATAGAATTCTATATGTGGCATTGTCGTCTTGGCCATATAAACAAGAAACGCATGTTCGAATTACACCGATGTGGAATTCTGGAATCGTTTGAATTGGATTCATACGATACATGCGAATCATGCTTAAAAGGCAAGATGACTAAGTTACCTTTTACTGGAAAAGGTGAACGAGTGGGAGAGTTACTAGGACTAATACATACTGATGTATGTGGACCTATGTCAACTCAAGCATTAGGAGGCTATAGCTACTTCATTACCTTCACCGATGATCACTCACGGTTTGGGTATGTGTTCTTGATGAAACACAAGTCTGAAGACTTTGAAAGGTTCAAAGAATTTAGAAATGAAGTAGAGAAACAACATGACAAGAGTATTAAAATACTTCGATCAGATCGAGGTGGTGAATACTTAAGTCAAGAGTTTCTTGATTATCTAAGAGACAATGGTATATTGTCTCAATGGACTCCGCCATATACACCACAGCATAATGGTGTATCTGAGAGGCGTAATCGGACCTTGTTGGACATGGTCAGGTCAATGATGAATCATGCGACTCTTCCCAAGTCCTTTTGGGGCTATGCACTTTGCATAACCTGTTTACTTGTTAAACATAATGCCTACCAAGGTAGTCTCAACTACTCCATATGAGATATGGAATGGTAAGAAACCTCATGTATCTTACTTGAAGATATGGGGTTGTCCTGCTTATGTGAAGCGGACTGTATCAAACAAATTGGATGCTAAGTCTGATAAATGTCTATTTGTTAGATACCCTAAGGAAACAAGGGGTTACCAATTCTATCATCCTGTGGAACAAAAGGTGTTTGTTTCAAGGCATGCTGTGTTTCTAGAGAAAGAGTTTCTCTTGCAAGAAAACAGTGGGAGTGTCGTCGACCTTGAGGAGGCTCGAGAGACTCAAATAGACATTAATGAGATACCTGGTGAAGCACAACAGCCGACAACTCATAGTGATGAGCAATCGGCTAGACCTATTGTAACACCACATCTTCGTAGATCTGGTAGAACACGCAATATTCCTGAGAGATATGGATTTCTTGTAAGTGAATCGAACGACGTGTTACTCATTGATGATGAGGAGCCTACCAGTTATGAAGAAGTGCTGATAAGTTCAGAAAGGGATAAGTGGCTTGGTTCCATGAAGTCGGAAATGGATTCCATGTATGAAAACCAAGTTTGGAACTTGGTTGACCCACCTGAAGGGATAAAGCCTATAGGGTGCAAGTGGGTTTTCAAGAAGAAAACCGACATAGATGGTAATGTGATTACCTATAAGGCTAGATTGGTGGCGAAAGGATATCGTCAAAAACAAGGTGTTGATTATGACGAAACCTATTCGCCTGTACCTATGCTTAAATCCATTCGGATGCTCCTGGCCATAGCTGCTCATTATGATTATGAGATATGGCAGATGGATGTGAAAACATCTTTCCTTAATGGAAACCTGCTCGAGGACGTGTATGTGATACAGCCTGAGGGTTTCACATCGGTTGATAAAACCAAGGTATGCAAATTGCGACGGTCCATTTATGGATTGAAGCAAGCATCCAGGAGCTGGAATATCCGTTTTGATGAGACAATCAAAAAGTTTGATTTCTCACAAAATCCAGACGAACCTTGTGTGTACAAGAAGGTTAGTGGGAGTGCAGTCGTATTCCTAGTATTGTATGTCGATGACATACTACTTATAGGAAACGATGTTTCAATCTTACAGTCAGTGAAGGTTTGGTTATCCAAGACATTCTCCATGAAAGACCTAGGAGAAGCAACCTACATCCTCGGGATTAAGATCTATAGAGATAGATCGAAACGGTTGCTTGGTCTTTCGCAGTCTACATATATAGACCGAGTGCTAAAGAGGTTTAGCATGTCGGAATCCAAGAAAGGTTTCCTACCCATCAGGCATGGGGTACACCTTTCGAAGTCTCTGTGTCCGCGCACAGAAGACGAGAGGATTTGCATGAGTAAGATTCCCTATGCATCCGCAGGATCTATCATGTATGCTATGTTATGTACGAGGCCCGATGTATCGTATGCTCACGAGTGTCACGGCGGATACCGACGATCGAGAATGGATCATTGGGTGGCTATTAAGATGATCCTTAAGTACTTAAGAAGAACTAAGGATGCGTTCCTAATATATAGAGAAGGGTACATGGTGATATGTGGGTATACGGATGCCAGCTCCAGACAGACAAGGATGATTCCATGTCTCAGTCTGGATATGTATTCACCTAGAATGGAGGCGCAATAAGTTGGAAAGGTTCCAAGCTTGACACTATAGTGGATTCTGCCACAAAGGCAGAATACGTTGCAGCTTTGGAAGCAGCAAAGGAAGCGGTTTGGATCAAGAAGTTCATCTTTGAACTTGATGTGGTCTCATCAATGATCCAAACATGTGCTTCGCCGCTATCATCTTATCAGAGAGATCATCAGTAGGAACGAAATACAAATCGAGAAAATTCCCACTGAAAGGAACTTAGCGGATCCTTTGACTAAGGCATTACCTCAAAGTAAGTTTGAGGGTCATGTTCGAGCTTATGGTATTGGATACCGTAGCGATTGGCATTAGGCCAAGTGGGAGTCTGTTAGTAATATATGAGAGATGTCCTAAGGCAATCGCCTTATGTATGAACCATTTATATGATAAATGAAGATTCACTATTTGAGTATACATGTCTTATGTATTTGATTGGATCTTAAACTCATTTACTGAATGTCCACGATACGATTCACAGCATGAGAGAATTTGTGATTGGATCACAACTAGTGAGTATCTCTACATGTGTAATTGTGATGTATCGGAATTATCCCTAGTCGATGAATTGATGGATTTGGACACCATCAATTCACGAGACTAGCACGAGGTATACTCCTTGGTGTATCCAAGCGGTGATTCTCACTTTGGTGGAGACATAGTGATGTCCGAGTTAATCGTGGATGCTAGTTATGGTAACTAGTTCATTGGAGTGACCAGTAAGACTTCATATGGTTCTCTGCATATATAGATATGTCAATGAAGTTCTTCTGTGGCTTAAGTGCGATGTTCCTTTGACTTGCGGTATTCAAGTCATCTTGATCATGGAGACTTATGCTTTGACATCTTAAGCAAACATCTCTAAGGAGATGTGGACCCGGATGATTGGGTATAAGTCAAGTGATCAAGATGTTTGAATAGCCTATAAAGGATTCACCACTCCTTGCGAGAAATGTATACCCATGGCCTCTCATCGGATTGTTACTAAAGTCTTTGGCCAAAGCATTACATGTTTAGAGTAAGGTACTCTTCGATACATGTGAAGTAACTAGAATCCGTAGGACGAGGAAATGATACTTGGGCTAGGTGTGACGTAGTCAGCCTAGTGGGGACTGACACAATAGACCATGTCCTGAACCAAGTGGGTATAAGATGAGTGAAGGGAATGGGGCACGATTCATTCGAGCCTTGAAGGGTTTCGTAAATAGTTCGATCAACCATTGATCTTTTGGTTAATTGGAGATCATGATGTACTACTAGGTGTCACTCATGATCGTTCTATAATTAATGGTTAATTATAGACGGCCAACATAAACCGAGAACCTATTTGGTCACACGCACAACGAGTGTAATCCAAAGGATTTAAAACGAGCTTGAGAATGGGATTCTCAGACCGAGAGAAACTAGGTTTGGTTGGACCAAACATAAAGTGAGCATGAAATCGTTTCAGTCGCAATGGAAGCGTGGATGGGCCGTGTCTTATGAAGACATAATGGATGGACCAAAATGGTTTGGTTCTAATCCAATGGATGAGAATAAACCAAAGGGTTTGGTTTATTTTAAACGAATGAACCAAAAGTTGGTTCGGTTCGTTTTAACTTAAAATAAACCATCATGGTTTGGTTTATTTTAACTTATCTTAATGGAGCGGGTTAACGGGCCTAATGTTTATGATCCAATAACCATTAAGAGAATTAGTTCTCTATAAAAGAGGGCTTAATGGATAATTAAGCCCTAATCCAAAACCCTTGCCCTAAGGTTGCCGCCCACCTCATCTTATCTTTGAGTTGGCGCCAACCTCTTTTGCCGCCCAGCCCATTGTGCCGCCGATCAAGTTGTTGCGGCGTCAAGCTTTAGCCGGTGATCCTCCGGCGACCCTCCGGTGATCTTCCTAGGCCTCGGTGAAAAGGTGAGCACTTGGCTTCCTTGTTTTGGCCGGCGCCTACTCCTCCACCAAGCTGTCCAGTTTTCTGGACAGCTTCTTCTCCTCTCGTCGGAGCGTCGTTTGGACGACGGTTAGAGCTCCGACAGCGGATAACTTACCTGGGATTCGATCTCCGGTAATCCTCTGAGGTGGAGGACGAAGGATTCGTCAATCGGTTGACGAATACCTCTCCGGAGAAGCGAGTTTTGAGGACTCGTTTTGGATCCGAATTTGGATTCGGATCGTGATCATCTCTCGATCACGTCGTCTTCAACACGAGGCTAGTAACCCATACGAAGACGAAGCTCGTGGCTTAGCGAAGTCATCCCGAGGAACTCGGCGTGGATACGGATAGAGACGATTCTAGCGAGGATCGTTCCGGTTGATGCCGTTCCCGCTACACGTCATACGAAAGGTATAACGTAGATAAATTTCCTTTTATTGCAAATTTAAATTTACGGTTATGTCTACACTTGTTGTAATATGCATGCGTGTGTTGTGTGTGTTGTAATAAATAGGAGTATTTGTTATTTTTATTGCTTCCGCTGTGTTCATGTTTACGAAACATGATCGAACACACACACGCCGCAGTGCCGGAAACCCAACATGGGTATACGGATGTCAGCTTCCAGACAGAAAAGGATGATTCAGTCTCGATGCTGGATCGTGTTCACCTTGAATGGGTCGCGATGAGTTGGAAAAGTTTCAAACAAGATAATCGTGAGCGGATTCTACTATGAGGCGGAATACATTGCGGCCTTCGAGCGAAAGGAAGCGATTTGGATCAAGAAGTTCATTTATGAACTTGGTGTGGTTCCAGCCATTGTTGAAGCAATACCGATCTACTGTGACAACAATGGAGCAATTGCACAGGTGAAAGAGCCAAGGTCTCATCAACGATCCAAAGATGTGCCGCCACTATCATCCGATCGTGAGAGATCATTAGTAGGAAGGAAATACAAATCGAGAAAATCTCCACTGAAAGGAACTTAGCGGATCCTTTGACTAAGGCATTACCTCAAAGTAAGTTTGAGGGTCATGTTAGAGGCAATGGTATTGGATACCGTAGCAATTGGCATTAGGCCAAGTGGGAGTTTGTTAGTAATATGTGAGAGATGTCCTAAGGCAATCGCCTTATGTTTGAACCATTTATATGATAAATGAAGATTCACTATTTGAGTATACATGTTCTCATGTATTTGATTAGATCTTAAACTCATTTACTGAATGTCCACGATACGATTCACAGCATGAGAGAATTTGTGACTGGATCACAACTAGTGAGTATCTCTACATGTGTAATTATGATGTATCGGAATTATCCCTAGTCGATGAATTGATGGATTAGGACACCATCAAATCTGTCGAGACTAGCACAAGGTATACTCCTTGGTGTATCCAAGCAGCTGATTCTCACTGGCTGGAGACATTGTGATGTCCGAAGTTAATCGTGGATACTAGTTATGGTAACTAGTTCATTAGAGTGACCATCCATAAGACTTCATATGGTTCTCTGCATATATAGATATGTCAATGAAGTTCTTACTGCAGCTTAAGTGCGATGTTCCTTTGACTTGCGGTATTCAAGTCATCTTGATCATGAAGACTTATGCTTTGACATCTTAAGCAAGCATCTCTAAGGAGATATGGACTCGGGATGATTGGGTATAAGTCAAAGTGATCGAAGGTGTTTGAATAGCCTATAAAGGATTCACCACTCCTTGTGAAGAGATGTATACCCATGGCCTCTCGTTAGATTGTTACTAAAGTCTTTGGCCAAAGCATTACATGTTTAGAGTAAGGTACTCTAGGATACATGTGCATTAACTAGAATCCATAGGACGAGAAAATGATACTTGGGCTAGGTGTGACGTAGTCAACCTAGTGGGGACTGACACTATAGACCATGTCCTGAACCAAGTGGGTATAAGATGAGTGAAGGGAATGGGGTACAATTCATTGTAGCTGAAGGGTTTCAGAAATAGTTATGGATCATCCGTTGATCTTTTCGATTAATTGGGGATCATGATGTACTACTAGGTGCCACTCATGATCGTTCTATAATTAATGGTTAATTATAGACGGCCAACATAAACCTTGAACCTATTTGGTCACACGCACAATGAGCGTAATTTGAAGGATTTAAAATGAACTTGAGAATGAGATTCTCAGACCAAGAGAAACTAGGTTTGGTTGAACCAAACAAGGAGCGAGCATGAAATCATTTAAGTCGCAATGGAAGCGTGGATGGGTCGTGTCTTATGAAGACATAATGGATGAACTAAATTAGTTTGGTTCTAATCCACTGGTGGAGAATAAACCAAAGTGGTTTGGTTTGTTTTAAATGAATGAACCAAAGTTGGTTCGGTTCGTTTTAACTTAAAATAGACCAAATCGGTTTGATTTTTTTAACTTAAAATAATGGAGCGGGTTAACGGGTTTTTGGTTATGAACCAATAACCATTAGGAGAATTTGTTCTCTATAAAATAGGGCTTAAGGGTTTTGTGAAAACCTAATCCTAGCAACCCCAAAGTTGCTGGCCCCCCCCCCTCTCCTTCTCCTCTTGTGGTCGGCGGCCAAACCCTAGCCGCCGCCCACCCTTGTGTCGCCGTCCAAGTTGTTGTCGGCATCCAAGCTTTAGCCGGCGACCCTCCGGTGATCCTCCTTGACTCTGGTGACCAAGGACTAGCTGACCCTCTTCCCTTTGGCCGGCGCTAACTCCTCCACCAAGCTGTCCCATTTTCTGGACAGCTTGTTTCCTTCATTTCGGAGCGTCGTTTGGACGACATTTGGAGCTCCGACAGTGGCTACTTTTTTGGGGATTCAATCTTCGGTAATCCTCATAAGTGGAGGATGAAGGATTCGTCAAACGGTTGACGAATACCTCTCCGGAGAAGTGAGTTTTTGAGGACTCATTTTGAATCCGAATTTTGATTCGGATTGTGATCTTCTCTCAATCACATCGTCTTCGACACGAGCCTAGTGAATCGTACAAACACGAGGCTCGTGACTTTGTGAAGTCATCCCGAAGATACTCAGCGTGGATACGGATAGAGGCGATTCTAGCGAGGATCGCTCTGGTTGATGTCTTTCCCGCTACACGTGATACGTCAGGTATACGTAGAATAAATTTTCTTTTATTGCAAAATTTGAAACTACGGTTATGTCTACACATGTTATACTATGCATGCGTGTGGTGTGTGTGGTGTAAAAAATTAGATTTATTATTTTTATTTCTTCCGCTGTGCACATGTTTACGAATCTAGTCCGAACTGTAATCTGGTCCGAACATACCTTCTTCTACCATCTCCCGGGGATTCGGACCCTCTTAATTACAGTTATAGTTCCGGCGACTCTTCACCTACTGTCTCTACGCTTTCCTTTCTTTACTGACATTTATTATCCCTATTTCTTCTGCAAATAAATGCGCTCTTCCCCTTCATCGCTATAAAGACTTCCAACCCTTACCAAATAGTTTCCATCTTTTCCCTTTCCTTTCCTTTGCCATGGACAGAATATCTGAACAGGGCAGAAATTCCTGTCCTGCTAAAGGACAGATAGACGATCGCCGCTACATAGCTATCCTGGAGGAGCAAGTGAGGTATTTGCAACAACATCTGAGGGAAGCTTCCGCCAGTAATCGCTCTCTGCGTCAACAATGTCGGCCAAAAGGAGCTATCTAAACAAATCTTCCGCAAATAGCCTTTTACCATCGAATTATCGTACAACCTCGATCACGCAAAGAAGCTCCATCCGCTCTTCCAACAAAGAATCAGAATACCCTAGATGTATAAGGGTTTCTTGTCATCTCCCTCTTTGTAAATGACTTCGAATATGTAATTTTCCTGCCTTAGTGAACTCTTCCTGTTTATCTTCTTCTTCAAGTATCTCTTGAGTTATGCCACGCTTTACTCTAATTTTTTTTTCATATTGACATAGACTAACATATAGCTAAGGTAAATTTCGGCTCTTCTGCCTTTTTACCCTACTGGGAATATAATAATATAGAGTCTCTAAATGAGCCAACTCTCCTGCTCTACCGCTGCACGGGAATAAAATAATACAAAGTTTTAAACAAGGACTTCAACTTCATTCGCTTTGTGTGGACAAAAATTATATATAACTGAGGAGACCTCAGTTCTTCCGTTCCACCACCACACGGGGATTTCTTCCGCTTCGCGGGGATAAAAATTAAGTATAACCGAGTAAATCTAAGTTCTTCCGCTCCGCCACCATACGAGAATTTCTTCGCCATGGGATAAAATTAAGTATAACTGAGGAAATCTCGGTTCTTCCATTCCGCCACCACACGGAGATTTCTTCCGCTTCGCGGGGATAAAAATTAAGTATAGTCGAGGAAATCTTGGTTCTTCCGTTCCGCCACCACACGGGGATTTCTTCCGCTTCGCGGGGATAAAAATTAAGTATAACCGAGGAAATCTCGGTTCTTCCGTTCCGCCACCACACAGGGATTTCTTCGCGCAGGATAAAATTAAGTATAAATGAGGAAATCTCCGCTTCTTCCGCTACGCCACCACACAGGATTTCTTCGCTCGCAGGATAAAAATTAAGTATAACCGAGGAAATCTCCGCTTCTTCCGCTCCGCCACCACTTGGGATTTCTTCGCGGGGACAAAATTAAGTATAACCGAGGCAATCTCGGTTCCGCTCCGCCACCACACGGGATTTCTTCGCTTCGGGATAAAAATTAAGTATAACCGAGGAAATCTATGTTCTTCCGTTCCGCCACCACACGGGGATTTCTTCTGTTTCGCAGGGATAAAAATTAACTATAACCGAGGAAATCTCGGTTCTTCCGTTCCGCCAACACACGGGGATTTCTTCCACTTCGCGGGGATAAAAATTAAGTATAACCGAGGCAATCTCGGTTCTTCCGTTCCGCCACCACACGGGGATTTCTTCCGCTTCGCGACGATAAAAATTAAGTATAACCGAGGCAATCTCGGTTATTCCGTTCTACCAACACACGGGGATTTCATCTGCTTCACGGGGATAAAAATTAAGTATAAGCGATGCAATCTCGGTTCTTCTGTTCCGCCACCACACGGGGATTTCTTCCGGTTGGCCGGGATAAAAATTAAGTATAACCGAGGCAATCTTGGTTCTTCCATTCCGCCACCACACGGGGATTTCTTCCGCTTCGCGGGGATAAAAATTAAGTATAACCGAGGCAATCTCGGTTCTTCCGTTCCGCAACCACACGGGGATTTCTTCCGCTTCGTGGGGATAAAAATTAAGTATAACCGAGGCAATCTTGGTTCTTCCATTCCGCCACCACACGGGGATTTCTTCCGCTTCGCGGGGATAAAAATTAAGTATAACCGAGGCAATCTCGGTTCTTCCGTTCCGCAACCACACGGGGATTTCTTCCGCTTCGTGGGGATAAAAATTAAGTATAACCGAGGCAATCTTGGTTCTTCTGTTCCGCCACCACACTGGGATTTCTTCCGGTTTGCAGGGATAAAAATTAAGTATAACCGAGGCAATCTCGGTTCTTCCGTTTCGCCACCACATGGAGATTTCTTCCGCTTCGCGGGGATAAAAATTAAGTATAACCGAGGCAATCTCGGTTCCTCTGTTCCGCCATCACACGGGGATTTCTTCCGCTTTGCGGGGATAAAAATTAAGTATAAGCGATGCAATCTCGGTTCTTCTGTTCCGCCACCACACGGGGATTTCTTCCGCTTCGCGGGGATAAAAGTTAAGTATAACTGAGGCAATCTTTGTTCTTCCATTCCGCCACCACAGCGGATTCGCGAGGATAACATTAAGTATAACCGAGGCAATCTCGGTTCTTCCGTTCCGCCACCACACGGGGATTTCTTCCGCTTCGCGGGGATAAAAATTAAGTATAACCGAGGCAGTCTCGGTTCTTCTGTTCCGCCACCACACGGGGATTTCTTCCGCTTCGAGGGGATAAAAATTACAATATGTATTGCCTATAGGCCTTCAACATAAAGAATGTGACGCCTGCATATCATCCTTCTTTCTGCTTTCCTCCGAAGGGGAACACCTACATCTGTTCCTTCCCATGAAAATGAGGGCTTTAGTACATAATGGGCCATTAGAAAAATAAACCCTTCTTTCCCTTCCGCTTAGGGCCTCTTTCACTATAAATGAGGAGCCCAATAGCAGTTACAAGCCCATTCTTCCTCTTTTATAGGGGGGCCTTCGTCTTCATTTCTCTTGCTGTCTTTATCCCTTCACCTTTTCATCTCCTTCTTCTTCGTCTGTTCGTTTTTCCGTCGCCATACTCCGTTGCCTCAATCCCCTGCTTCAGCCCTTTCTCCTTATTCTTAGACCAGCAAGATGCTTTCCACTTTCTTTCCGGAAATAGCGAGCCGTTACTCACACCCCAAGCGAGGCACCGGTCAGCCGTCAGCTTCGTCTTCCTCTTCCCCTTCCCCGATCATCACCACACCGGCTCCGTGTCGCCTTTCTTCCTCTCCTCCTCCTGAAACCCTTGTTACCTCCATCCCAGAGGAAACTGGGGTAATCAGCCTCTCCTCACTTCCTCCGTCATTTACAAACCCTAGCTCTCCCACTCTTTCTCCTTCCGCCATAAATGTTCGGAAGTCGCCTTCTCCTTCTTCGCAACCTGAGGATAAACTTGGGGAGGATACTTCCATGTCGGCCGGCGATAGAAGTTGGCTCACCTCTGCCTTCTTTTTCCCCTGAATACGATTCCACCTCTAAACCCATGGCGATTGATATCTCCTCACTGCCTACTTCCCCCTCTACTCATCGCCTGAAGAGTCCTTCTCCTCTTATGGGCATTAGCCAGGGTCCTTCTACTTATTTCTTTCCCACCGAAGGCTCCTCCAGCCCTGTGCTCATCATATCATCCTCTCCGGATTCCTCGTCCAACCAACTTCTCTCCGTTCCTTCTGCCCTGCTTACTTCTCAACCGGCCATGGCACATGTTCTCCTTCCGGCTCCTGATCTGCTGCCCCTGACTACGACCCCCACGAGCCTTCTGACGGGTTCCCCCCCTTCTTCCCCTTCTCAACCCATGGATACCACCCCCATTCTCCCCATTATAAGTGAAATTCCCCCCTCAACATCATCTGTCCCATCTTCTTCCCTTTCCCCCAGGAGTCTTCGGATCCTGAATTTAGAGGAATTGGTTCCTCGCATGGAAGGCCTGCGCCATGCCCTTGATTTGGTATGTTTTTCAATCGGCTTCCCTAACTTTATCTTACTGATCAATTTCTTTTCCCCAACCGGCGTGCAGGCCCTAACCAACTACCAAGAATTGGACCGCTCTCTTCATCAATACCGAGCTCAAGCTCTGGAATCGGAGCGGCAGCAACGGGAAGGTTTAGCGGTACGCTGTAGACTAAGAATGCCTGTTGCAACAACTGCATCTATGCCAGGAGCAATTGGCAGAAGCTCGCCAACAAATTCAAAAAGATGCTAATACTATTGCCACATTGCAAGAACAATAAATGAAAGGTGTGTGAAATCCCTTTACTACAAATGGGAGGTTCAACCGACCCAGACAAGGAGTCTTCCTCTTCTCAAGAATTGACCCTTCGAGAACAGTGCGTAACTCCTTCAGGGGAAGCAACAGGATTCAGACATCATCGCTCGACTCCAGGGTCAATATCAGAAGACACAGAATAAAATAGGGGACCTCCGCACCCGCTTATGCAAGGAGGTACAAGAAAACTCCTCTCTCATAAATTCCAGGGCGCATGCTCACGCCTGTCTACGCAGGTAAGAAACATCCCTCCAGAGACTGAGCACTGAGCTTGCCCGAACTAGATCCTACTCCGAGGCGGTAGAGGGGATTTCGGCCTCTATGCGTCAGAACATGATGGAGATGACGCACCTTGTACAGCAGGATCAAAATTCTCGGGCCGACGATGTTTCCATCCTAGCCGATGCTATTATGGAGGTGTCGTGACTCTATGTTGACGTACGCCGAAATCTTCAAGAACAACAAGAGAAATGTCGTAGGCTTCATCGGGATCGGAGCCCTGACTGTCCGAACCGCAGGAGCGACTCATCATCTTGTTGCGCGCCACTTATCAGGACGGATTTAATGAAGCGGTTCGGCAATATGCTGATCAAGGATTACCTCCCTCAACTTATCCTTCATTCTCTTTACTTTGAAGACTCAGTTGAAGACTATGGAAGATGCTTTCGAGAGGACGATCCACAACCTCGAAAGTCGAGAACATCACAAAAGAGTGGGTTATCACATCAGCAACAATTTACTACATCAGATATAGTTAGAGCTCTTTGATACTTCCATCCGGGAGAAGCAAGTTACTCAGCAGTATCAGCAGAAGACATCTCAAAAGACTCAGACGTTAAGACAACCAGACGATAATTGTTACCTTCCCAAGCGTGGTTATGCTTTGTATAGAGGAGAGAGTTGACGAAGATGGTCGTATCTATGTTGTATTCTTCAGACGCAGTTATACTATTTGCGAGTTGGAGCGTGCTAAGCCATTAGCGCTTATTCAAGATTTTATAGTCGGTTGAGTCCTCTTTGCCAAGATAATAGTGTTTACCATCTAGCGAGTTTGGTCATTATAGTTTCCAAGATGTGTGATAGAGTGGATTTTGGAGAGTAGATTGATTTCTCTTGAGAAAGGAATTCTCCATCTCCAAGAAAATAGTGTGTTGAAACGCGTTCTTGTTGGTGGATCGATATGTAAGACATGGTTGATTTCATAGTTTGACTCCATCTCAACTTCCGATTTCTCACTTTCACTTGAGGATGAGCTCTCTTCTTCCTCTTCCTTATCTTCTTATACTTGTGCCAAGTGAGGCTTCTCATGGAACTTGGCTAATTTGTCCCATAGCTCCTTGGCATCTTGAAATTCACCTAACTTGCACAAGACATCATTAGGTATCAAATCTTATAAAAGTTTTTTTACCTTTACTTTGTCTTGAACTCTAGTCTCAATGTAATTGATGGTGTCCAAATCCATCAATTCATCGACTAGGATAATTCCGATACATCACAATTACACATGTAGAGATACTCACTAGTTGTGATCCAATCACAAATTCTCTCATGCCGTGAATCGTATCGTGGACATTCAAGAAATGAGTTTAAGATCCAATCAAATACATAAAACATGTATACTCAAATAGTGAATCTTCATTTATCATATAAATGGTTCATACATAAGCGATTGCCTTAGGACATCTCTCATATATTACTAACAGATCGGTCAACTGATCGGGGCAATTTCACCACGAAGGGTTTCGATGAGTGCTCGCGCGACTCGATCGATGGGATGATCAAGGATCGATGGTTATTATCGATCGATGGGTGATCCGTTGGAACTTAACCAATGTGGATCCGCCGCCAGAGACAACGACTACAGGACCAATCGACTGATGGTAACGATCAGTCGACTAATGTGCGCGAAATCAGCTTGATGCAGGTTATAAATGGAGCTCAAGAGGAAGGATTTTTCCAAGACTTTAAGGGAGACTTAAGGGGAATTGTCGATTCTAGTCCTAATTAATTTAATTCATGTAGGGGGAACTAACTATTTTACCTAGGAATTAATTAGAAGAATAGAAGAAAATTTGGGTATTAATTCCAAAAGTCTAGACACATGCCTAAGAAGAAGAGGCCTTCCCAAAAACCTAATGAACAATCAAAATTGAGAAAATTAGAACTAGAGAACCAAGTCTTGAGATCAAGACTTGAGAGAATGGAAAAGACCCTTAAAATTATAGAAAATTCTATTCAAGGGTCAAATGTCCAAAAGTCAAGACCTAAGAAACAAGAAATGTCAAAGGGCAAGAAAGGTTTGGGTCACAAACCTATGCCCTACCATAAAGTCCCATTTAAATATGAAAACAGTTTCTAGGTCTAAGAAAACCAAGGCTAATAGGAAGCTATCCCCAAGACTAGCCATGGTGTTTGCTTAGTGGCTAAAAACTTAAGAAAAACCAAGAAAGCCACTAAGAAGGTCAAAGGGAGTTACCCCTAGGTTTGACTTAGGAAAGACCCAAAAGACTATGTCTTCAAAGCCTAAGAGGGTCATTAGGAAGGTATCTAGGGAAGTTATCCCTAATGAATACCTTGTTAACCCAAGGAACTCCAATAGGTATTGGATTCCTAGGAGCATGATTGATTCACGCTATATATGGGGTGTGTCAACCCTAAGTGGATGGGTAGTTAACCTAGCCATAGTGAGTTGACACATTAGGATGTGCCAATGTGTTTGAGAAGTTGAAAAATGATTAAATTGGCACAAATAGGTCTTAGAGGTATGGGTGTGTCATTTTGGGTTTATGACACACTTGGGAGATAATAATATTAAGACAAAATAAAATTAATTTCTAGAAATGACAATTTGGATTTAACACTTAGGAATTTTATACCTTAATATATTTTACTTGCCATGATTTATTTGCCTTGCCATGACATGACATCATCTTCATTTTATCTCTAAAATGTCATGATCATGTTTTAGACTTATCTTTATATGTCATATATGCTAAAATTTCATTCACATGCCATGACATCATGATTTTGACACATGCTTAAGTTATATCATATATATGCCATAATCATATCATGCATAAACTAAAATGAAATTAAGGAATATGGCATGATTTGATGGGAATCAAATAATATTGCCTAGAAATATGCATGAGACCATTAAAGAATAAAAACCCACATCTCACTAGATTAATTGCCTTGAATGTGTTTTACACATCTAAATACAAGTGAGATGTTTAGGAAAAATGAATTAATGGTTTTTAAAACATTTTGAAAAACCTTGGTGAAGTCTATCTTTTGATAGCTATCACCATTGAATGGGATGATACAAAGAGGGCTCAATATTGAAGCTTTTCTTAACTTTTGGACTTTGTGTCAATCTCATTAATTTATGGGTAAAATAATTTTCAAATAATTTTCACCCATTATGACTGTAATAAGTAATATACATACCAAATTTCAAGATTTTTTAACTTATGTATATTTACTTATGAATTTTAAATTCATTCAAAATCGAGAATACTACAAATCGATTATCGTCGACTTCGGGAGGCCAGTGATCGATAGCGTGTCGATCGTGATTTATGATTGATCAATGACCCATGATTTCGAGTAAACCTTGGTGGTTAGGCCCATGTTCAGCTGTGTTTTAGTACTCTAACCACTCCTAACCTTAGGACATGCTTGGGAGAGCATTAGAAAGGGTGGAAATCCATTGGATATGGATTTGGAGAAGTGTTTAGGGAGAGTATCAACTTTAAGGTGGATGAGAGTTCATTGTTGAACATTGCCTTAATTTTGATTTGGTTAATGTTCCTATTGGCTTAGGGACTCTCCAAGGACATTGTTGGTTCAATGGTCAAGGGGGAGCAAGCCTCTAGGGAGAGATATCCATCATGGGAAGATGGATATGTATTTCCTCATGGGAGGAAAATTGGGTTGCCTCTCTTTAAGTGATATGAGACTTATCACTAGAAAGATTGTTGTGTGTTTCCTCCAAGGGAGAGATCGTAAGATCTCATTAGGATATGAGACATTCATACCCTTGGGGAGGACCTTTTTGATGTAATGTCAAAAAGGGGGAGAAGTTAACAAGTTACCAATTGGGTTTGGAATTCTCATTGGGATGTGAGAATTGCCAATATGGGAGAATTGGTAGACTTGAGATGATAGTTTTGTCAATCATCAAAAAGGGGGAGATTGTTGGTGCAATCGGCCCAGGTTGACTCGAGTTTGACTCAAGCAGTATTTTGATGATAGACAAAACTCTTGACATGGGATTGTCATGGGAAAGTCCAACATGGAGTTGGCATGGAAAATTCAAGCATGGAGCTTGGTGTGGAAAAGTCCAAAGCATTGCGAAGCCGTGCACTTGGTGCTTGGTGAGAAATGCATTATGGTCGTCGCGCTTGGTGCATATGGGAAGTCTTGAGGACTTGGCAAGTTCACTAGGCTCGGGGTCCTTGAGTCGGTGAAGGATGACATTGCAAAGTCGTGTGCTTGGTCCATCCGAGGGACCGTCGGACGGGGAGTGAATGGAGTGAGACCAAAGGGAAGCATACTTCGAGGGCATGAGACGTAAAGGATGGCGTTGCGAAGCCATGCGCTTGGCACATCCAAGGGACGTAGGCCGAGGGAAGAGAGCTTCGGTGGAAAACTCTATGAGGGATGAGGTGGACTTGCCCAAGTGGCTAAGACTAAGTGTCAAATGCTCAAACAGATTGATGTTTGAGGTTTTACTCGACATCATCGGATCGTGCATAGGTGCGGCCGACTACTCTTCGAATGGTTCGACCGTGTTCGAATGACTAGGATATGGTGACCCGATCGTCAAGGAGGGCGATCGCCGATGCCATCATCGATCGATGATGGAGATCACCGACCGATCGAGCGATTTCACCGAAGGGTTTCGGTCGAGTGCTAGCATCGGGCTCGATCGATGGGATGATCACCGATGATGGGTATTATCGGATCGATGGGTGATCCATTGGAACTTGACCAATGTGGATCCGGTTGTTGTGTGACCACTCGGCCATAGACCAATCGACCGATGGTCACGATCACCGACCGATGGGCGCAGAATCGCCTTGAGGTAATAAATAGAGCTCAAGAGGAAGGATTTTTCCATGACTTTAAGGGAGACTTTGAAGGGGAATTGCTGCTGCATTCTAGTCCTTCAAGAGCCAACCAAAGCAAGCAACAAACAAGTGATCAAAAGCAATCAGTGAAAAGTATTCTTTTGTATTTTATTTATTTGTATTCTTGTTTGTATTTCTATATTACTGTTGTAATTGCTTGTACGAGGTTTCTCCATCTCCGAAGTATTGTCGAGAAGAAGTTTAGTTAGTGTCGTGCGCATAACTAGAGCTCGGTGAGCTCGCCCATGGAGTAGCAATGCAAGAACGAACGATTTCCACCATACGACAAAAGAGGGTTATTCACCCCCCTCTAGTCGGCCGCCATCGTTCCTACAAAAGTTATATAACAAAAATTGTTACTAAACGTTAAATGGTAACCATTTCTATTTAAGCAGGAAATAGAAACAATGTTCTTTATTAGATAAGGAATATAATAGCAATTGTCCAGTTCTTAGACTAGTCCACTAGGGAGCTTCAACAAATAAGTTTCGATGGCGACTGCAACAACCTTTGCTCCATTGCCAACTAACAAATTTGACTCCCTTCTGACGAGTCTTCTTCTATTTCTTAGCCCTTGTATGTCATTACATATATGTGAGCCACACCCAGTATCCAATATCTAAGTGTCTAAGGAAAATGAATGACAATCAATAATGAAGATACCTGAAGAGGATAGGGCATCAGATGCCTTCTTCTTCTTCACGGACTCAAGATAAATCTTGCAGTTTCTTCGCCAGTGGCCCTCCTTGCCACAATGATGGCAAGTGCCCCTTTGTGCTGGTTCTGCCTTCTTAGCCTTTTTGTTCTTCCCTTTCTTCTATTCTTTTGACTTCCTCTTAGAACCTTTCTTTGAGGAATCAACTAACAAAACCGCCTTCTACTTATGCTTCACAAATGGCTCCACAGTCTTCAGCATATTGAGGAGCTCAAGAATAGTGGATTCAAGTTTGTTCATCCGATAGTTCATCATAAATTGTGAGAAACTCTTGGGCAAACAATGCAGAATTAAGTGAATACTTAATTCAAGATTCATCATAAACCCGAGGGTAGCCAGCCGCTCGATGTACCCATTCATCTTTAGCACAAACTGTACTACAGATGAACCTTCTTGTATCTTAGAGGTGAAGAGGAGCCTAGAGACTTGAAACCTTTTGGATCTCGCTTGCTCATCAAACAACTCATGAAGATGGAAGACTATGGTATTAGCATCCATATGCTCATGCTGCTTTTGCAGCTCGGGTACCATTGCAGCTAGCATGATGCAACTCGCCAGTTCAGAATCTGCCATATGTTTTTGATAGGCCAACAATTGAGTGCAGGTTGCATCGTCCCTAGGGGATTCGGAAGAGGCACTTCGAGGACATACACGAGTTTTTCTACCTTGAGAACAATTCTCAAGTTTCTAAGCCAATTCAAGAAGTTAGGCCCAGTCAATTTATTCGAATCCAAAATAGTGTGCAAATTCAAAGACGTCATGATCAATCGATTAACCTAGAAATACAAAACGAGCATATATGAGAAAGATGATTTAAAATGCATCAACATACATTTATAAATCCCATTCATTTTTCAAATTTTAAAAACCCCAAAATCACTCTGGGAGATCGTAGGTCCATCTCCGAATGGGCTAATATCCAACATAGATATGAACAACCTTGGAGAGAGTCCAACAAGCCATTCATAGCTACAATGGTAGGTATCTTGTATACCAATTGCATATCACATATATGTAACTATCACAATGTGCTATCAACTAATTGAATGTTCACACATACATCGGGTTGTTAACTCATTAATAAGTATGCATCATATGCATATCACCCAACTTCACCTCCCTTCACATCGACCTTGGAGAGAGTCCAACAAGTCGATGCTCCAGGTTATAGCCAACCCATTAATCAAAAAATAGTTTTAATATGGTTACAGCGCATTCAACCAATTAGCCCCACTTGGAGAGAGTCCAACAACCAAAGCCAACGATTAACCTCTGACTCTTACCATATTAGTATTAAACAATTCCATGGTTTGAATATGTTCAGGTTCGAGCCGGGCTTAGAGAGAGTCCAATAACCCAAACAAGAAACAAAACTCTGGTTCTAACCATATTAATGGAAGATGTAGGCTTTAATATTGCATAAGGGTTTTATTGTCTCATCCTCTTTGCATGCAAATAACTATTATCTACATGACTTGGCATACATGACATACATCTACATGTCACGACACGCATGACATAATGATATGCATCTAATGCAATTACATGAGATACAATTATGGCATATACAAAATTTCCTTATATGTCATAACTATTTATAAAAATAAAATATATTTGAGATTTGATTCCCTAAATCAAATCATGATTAAATTAGGAAATAAATTTCCAAATCTAATCACATATTTTATTTGTGGAAAGTGTTAATTAAGGAAAGTCAAATTTAATTTAGGAAATAAATTTCCTAAATTATCAAAACTATTTATGGAAATAAAATATATTTTATATTTAATTCCCCAAATTAAATCATGATTAGATTAGAAAATAAATTTTCAAATTTAATCATATATATTTTATTTATGGAAGGTGTTAATTTCCATAGATACTTCTAACTTTCCAAAAGTAGAAGATTTCCATAAATACTTCTAAACTTTCAAAATTAGAAAATTTCCATAAATACTTCTAAACTTTCCAAAAGTAGAAAATTTCCATAAATACAATTATGACTATCACAAAGTACAACATGTGTAGACATAATTGCAATTTCAAATTTTGCAATAAAAGGAAATACTCTAGTTATACTGACGATCATGTACATCGTGAATGACATCAACCGAGGAACTCTCACTAGAATTGCCTCTATCCGTATCCACACCGAGTACTCAGATAACTTCACCAAGCTACAAGCCTCGTCTTCGTAGGGAGTCACTAGCCTCGTGTTGAAGAAGATGTGACCAAAGAAGATCACAATCCGAATCAAAATTCAGATTTGAAAATGAGTCCCCAAAACTCGCTTCTCTGGAGAGGTATTCATCAACAGTTTGACGAATTCTTGGTCCTCCACCTATGAGGATTATCAGAGATCAAATCCCCGGTAAGGAAGCCACTGTCGGAGCTCCAAACGTCATCCAAACGATGCTCGACACGAAGGAAATAAGATGTCCGAGAGATGGACAACTTGGTGGAGGATTTGCACCGCTCAAAGAGGATGGCCGACCAACCCTTAGTCGCCGGAACCTAGTTGAGTCACCGAAGGGTCGCTGGAGGATGGTCGGCAGTAGCTTGGATGCCGACATCAGGGTGGATGGTGGCACAAGGTGGCTGGGCAGCGTGGAGACCTTGGGCGACGGCAAGGAGAAGAGAGGGAAAGGAGAGGAGAAGTATTTCCCAAAATAAACTTACGACTCTCCAAAATTCTAATTACATTTTTATAGAGCATGTGTTTCTTAACCATTAAGAAAACTTTTCCATAGGGTTATTGGTTCATAACCAAAACCCGTTAACCTGCTCCAATAACTTAAGTTAAAATAAACCAAACCACGTTTGTCTATTTTAGGTTAAAACGAACCGAACCAACTTTGGTTCATTCGTTTAATAACAAACCAAACCCTTTTGGTTTATTCTCCACCATTGGATTAGAACCAAACCAATTTAGTTCATTCATCATGTCTTCATAAGACTCGGCCCATCCATGCTTCCATTACAACTGAAACAATTTCATGCTCGCTATTTGTTTGGTCCAACCAAATCTAGTTTCTTTCGATATGAGAATCTCATTCTCAAGCTCGTTTTAAATCCTTCGGATTACGCTCGTTGTGCGTGTGACCAAATAGATTCTCAGTTTATGTTGGTCGTCTATAATTAACCATTAATTATAGAATGATCATGAGTGGCACCTAGTAGTACATCATGATACCCAATTAGTCAAAAAATCAACGGTTGATCCGAACCATTTTGAAACCCTTCAGCAGCTACAATGAATCATGTCTCGTTCCCTTCACGCATCTTATACCCACATAGTTTAGGACATGGTCTATAGTTGTTGGGATCATACTATGCATGCGAACCGATTCGCAAAATTGTAGCGGAAACAAATTTTTTGGATCCCACAGATCAAGCGAAAACATATAAATTGTTTTTAACCATCTAGATCATATCTAAAAGAAGTATTATACCTTTGAAGCGAGCCCGTCGCAATCCCTCTAGTCCAAAGTTGTCGGATCTATACGGTAAGGATAACCGTATCTCTAAGGTATCCACACGACACTCAGCCCTTTTGGAAATATTGTTGTGCTAGCAACCTTTGTAGAACAACTAGCCAAAATTAGGAGGATGAAGAAGTGAAGAAGAAGAAAGAACACCCAACTCTTAGATCTCTCTTTGGCTCTTCTTCCACCCTTATATATTATCATGCTTGAATTCCAAAATCAATGCATCAAATGCATCATTGAAAATCCACTAGCCTCTTCCCATTCTACACGTTAAAATCCAATGCATCAAATGCTTTGAATTGTAATCAAATGCATTATTGAAAAATCACTAGCCTCTTCCAATTCTTCACGTTGAAATCCAATGCATTTTTAATGCATCATGCATGCATTAAAACTTTTTGCATGTGACTTGGGTTTAACTCAAGTCTAACTTGAGTTTTGCATGTGATTTAGGTTTAACTCAAGTCTAACTTGAGTTTTGCATGTGACTTGGGTTTAACTCAAGTCTAACTTGAGTTTTGCATGTGATTTGGGTTTAACTCAAGTCTAACTTGAGTTTTGCATGCGAATTGAGTTTAATTCAAGTCTCACTTGATTCTAACTCAAATCTAGTCTTCATCCATCCAATTTAGTTTGAGTCTAACTCAAATGTAACCCGCTTGAGTCTAACTCAACCAACTTGATTTTGACTCGAGCCTTGACCATCCATTATTCTCATTGTTCTTTTAGTCAAACTAAAAGAACTCATTTCCAAAATAGAATGTCATTTGTGTGTGACCCTATAGGCTCTTGTAACATTGGCAATGTGTCTAAAACCCCTTTTAGACACAAGCAATTAGTGACATCTAGCAATGCATCATTTCTACCCAAGTTACAAGAAAGTCGAGATCCGACAACCTTTCCGTGACTATTATTATGTATGATGGTGTCCTTCTATCCTTGATATCATATATCGATCAATGAGGCATAGACCGTGTCATCCCCTTATCGATCTTTGTATTTCTTGATCCCCAAGTAGACTCACTCAAAAAAATGAGCTCAATATCTCATATTGACTCATTTGAGCATGACTATGCATTTCGTGGTCAAAGAATTTAACTCAAGTCTAACTTGATTTTTGCATGTGATTTGGGTTTAACTCAAGTCTAACTTGATTCTAACTCAAATCTAGTCTTCATCCATCCAATTTAGTTTTGTTGGATATTTGACGCCGCTAGAGGAGGTGAAGAGCCTCGACCGTCACGAAGATGGAATTCGATCGTGATCGTGTCTACAATTTCGTTAGCGCAGCGGAATATAGAAATGAAAGCAATAACGAAATACAACAATCACAAACACAAAGATATAACGTGGTTCGGAACCACACGGTTCCTACTTCACGGATCGAGCTCTAAAGAGCTCTAGCGATGCCAATGCAATCACTAATCAATAAACTCCTTCTCGACAACAAGTCGGAGGCGGAGAAACCTCGTACAGACGTTTACAACAATAAACGAAAGAAATACAAGCAAATACAAAGGAAATGTAAAGAACACTTTACAAACTAGGGTTTTGAGCACTTGCTTGTTGGTTGCTTGGATGAGCATGAAGGACCCTGAAATGCACCTGCAAATCGCCTTCAAATCACCTCACCAAAGCTCCCAAAAATCTGATTCTTGAGCCTTCCACGAACAACTGCTTTTATCCTCCATCGGGCTGGATTTCCGCCTAGCAGTCGACTGCCATAAGTCACCAGTCGACTGATGCCACTGTTGTCGTGAGACAACGGATCGATCCACACTGGAAAAACTCCAACGGATCTCTTCGGCGGCGATCGCCAACATTGGCGATCGATTTCACGCGTAGTCGACCGCCTACGGATCACGGAGCATTCGCGCTCATTGGTGAACCGGCGTCGATCAGGCCGACTTTGCGGGCCGATCAAGACATCGGGCTCGACCGCAATGAGCCGACCGCCAGAGTAAGATGAGGTTTTAACCCAAAGTATGGTGCCCCCATACTTGCTAGACCACCCTTAGCCTAGACCTAAGCCTTTTAGCCACCTCCATCAGCCTCACGCCTCTCGGATCCCTCCAAGTCATCCATGACTTGTTCATCCATCGCGCTAGCCTCCAGGTGCTTCCCTCGGCTATGTCATGCTAACGGTGTCTACACCGCCAAGGCACATTGGACTTACGCCGCCAAGACTCCGCTTGGACTTTACGCTGCCAACCATTGGTCTTATACTGCCAAGACTCCCGCTTGGACTTTACGCTGCCAATATCAAACCCTTGAACTTCTCAAATGCCAAGACTCAAGCTTAGACTTTTCCTTGCCAACCCATGTTGGACTTTCCATGCCAAGACCCATGCTTGGACTTCTCATTTGCCAAGACCCATGCTTGGACTTCTCATTTGCCAAGACCCATGCTTGGACTTCTCATGCCAAGTACTCAAGACTTGGACTTTCCTTGCCAACCCATGTTGGACTTTTCATGCCAAGACCATGCTTGGACTTTCCTTGCCAACCCATGTTGGACTTTACATTGCCAAGACCCATGCTTGGACTTTTACATTGCCAAGACCCATGCTTGGACTTTTCATGTGCCAAGTGTCCCACTTGGACTTTTCATGCCAAGTACTCAAGACTTGGACTTTACCAAATGCCAAGTATTCCACTTGGACTTTCCCATGACAATTACATTATCATATGTTTTTGTCGAAACATCAAAACATCACTCGAGTCAAACTCGAGTCCTGGTCAATCGTGACCTGGGCCAATTGCACCAACAATCTCCCCCTTTTTGATGTTTGACAAAAACCAAACAAATCATTTGAGTTAGACCACTAACTCAAATCCCTTACCAATTATCCCAAATTGGTAAACACTCTCTAAATGTTCTCCCCCAAACATTCTCCCCCTTTTTGACTAACATCAAAAAGGTTTTCTCTCCAAGGAGGTCTATGTCTCATATCCCAATGAGATCTTACAATCTCCCCCTTGATCTAAAAATATCTAGGATGCCTACCATCGTCCTAGTGATAAGTCCCATATCACTCAAGAGAGGCAATCCTATAATCTCTCACAATTTCCAAATTGGGTATCAAAAACCCATCAAATTTCCCAATTGATGATACTCTCCCAATAACTTCTCCTCTCCAAGGAGAAAAACACATCCATCATCCCAAGATGGATAACTCCTCCTAAAGGCTTGCTCCCCCTTGATCATTGCACCAACAATGTCCTTGGGAAGCCCCTAAGCCAATAGGAACTCTAAACCATCAAAATTAAGGTTCTAAGTTCAACATAGAACTTTCACTCACCCTAAATTTGATACTTTGACCTAACACAACTCCTAATCCATATCCAATGGATTTTCACCCTTTATAATGCTTCCTAAAGCATATCCTAGGGTTAGGAGTGATTAGGAACCTTTTCCATAGTTGAACACGGGCTAAACAAACCTTGTTAACCCGAAATCAGACCTGGCAGTCGACTCCTGATAGTAATCGAGATCGCCACTACATCATCGATTGCCACAAGGGCCGATCGATAATCAAAATCTCGATTTTCAGCTATCAGAAATGAATTTTAAAAATTCATAAATAATTATACGTAATTCGAAAAATCGTGAAAATTCATACGTATAATACTTATGACACACACAATGGGTGAAAAATATTTGAAAATTATTTTACCCATAAAATAGTGAGTTTGATATAAAACTCAAAACCATTGAAATTTTCAATGTTTTGGCCCTATTTTGTATCAACTTCATCAATGGTGATTGCTATCAAAAGATAGACTTCACCAAGGTTTTTCAAAATGATTTTAAAATGTTTTCAAAACCTTATCTTGGATCATATTCCTTGGGCTCTATGTACATGACTTGTACACAAGCTTTCCCAATGATCCACAAATAAAATTAGATGAGTTTTAGTTCATCTAGATGCAAACACTATGCACCTTGAACTTAACTCATATCCTAGCATCTCACATGTATCTAAGGTGTATAAATACACATACATGTCAATTGGATGTGAGATGTGGGTTTTGTTCTCCCTAATCTAGGGTTTCATGCATTCTCTAAGGCAACCCTACTTGATTCCCTTATAAATGGGACTTCAAGTCATGCCATAGTCCTTAATTCAATTTCAACCAAATTGTCTTAAATGCATGAATGATTATGGTATTAGAAATGATATAAATAAGCACATGCTCATAATCATGATGTCATGGCATAAAATGAAATCAAAAAACACATGACATTTAAAACCTTAATCCTAAGCATAATCATGACATATAGAATGATAGAACTAGGCATGATGTCATGGCATGTTATATGGCAAACAAAGCATGACATATAAAATATATAGGTATAGTAATACCCAAATTTTAATATTAATTTCCATTTGATATAATTAGATATATTTTGCCATATTTCTATTTTTCTCCCGAGTGTGCCAAAACCCAAAATGACACACTAACCTCTAAACCTAAATTGTGCCAATTTTGATCATTTTATCAAACTTCTCAAGTAATATTGGCACATCCTAAAACTTTTAGGATTATAATTCAAACCACATTCCCAAGGTAACCATAACCTTGAAAATGACCTAAAATGCCACCTTTATCATGGTTGAGTTAGCTACCCATCCAATCAAGGTTGACACATCCTAACCCCATCTAGCGTGAATCAATCACGCTCTTAGGAACCCAAAACCGATTTGAGCTCCTAGGGTTAATCAGGTATTCCTTAGGGATAACCTCCCTAGATACCTTCCTAACGACCCTCCTAGGCTTGTTAGCCTTGGTCATTTGGGTCTTACCTAGGTTGACTCTAGGGGTAACTCCCCTTGCAACCTTCTTAGTGACCACCCTAGGTTTCCTTGAAACCCTAGCCACTAGGCACACCCTTTGGTCAATTCTAGGGATGACTTCCCTATTGACCTTGGTCTTCCTAGACCTAGTTTGTGTTCCATAGTCAAATGGAACACTATGGTAAGCTACCTTAGGCTTAGGTTTGTGACCCAAACCTTGCTTGCCTTTGGTTGACTTTTGACTCTTAGGTCCTTGGTGTTGACTTTGACTTTTGGACCTTTGACTTTGATCATTTGACCCTTTAAATTGATTTTGTATATTCCTAAGGGTCTTTTCTAGTTTTTCAAGCCTTGACCTCAAGGCTTGGTTCTCTAATTCTAATTGCCCAATTTTAGAATTTTGATTTAGACCATGGGCATGGTTCTTCCTAGGCATATGCCTAGTCCATTTAGGGTTAAGGCCTAGATGTTCTCCTATTTTCTTAATGCTTTCCTTAGGTAATATATTTTTAGGGACATTAGTGCCAAATTTCTTCTTATTTCCTAAGTGAACACTCTTAGCTCCTAGGCAAATATATCTATTATTTCTAGCATGCTTTTCATGCACAATAGCAAGACTATTAAAATTATTCCTAGCATGCTTTTGCCTATTAACTAAAAAAGATGCATTATTAAAATATACCTTAGGGTTAGCCTTAGTAGCTCCCCCTACTTGTGATGCTCCCCTTTGCCCCTTCTTCTCCCCCTTCGGGCATTGACTCCGGTAATGACCTGGTAGTTGGCATTTGAAGCAAATCACTTGCTCCTTGCTCTTTTTCATTGAGGCACCGGTCTCCTTGACTTTTGGCATGGGTGGACTCTTCTTTACTCTTTTAGGACATTTACTCTTGTAATGTCCTTCTTCCCTACACTCAAAACATATTATATGCATTTTATTATTAATACATATGCTTGAGTTACCTAGGGTGGTTGTAGGTGCCGGAATCGAATTTTGAACTTCTTCATCTTGACCGGATGTCGAATCTTCTTCTTGATTTTCCGGTGTGAAAGTTATCTCCTCCCCCTCAATCCTTGAAGTGGATGCTTCTTCCACTTCCTCCACCTCTTCTGATCCGGATGTTGATTCCCTAACAACCTCCGAATACTCACTTCCTTGTGAGGATGAGCACTCTTCTTCTTCTTCTTCTTCTTCTTGGACCAATGATGAGTTTTCATGAAGCTTTGCCACTTGGCTCCACAACTCCTTAGCGTCCATATAGTCCCCTACCATACACACAATCTCATTAGGGACCAAATCAAGAATAAATTTTACTACCTTCATGTTCTTCTCGAAGGCTTGGAGTTGATCTTCACTTCACTTCTTCTTCTTGAGGAATCCTCCCTTTGGTCCTATTGGATAGCTAAAATCCTCCATCAAGATAGACCATTCTTCGAAGTCCCTCATCATTAGGAAGTCTTCAATTCTTGACTTCCATTGCTTAAACCCTTCTTGTCCATAGAAGGAATAGGGAATTGGGGTGTTGATGTCTCATCCCAATGGTTCTTCCATCTTCACCCTCTAGCCTTTTTTCTTAGCTCCCGGCGGTTAGTCCGTAGAAGAGCCCCGGGCTCTGATACCAATTGTTGGAGATTTGACGCCGCTAGAGGGGGGTGAATAGCGTTGAATTCGTAGGAAGATGGAATTCGTTCGTGATCGTGTCTACAATTTCGTTAGCGCAGCGGAATATAGAAATGAAAGCAATAACGAAATACAACAATCACGAACACAAAGATATAACGTGGTTCGGAACCGAAACGGTTCCTACTCCACGGATTGAGCTCTAACGAGCTCTAGCGATGCCAATGCAATCACTAATCAATAAACTCCTTCTCGACAACAAGTCGGAGGCAGAGAAACCTCGCATGAGATGTTTACAACAATAAGCAGAAAGAAATACAAGCAAATACAAAGGAAATGTAAAGAACACTTTACAAACTAGGGTTTTGATCGCTTGCTTGTTGGTTGCTTGGATGAGCTTGAAGGACCCTGAAATGCACCTGCAAATCGCCTTCAAATCACCTCACCAAAGCTCCCAAAAATATGATTCTTGAGCCTTCCACGAACAGCTGCTTTTATCCTCCATCAGGCTGGATTTCCGCCTAGCAGTCGACTGCCATAAGTCACCAGTCGACTGATGCCACTGTTGTCGTGAGACAACGGATCGATCCACGCTGGAAAAACTCCAACAGATCTCTTGGCGATCGGCGCCAACATTAGCGATCATTGCCGCGGTGCGTAGCCACGGCCCGATCGGCTCTGGAACTGTCCAATAACTCGTGACTGGCGGCGTCAGGCCAGCCCTTAGCGATCGGTCGTAGAATCGATTCGGCTGCTCCAATGAGCGATCTTAACCCAAAGTATGGTGCCCCATACTTGCTAGACCACCCTTAGCCTAGACCTAAGCCTTCTAGCCACCTCCATCAGCCTCACGCCTCTCGGATCCCTCCAAGTCATCCATGACTTATTCATCCATCACGCTAGCCTTCAGGTGCTTCCCTCGGTTATGTCATGCTAACGGTGTCTACACCGCCAAGGCACATTGGACTTACGCCGCCAAGACTCCGCTTGGACTTTTTTGCTGCCAACCATTGGTCTTATGCTGCCAAGACTCCTGCTTGGGCTTTACGCTGCCAATATCAAACCCTTGGACTTCTCAAATGCCAAGACTCAAGCTTGGACTTTCCCTTGCCAACCCATGTTGGACTTTCCATGCCAAGACCCATGCTTGGACTTTCCATTTTCCAAGACCCATGCTTGGACTTCTCATTTGCCAAGACCCATGCTTGGACTTCTCATGCCAAGTACTCAAGACTTGGACTTTCCTTGCCAACCCATGTTGGACTTTTCATGCCAAGACCATGCTTGGACTTTCCTTGCCAACCCATGTTGGACTTTACATTGCCAAGACCCATGCTTGGACTTTTACATTGCCAAGACCCATGCTTGGACTTTTCATGTGCCAAGTGTCCCACTTGGACTTTTCATGCCAAGTACTCAAGACTTGGACTTTACCAAGTGTTCCACTTGGACTTTCCCATGACAATTACATTGTTATATGTTTTTGTCGAAACATCAAAACATCACTCGAGTCAAACTCGAGTCTTGGTCAATTGTGACCTGGGCCAATTGCACCAACAAGTTTGAGTCTAACTAAAATGTAACCCACTTGAGTCTAACTCAACCAACTTGATTTTGACTCGAGCCTTGACCATCTATTATTCTCATTGTTCTTTTAGTCAAACTAAAAGAACCCATTTCCAAAATAGAATTTCATTTGTGTGTGACCCGATAGGCTCTTGTAACGTTGGCAATATGTCTAAACCCCTTTTAGACACATAAGCAATGAGCATCATCTAGCAATATATCATTGCTACCCAAGTTACAAGAAAGCTGAGATCCGATAACCTTTCCGTGACTATTATTATGTATGATGGTGTCCTTCTATCCTTGATATCTTAGATTGATCAATGAGGCATAGACCGTGTCATCCCCTTATCAATATTTATGTTTCTTGATCCCTAAGTAGACTCACTCAAACAAATGAGCTCAATATCTCATATTGACTCATTTGAGCATGACTATGCATTTCGTGGTCCTACTCTATCAAGAGGCCAAAGATATCACTTCTGTCATATATGAGGGATATATCCCATCTACATCACTCACATCCCTCCACATAATTCATTACATACCCAGTGATCACTATTATAGTGCACCCTGTTACGGTGTGACGTTAGACGATATCAAAGTACATAACTCCTTATGTAGGGAACCGTAGTTACTTCAAGTCTAAGGACTATTCATACCAATAGTCACATAAGAAAGTATATGACACTCATATAATGATCCATGACACTTTCTCATGGTGGGTTAATTCAGTATATATATTCTCCAATATATATACTCATGTGTCAATGTGATATCTCATATCTATGACTTGTGAGATCAAGTCATCCATTGACCTACATGCTAGTCTCAATGTATTAATGTTGCCCTTGTCTGTTAATACTTGACTAGGAATATTAAGAATAGTGTTCTCTACAGTTTCTCATAATCAATTCTACCAATTGATATACTGTATATTAAAACCTACTATTCAAAGGCATTATTTTATTTATTTAGCTGACACATGCATAAAGTAAATATAATAACCAATGTTTGCCTATATTAATATAAGATATGATACAAAATCTTCCCTCACCAATTGTAACGCCCGTAAAATTTCTAGCAATTTTACAAGAATTTTTGGCTTGATGATAATGGGCTTTATGTGGGCTCTTTCAAAAATAAAAGAAAATAAGCCAAAAAGGATGCAAGGCCTAGGAATTGCACCCCAAACCTCTAGAGATAGCCAAGCCCTAAGGGTGCATCCAATAACCAGAAGCCCAACAAGATTTTATTATTAGAGGAATGTGGGAAATTATAGTTAGGGGTAAGGGAGACTAAGGGACTCTTCAAGTGAATAAATAGGGGGAATGAGGAGACATGAGTTATCAAAATTGCTTTTCTCCTCCTCTTCTCCTTCCTTACCGAACCCTAGATCTCCTTCTTTCCATCCTTTGGCCGAAAGTCATCCAAGAAAGAAGAAAGGCTAGGTTGCTTCCCTTAGGTCATCTTCCAACCAAAAAGCAAAGCGAAGGATGTAAGTGATACTACTGGTACCTTTTCTATATACTCCAGATAGAAGCGTTAACATGTAACACGTGATCCGATCCAAAATGTTCGGCTCAGCGAAGGAAGAAAAGGAAGAATGGTTCGGGCGTGAATATATGAAGCAATTGGCATGGGAGAATTAGCAGAAGCAATTGGCACGGGAGAATTAGCAAAAGCAATCGACATGGGAGAATTTGCAGAAGCAATTGGCACAGGAGAGTTAGCAGAAGCAATTGGCACGGTATAGAAGAGACGGAAGGCACTTCACTAAGGGCGAAATAGGAATTGGTTCAACTAGATAAACCCAGAAGCAGATGGGATGGATAAAGGGTCTACTCAAGCTGATCGATCCGAAGGAAGTTTGGTACGAGAAAAAGATGAATTGGTTCGGATTGATGAGGAGCCCTAAGGCTAGGTCACCCGTGGGCCATAGACCTAAGCTATCTTCACCTAAAGCGGATGGTTGATGGAGATAGTCTAACCTAGTTATTCGAAAAGTAGAGGAAGAGGCGTTATGAAACAGCTTAGGAGGCCCCACACAATATTCCAAGGAGCCTTCGTTCCTCATATCTGTAACAGAATTATTCTCCAGGTGGAGGGGGTGGCCACGTGTACGATGGAGACAACCCACGACTTCACGATGAAGGAAAAAAGGAAGATAAAAGGGAGGAAGCAAGGGAGAAGGAGGGGATATGCAATAATTCCAACCCAGCAAGAGAGAAGAGGACGCAAGAGGAGAGGGAGAGCGACAACCACCTCACTGGAGAAGAAGGGCAGGGATTTGTTGTTGTTACATCTCTTGTATTTTTTCTCGTCTTGTGATATCACTATAAGAGGTTTTTCTCCTCCACCTCCGGAAACTTCTTTCCCGTAAAGGAGGATCTTCATAGTGAAAGTGCTTAGGCACTGCATCCGGTGAGAAAGCTCACCTCCGTGGAGTAGGAATCCTCATTCCGAACCACGTTACATCTTGTGACTGAGTTTCGATTGCTGGTATCGGTTTTTGCATTTCATCTACTTCACCTTCTTATTCTCTACTGATTGCAGCCTGTGAGAACCCTCTGAGATCTCCCTCAGTGCTTCGCTGTATTGGAAAGGAGTGAACAGATTTTCCTCATCGCATCAGTTGGCGCCGTCTGTGGGAACATTGAGCTGGACGTCGAGATGCAACCTGAAGAGGTACAACAACCCGCTACCTCTACAGCGGAGGATGCCCCACCACCCTTCTACCATCACAGCTGAAGGCCTTGATGGATGACGCTATTACAGAGGCCCTCTCTAGGGAAAGGAGAAGGACTGGATATCTGCATCCGCATTCTGGTGAACCTTCTTCCCGAGGCCCACCCCCAGAAATGCCTCCCCCATCTCGTACAACTGTCAATGTGGAAATATTGCTTGGAGGAGGACTTGGGGGAAGAACACCTCATAACACTATGCCCTTCACCCAAACGCGCAGGGAAGAACAGGGCAAAAGTCAATCAACCAGACCTCCAGAAGTATACGAGCCCAGTCCCTTTACAATGGACATTCTCTCTGAAGTCCCTCCGTCCTACTTCCAGAATCCTCAGATCGATAAGTATGATGGTTCGATGGATCCCGAAGAGCACATATCTCAATTTGACAGAGCGGCCTCGCTCCACTATTATACCGATGCTCTCAAATGTCGAGTTTTCCGGACCACCTTAACCAGCTCGGCACAAAAGTGGTTTAATACTCTGCCCCCAGGATCCATCACTTGTTTCGTTGATTTCCGGGGAATGTTCAGTCGGGAGTTCACCAGCTGGAAGGCGTATAAACATGATGCCTCTATGTTAATGCATATCACCCAGGGACCCTCAAAATCCCTTAGAGGGTATCTCCACCGATTCACTTCTGCAGCTAGGGGAATCCCCTCGGCCAGATCTGAATCTTTCAGAGGCGCTATTCAGCACGGGCTAAAGGAGGGCCCCTTCCTCAGTTCCTTGTTAAGACAACCTGCGGACAGTTATGAGGAGCTGCTAAGTGATGCGGAGCAATTTATCCGTGAAGAGGAAGGATTAAAGGTGCGGAGAGCTGAACGGGCTGCCGCAGCAGTCCCAACTGAAAGACCTCATCCCGCTGCTCTTCAAGCACCCCCTCGGCGGGAGTATGTGCGACCTTTTCGACAGGAGGCTCCGAGGCCTTGTCCAATGCTGCAGGGTGTTCGCTCCGTACCGCCATTATAAATCATGGCCGCTGAAGCGCTTCCTCCTGTGAGGACTTGGAAGGAACGGGAGATGGAATTCTATGACCAACAGGGTTTGCTGCAACGACCCTTAGGATACAGGGGGATCCCACGTAACCCACCCCCCTCCCCCCCGCCCCATTCTTCTGCCAATATAATACGGAATATGGCCACACTAGTGGCCGATGTTTCAAGTTACAAGAGGAATTGGATCGCCTCCACACCGCATATCCGCAAGTACGGTTCCAGGCAGGAGGACTGGCACGGTGAGGCCCCCGACCCAATATAACCCATCCAGGGCCATATAATCAACAACCTCAAGTCACTTTCCCCAAACGCCCGCTCAAGGAGGCCCATCAGGTGAGGGCCCTTCATCCAATCTAGATAACGCTCCCACACGGGGAGTTATTCATGTTATAGCTGGAGGATCTACTGACGGGGACTCTAACCGGGCACAGAAATCATACGCCCGTCTCATGGAGAGTTTGGCCATCATCACCGACCAAACTATTCAAGTTGCACCGCCTGTTTCATTCGGGCCAGAAGATCTACAAGGTGTCCTGCTGCCCCACACGGACGCCTTGGTTATTCGTATATCCTTGGTCAATTATGAAGTGGCCAGGGTGTTGGTCGATTCGGGAAGCTCCGTCAATATCCTTTTCCAGGAAGCTTTCGGACAGATGCAGCTGGGAAATGCCCAGCTAGAAGATGTGGCCACCCCCCTCTTTGGATTCGCAGGGCATGTGGTCCACCCTACAAGCCCTGATGGATGCAAGAGCTCGAATGAATCAGTAAACTATCTATATATTTCCCAGCTAGAAGATGTGGCCACCCCCCTCTTTGGATTCGCAGGGCATGTGGTCCCAGACACAAGTAATCGGGTGACTATGGCTATGTTGGGGAGCGATTCCGATGTAGTTGAATGAGGCGTACCGTATGCCTACGATAGTTAAGAAACTACGAGACAAGCTTGTTAGAATGTATACTGAAAGCCTAGCTCTTTTTGTATGAACATTTTATTTTGAAATAAGAATCACATGATCATTGTTTGCATTTTATATATTCGTTATATATGTGTGCATATTGTCTGATATTTTACATTGTAGATAACATGATGCTTGGTGTGGCACAGAAGATCTTGTTATCAGTCCCTTGTAAAATATAAGTAGAGGCTCACAACCAAGATAGTTCTGGACAAACCATTGGCATGGTTGTAGTGTAGCTTGGTATTGTTTTATCTTGAACATAGAGTTACACTAGTACACTTAGGTGTATTGAGCAGGACCGACATAGAGGTGATTCAATTTAGTGCTGACTACATAATTGAATCGGACCTCGGATATTATGTTGTACATACTCTTAATCCCGATATAATAACGGGCACATGTACTTAGTGTTTATTTCTTTGATTTACCAGTGGGTGAGATTTAGATGGATTAAATCAATAAGCCCGGTAAGTTGGGAAATAATATTATTTACATGGTGTGCCGTTGATTATAGGAGGAAACCGTGTCCTATATATTTGGTTGATGATGTCCCCTTGAGGAGCTCATAAGGTTCATCATGTAAACCCAGCTGGTTGACTTAGTCAACATGATGATAAGGTTGAGTGGTACTACTCGAGGAGTTAGATGTTAATTAATTGATGGTCAGTAAATCAATTAATTGACGGACATTCGATATCTTAAACACGGGGAGATAAATGTACAAATAATATATGGAGCCCATATTAATTTATGGGGGTTGGTGAGGTAGTTCAATGATGATCCTCTAGTGGAATGGAACATCATTGATGGATCAAGTTTGTGTGGTTCCGATCCATCGGGTGGCCAAGACCCAACTCCTCCTTATGGTCCCTATCGTAGCCTATTATAATCCTTGTGAAGTCTAGATCCAAGAATGTAAAACAAAACCTAGAACCAACGGTTGGGATTAAATCCCTAGATCCGATGGTTGGATTAAATCGCTAGATCCGACGGTTGGGATAAATCCCTAGATCCGACGGTTGGGATGAAACCTTAGATCCGACGGTTGGGATGAAATCCTAGATCCGAAGGTTGGGATTAAACCCTAGATCCGACGGTTGGGATAAAACCCTAGATCCGACGGTGGAGATTAAATCCCTAGATTCGACGATGGAGATTAAAGGAGGTTTAGGCCCTACTCTATATATAGATGGCTTAGGGTTGGGCGGCAACTAAGTGATTGGAATTGGAGTTAGGGTTTGGAGATTAGTGGGCGGCTAGGGTTTTGGAGAAAAGGCTTGGGCGGCAACTTCCTTTCTTCTAGTTGTTCGCGCCCATATTCCTCCATCCACACTTGGCCGGCGCCCATCTTCTAAGCCATTCTCTTCTTCCTCCTCCCTTATTCCTTGGTGGCCGGCACTTCTCCTTTCTCCATAGGTGGCCGGCGGTTCCCATTGAATTGGTGGCCGGCGCTTCATCCTTTTGTTCCTTGGCCGGCTGTTGCATCAAACTCTCTAGCTTGGTGGCCGGTTCTAGATAGGAAAGGTATTGTTGGTTTTTCTCTTTGTTCGCAGCGGACAAGGTAGAGGAGAACTCGATCTAGAAGGCTTCTACTCGTGGAGGATCTTCGTCCACACGTCGTCCACGAGAAGGACGACCACGGTAGAAGATCATGAGGTATAAAGTTATTTTAACTTTATGTACAGATCTGAGCATGTTCTTATTTGTTTTGATTATGCATGTGTGTGTGTGAATATATATTGTATAATCATGGACCCCGAAGACAAACACAAAAACCGGCGATCCATCCGTCGTCTCTTCCGCGGCTAACCAACTAGAAGAGTTGTGTTGCTTGAACAACTAGTTTGTTCAAGCGACCACTCAAGTTGTTAGCACGACGACGAATAGGTTGTGCCAAGGAAGCTCATCCCATCCAGATTAAGTCTTTCATTAGTGAAAATTTTAATCCGGGGACATGGGAGCCAATGAGCCTCCGAAGCGACATCCCAACAAAGCTGTCATATTCATAACGTGACTTTAATAGTTATTATTTGGATTCGTGGAGGTATAGAGCAGAAGTGCTCATTGAATTTAACTAGATACTGGGTAGCTACTATAGAGTTGCTGGAGCACGAACAGTTGCAACAATTGCAACTTGTGAGATTGATCGCTATAGTCTTCCTTGCACTTATAGAGTATGTGGAGTGGATTGTGGACGGTAGATGGACTTCTCTTGTGAGAAGATAATTTTCCGTCTCCAATATGGATATGTGTTCTGGACACGCATCCACTTTAGAAAGAGTTGCTACAGGAAGCACATTATTTGAGTTGGGCTATATACCTTGGTGGTACTTGGAGGTACTGAGATTGGAAACGTTTATACTGGTGGAATGGTATAAAGAGAGTTATAGCAGATTTTGCTGCTCGATGTTTAGTATGCCAGTAGGTGAAGGTTGAACATCAGAAACTCGCTGGATTGCTCTAGGAAATTTCGATTCCGGAATGGAAGTAGGAGCATATCATTACTGACTGCGTTACGGGATTGCCTAAAACCCGTAAAGGTCGTGATGCGATTTGGGTGATTGTGGATCAACTGACCAAATCAGCTCATTTCCTTCCTATTCGTGGGTCGTACCCATAGGATCGTCTGGCAGAGTTGTACTGTTGAGAAATTATCAGGTTGCGTAGGGTACTTTTAAGTACCATATCGGATAGAAATTCGCGATTTACCTCGTGATTTTGACAGGGTCTGCACCAGACTATGAGCACAGAGCTTCGGCTTAGTGCAACATTTCATCCGCGGATTAATGGATAGTCCGAGTGTATCATTTAGACATTGGAGGATCTATTCAGATCATGTGTCGTGGATTATAAAGGTGGTAGCTTATCGATTGGCTTTACCTCCGACACGTGCGGGTGTTCACAACGTATTTCATGTTTCTATGCTAGGGAAATACGCGCCGCGATCTGACCAAGTTATGAAAGAGGTTTCGATTCTACCTCAGTCTAATACGACTTACGAGGAGATTTCAGTGCGTATTCTTGGTCGCAACGAGCGCCAGTTGCAGAACAAAACCATCTGACTCGTAAAGGTTGGATGACAACATCATATTGATGAGAAGGCTATGTGGGAGCTGAAAGATACTATCCGAGCTCGATAGTCTTATCTGATCACTTGAGGAAGGTAGGTGGTCCCTTCGGAAACCTGCTTGAATTTAATTTTCTTACATGCTAGTATGAATTTGGGGACCAAATTTTATTAAGTGGGGGAGAATGTAAAATACCACAGGGAAAAAAAAATTGGTATAAACTAAATTTAATGATGCAGGGTTAGGGGTTAATTTAAGCCTAACCTAGGTTTAAATCTATTGGGTTTAATTATTTGGATCTAGGTTTAATTGAACCTAGGGCTAATTGGTTACAGGATTAAATCAACCCGTTAGCTCTTAAATCCAAACCCGATCCGTTTTCCCATTAACGTTAGCCATTTTTCCATCCGTTACCGTCTCACTTCAGTTTTTCACTTTGCAGATTAAAAAGAAACGAGCGTTTCTTCCTCTTCCCATTCCCGCACTCGATCCCGATCTCCCTTTCCCCTCCTCGTTCCATCGTCGTCTCCTTCTCATCCGCATCGCCGGCGCTTCTCCCCTCTTCATCGAGCCTTACCGGAGCAGCGAGCCAATCGACATCTCTTCCCCGATACCTAGTTTTCGATGCTCTGGCCGCTGAACCGATCCCTCTCGGTTCTTCGCGCGTTGCCCTCCCCACCTCACCGTCGCCCCCCGATCTTCCACGACCGCTGTCGACCCCGGGGCAGACCACTTCACGTGCCGCCACCCCGGCGCCTCACGCACACCAGGATCAGTGGTCGCTGCTCCTGTTGGCCATCGATGCTCCAGGGCCGGATCTGCCAGCGGCTAGCACAACCCTTGGCTAGTGTGATCTCGTCGCTGTGCCACTTCCTTCCGAGATCTCAGCGATCCCTCGCGTGGGCAGATCGATGACGCTGTTGCTGCAGCAGTGAGCCGACGACAAAGGTGTCACGATTTGTTTACTTGATTGGAGATTTGATTGCTTCGTGAACAGGAGATGAAGAAGGGTTGTCGGTGGTGATTAGAGAGCTGGTGAACAGAGAAGCTGGGGAGGATCACCGTCGGAGTAGGTGAGTCGGTGTTGTTCTTTGATTTTTGACGAGATATAAGGTCAAGATGTGATTTTGTTGCTTATTTGAGCTTGATCCATTGAATTGGGTAGGTGTTGGTGTTGGCAAACAAGGAATAGGGGAAAGAGGGGGGCTATCGGTTATTGGGGATTGGCTGCCGGTTCTGTGGAGTTGCTGCCGGTGAAGATTAACTGCTGATGAAGCTTCAAGTGTTGGTAAGGAAGGGTATGTAGACGCGAGAAGAAGAGGATGGGGTTTCTAGTCATTTATTGTTGAAGGCAATAAGAGTGGCTATGGAGCTATTATGATAATCGAAATTAAACTGGGAAGCACACCGGCGATGCAGCTATTGGTGGTTCGAGCGTGGTTTGTGAATCAACCCACCGTTGATTCTTGGTAAGCTTGTTTAGATTTATGTTCTATGAATTGGGGATATAAATAGCTATTTTAGAGGGGATTGGTGATTGATTTCAGGTGATAAAGTGAGCTGAATGGAGTCCTATTCAGCAGGAGGTATGATCTAACTTTGTTGTGGACCAGTGGAAACGAGACAAGGTAAGCTTGAATCTAAATGTTATGGAAATGACATTTGAATTACGACTGGTTGGAAAATATAACTTCATTCATGTTTACCATATTAGTTGATAATGGAAGATTGGTGAACAAGAAGTGGTGATTGATTGCAACAATTGTAAGGTAAGCTTTGATTTGGTATTGTTATGAAGTAGGATGTGTTACCTTTATAATTGATGCTAGAATTGACTCATGAATGATACGGTGAATTTAATCTGATTAAGGTTGGAGAATGTTGAATTAGTTGGATATAATGATCGATGTAGGATTTGATGATTTGATGTATGATAGAACTTAAGTATGTTCTATGTTGTGTACAGATGTTGATCTGAGATAGAATCTCGGATGTAAAGATGGACAATGTAGTCTACATAACAGGTGGGTAATTTCCTACCTAGTCCGGGTAGATGTATTGCATTCAGATTTAGTCATAGATATGAGCATGTTAGGTGTTCATATTACCTTGATCCTGCACTTATTATCGTATGCTTGAACTTACCCTTGGATTTATTTATGCTCAATTGTTGATATCACATATACCCTATCATCATTTAGGAGTTATAAATGTGATGTAAATTGGCTTAGATGTTTAGTAGGGTGTAAATGTCAGTACGGATGATGACCCAAATTATAAATTGGGAAAAAGGTCATCTATGGGTAGGTAATATCCTAAATGTAGGATTTATTTTCAATACCCATATGTTGCATACTGTTACCAACCATGAGTTGTGTAATGGTTAAGTGAAGGGTGATTAGGGTGTCGCTGCGGACCGGTGGTCCCAGCTTGATATGATTAGTCGAGTACGACTCTCTATCGGATAGAGAGTGCATCGATCAGTTGAGTACGACTCTCTATTGGAGAGAGAGTTATGATGAGTCGAGTACGACTCTCTATTGGAGAGAGAGTTATAATCAGTCGAGTATGACTCTCTATAGGATAGAGAGTGCGTCGATCAGTTGAGTACGACTCTCTATTGGATAGAGAGTTATGATCAGTTGAGTATGACTCTCTACAGGATAGAGAGTCCATCGATCTGTTGAGTACAACTCTCTACAAGATAGAGAGTATTGATTAGATGGGTATGACTCTTTGCTGAACAGAGAGTCTGTGGTAGATGGATGTACGTGTGACAACATACACATGTCATTTGCATGCATTCTGATGACATAGTCTCCCTTGGGGTTGAGAGAGTCGTCAGTCATCTTGCCTCCCAGAGCACTCCCCGAGGAGTAACTGGTGTGAGGGCAGAGCATCTGTTGTGCCGCACTCTACTACTATAGACGGTGGTAGTTGGAGTTGCGTGCAGTTGTCCTAGGTGCATGGTACTCGACCACTCATTGGTAGTGTTAGTCGGAGTGGTCAGCAGCAGGGACTCCCGTTGAGTAGCGCGCTCTTTACGCTCATATGCTACTTGATCATACTGTCCACTCGGCCACTCTATAGCAGTGGTTGGTGTGAGTTGGGACAGTTGTCATGTCGTGCCACCTAGGCCACATTGGGGTCGTGGTAGCGAGTAGGGTGAGCAGGCATGACCATGCATGTTGCATTGCCGTATATGATGGCACTTTGCATATTACCATATGATAGCTCCCGGAAAGGCCACTCGGGTAGCGCAACAACTGGAGACCAAAGAGGAGCTAGTGGCCTGTCTAAAGAAGAATGAAGACATTTTCCCCAGAGATGTGCATGATCTTACGAGAATCGACCCTCGCATTGCTGAACATCACCTCAACATTACCAGAGGAGTCCGACCTGTCCAACAGAAGCGGCAATATTTTGGACCTGAAAAGGACAAAGTGAAAGCTGAAGAAGTAGATAAATTGTTGAAAGCGGGTCATGTGAAAGAAATTCAATTCCCCAAGTGGGTCTCCAATGTAGTCCTAGTCCCCAAGCCCTCTGGGCAATGGAGGATGTGTATTGACTTCCGCAATTTAAATAAAGTGTACCCTAAAGATTGCTACCCCTTGCCTTGCATTGATCAGTTGGTGGACTCTACGGTAGGATATGAGGTGGTGTCCTTAATGGATTCCTACCATGGATATCATCAGATATCACTGGCCAAAGAAGATCAGAAGAGGGTTAGTTTTGTAACGGCAGGAGGGTTATATGCTTATGTGGTAATGCCCTTCGGACTAGAAAATGCGGGGGCTATATACCAGCGGCTCATGGATAAAATCTTTGCGGAATAGAAAGGGAAAAATGTGGAAGTTTATGTGGATGACATCCTGGTCAAATCAAAAACCACTCGGGATTTGGTTAAGGATCTAGATGAAACTTTCGCTACCTTGAGGCGATATAACATGAAGTTGAATCCTAAAAAATGTCTATTTGGGGTGAAGAGCGGGAAATTTTTGGAATATATAGTAACTGAGAAGGGACTATAGGCTAATTCGGAGAAGGTGCAGGCATTATGCAATATGAAGTCACCCACTAATATGCGAGAGACTCAAAAGCTAGTAGGGAGAATTATTTCCCTGTCCTGATTCATAGCCAGATCAGCGGACAAGGGGCTATCTTTCTTCAGGATTTTGCGCAAGGCTACCAAATTCAATGGGATGATCAATGCAAGCAGACTTTTCAAGAGCTAAAGAAGTATTTAGCTGGACTTTCACTGTTAGCCAAGCCAGTGGAAGGAGAGCCCTTGTGGATGTACTTAGCTATTTCGTATGAGCCATCGGGCCTACCTTGTTGAAGCAAGAAGGTTCTCAGCAATAGTCTATTTATTATACCAACCATATCATGAAAGGGGCTAAATCCCGTTACACGGAGCTGGAGAAGTTGGCGTATATTCTAGTCTTGACAACCCACAAGTTGAGACCATACTTTCTAGCTCATCCCATTAATGTTTTAACTCACAATGAATTAGGTAAGGTGGTTACTAAGCCTAATTTTTCTAGAAGACTAGCTAAATGGGTCGTGAAACTAAGTGAATATGACATTCACTACCAACCCCGAACCGTTATCAAGGCTCAGGCTCTCGCTGATTTTCTAGCTGAGGCACATGTTGGTTCGGAAAATAGCTCGTCGACAAAAGAAGAGGGATCGGAGGCATGAAATGTATTTGTGGACAGCTCTTCTGGGTCTGCAGGTAGCAGGGTGGGAGTCCTATTAATATCCCCGAAGAAAGAAGAAACCCGCACAGTTGTGCACCTGGGATATCAGGTGTCCAACAATGAAGCAGAATATGAAGCTATTTTAGCAGGGTTGCAAGCCGCCTGAGCCGTAGGGGAAACCTTCGTTATAATCCATTCGGATTCCCAGTTGGCGGTATCACAACTTCAAGGCTCTTTCACGGTTCAAGAAGAGAGATTGCAAAAATATTTGAAGGCTTTCGAGAAGGAAAAGGCTCATTTTCGCCAAGTCCTCTTAAAGAAAATCCCAAGGGAGAACAATGGGAAGGCGGATGAGTTGGCTCGATTGGCCACCATGATGGAAGGGGTGAAGCAGCTTGAAACGGTTTGTGTGGAAGTCCCTACTTCTCTGGTGATATACAATGTGGAGGAAACCGTACCCGAACTAGATCTGATCCCTGATTGGAGAACTGACATTATAACGTATCCACAGCAATGGAAGGTCCCGAAAGAAAGAGGGGCGACATCTATTTTAATGAACATAGCCAAATGATTCACCATCCTGAACGGAGATTTGTACAATACATCTTTTGGATGGCCCTTGTTGAAGTGTTTGGGAAAGGAAGATGCTGAATGGGTACTCCGAGAAATCCACGAAGGTTACTGCATCAATCATTTAGGAGGGAGAGCTTTGGCGAGGAAAGTCTTGTTAGCCAGATACTTTTGGCCCACCCTCCAACAAGATGCAGCTCATCTAGTGCAAATCTGCTCGGCCTATCAGAAACATAGTAACTGGTCTGAATGACCGACTAAATTAATGAAAGCTGTTGTTGCTTCATGCCCTTTCGATCAGTGGGGGATGGATATAGTGGGTCCCATGCCTACGGCACCTTTGCAGAAAAAATTCTTATTGGTGGCTGTGGATTGTTGGGTTTCCGGCACCGCGGCGAGTGTGTGTTCGAACATATTTCGTAAACATATGCACAGCAGAAGAAATAAAAATAATAAAAATAATTTATTACAACACACACACCACACGCATGCATAGTACAACATGTGTAGACATAACCGTAGTTTCAAATTTTGCAATAAAAGGAAATTTATTCTACACCTGACGTATCACGTGTAGCGGGAAAGGCATCAACTGGAGCGATCCTTGCTAGAATCGCCTCTATCCGTATCCATGTCGAGTTTCTTCAGGATGAATTCACAAAGTCATGAGCCTCATCTTTGTACGAGTCACTAGCCTCGTGTCGAAGATGATGTGATCGAGAGAAGATCACAATCCGAATCAAAATTCGAATTCAAAATGAGTCCTCAAAAACTCGCTTCTCCAGAGAGGTATTCGTCAACTGTTTGATGAATCCTTCGTCTTCCACCTATGAAGATTACCGGAGATCAAATCCCTGGCAAAGTAGCCGCTTTCGTAGCTCCAAACGTCGTCCAAATGACGCTCCGACACGAAGGAAACAAGCTGTCCAGAAAACTGGACAGCTTGGTGGAGGAGTTAGCGTCAGCCAAAGGGAAGAGGGCCAGCTAGTCCTTGGTCAATTGAGACAAGGAGGATCACCAGAGGGTCACTGGAGGATCGCCGGCTGAAGCTTGGATGTCGGTAACAACTTGGACGGCAGCACAAGGGGTGGGTGGTGGATATGATAATTGGGAGCCAAAGGGCAAGTTTTAATAAGAAAGGCCTAGGTTATAAAGAAAAGAAAAATGAAAAGGCCTATAAATGCCTAATTGCTAGGGGACAAGATAAAAAGAAGGTAATAGCTAGGAAATGGATCCCCAAGGAGTATCTAGTGAACCCCATAGGCAAGAATCTATTTTGGGTTCCAAAATCCATCCTTAAGGGTTAGGAAAACCCTAGGGTAGTCAACCATATGGAATTGACCTATATCATATTTTGGTTGACTTAGGATGGCGGGACAACATTTTTAGAATAGTGTTGGGTGATGATAACGTGCCCATAAATAGATAATAATGCTTAAATCATGATAATTAATGTAATTTCTATGTATGTTTGCAATCATGATTTATGATTTTGAAATTTGGCACGTCATCATGAGAAATAGGGTTAAATCATGCTTTAGGTGATAATTTGTTTATTATCATGACATAATACCTAATGCATGATGACAATTCAATGAATACATGTGTTTTATGATCATAATGTAGAATTAATTGATATATGCCTTTATGATCATGAGAATTGTTAGGTTGATACTTAACCTTGATAGAATTGTATGAATATGATGGTTAAGTATATATAAATACCCCCCTAGGATGCATCTCACACTCACCATAGGCTACTTTGATTGAAAAACTTAGCATGGGTGAGATGTTAGGATGATACAAATGTCCACTAATGCCTATGGCATTTAGATGGTCATTTAAGGTATTAAAATAGCAATAATAGACCAATCATGGGGAAGGCTTATGTTTAATTCATAGACATATTGCCCAAAGATCATGGTTGGATATTTCATAGGTTTTCAAAACAATTTCTTACTTTAAAATCCATGTATTCATGTTTTGAAACAATCCTAAGCAATACTAGGTGTTAAAATGGATACTAACATGCTCAAAAACTAGTGGTTTTTAAAGCCTTTGGATTTTCGGCAAATCTCGGAAAATATAATGATTTTTCTTGAAAAACTATTTTTCATTGATAGATATACTTAAAAGAAATATGTTCCTCAAATTTCATGATTTTTAGAATTTTTTGGAATTTATAATGCATTTCTAAAATTCGCCCAAAAAATCAGAATTTCGAAATCCATTGTGCCAGTCGACTGCCATACTGATAGCAGTCGACTGCTCACCTGAAAAACAGCCCAATATTTTTTGATTTTCGATTTTAATCATGTTTTTGGTATTTTCCTTCTATTTAATTTGATGCCATGGATTTATAACTTAGTGTTAATCTTTTTGATGGTGTCAAAGGGGGAGAAGTAATTATGTTTAAGTAAATTATGATAGGGGGAGAAAATTTGAAAATTTGTATGGGGAGTTTCATGGATTAAGGGGGAGTTGCATGTTGTTATATCATGTTTATGTTTACATGCTTTCTTACCTTAGAATTTTCATCAAATGTTTTTACCTAACTTAAACGGATTGCCACACATCAAAAAGGGGGAGATTGTTAGGGCAATCTCTTGCCATGATAAGGTTTTGAAGTGTGTGGCAAAGGGTTTAAGTTAGGATGATATTGTTATTTGATATGTACGTTGGAGTCTTGTAGGACTTAGTAATTCGCACATGGAGCCTTGGCGGGTTCACCCTCACAACCTCGATCCTTGAGTCGGTGAAGGATGACTTTGCGGAAGTCGTGCACTTGGAGCATCCGAGGGACCGCCGGACGAGATGACTTGAAGTGAAGCCAAGGAAGAAGACTTCGGAGGCAAGAGACGCGAAGGAGCATTGCAGAGTCGTGCGCCTGATGCTACCAAGGGACGTGGCAACGAACGAAGAGAGCTTCGGCGAGGGACTTTGAGTGAGATGAGAGAATGAGTGAAATGTAAGTAGCTCATTAGGTGAACTTGGCCGAATGGCTGAGTGTCGGAGACTTGACGCAAGGGTTAAGGTTTACCCGATCACGAAGCTCAAACTTATGTTAAGTTTGAGTTTCACGCACCGATCGCTCATGGAATGGTAGTCGATCGCTCTGAAGTCGAGTGTGTTCGACCGTATCCGATCGATGAGGTTATGCCCGCAATGATCGCTATGGAATGAATCGATCAGCCAGGAGGATATCGCGCATTAGAACCGCTCGTAGCCAACTAGGCAGTCGACTACGGAGGAAGCAGTCGACTGGTGAGGTCCATTAGTCGACTGCCAAGAGTTCCGTTGGACTACAACGGTCAGGATCCGACGTGTTCGGAGGCCGTTGTAGTGACGATCGGCGCCAAGCGTGATCGTGATGGCGGCCAACGGGAAGAAATCAGCCCTCTCTATAAAAAGAGAGGGTGTGAGCCTTTGAGAGGCTAATGCTTATGCTCTAAGTGATCTTCCTAGTGCCCCACAAGCTCTAAACTCTTCTTACTTGTTTTTACTCCATTCTTATTGTAAGAAGAGTGATCTTGATTGTAAAGGTTACCTCCACCTAGCTTGGTGCAAAGGAGAGACCAATAGTGATTGGCTTTGGAGGAGTGATTCACCTCGGACGAATCGGGATCGTGGATTAGCGGTGTAGCCATGAACCACGTTACATATTCTTTGTTAGCGTTTGTATTTTCGTTTATTGCTTTGTCTTTATTGTTTATGCTTCCGCTTGCGCTAACGATTGTGTAGACGAGCAAACGAAGAAGAGAATTCCGACATCCATCGTAAGAGGGCTATTCACCCCCCTCTAGCTGGCCAATCGATCCCTTACAGGAGATAATGGCAAAGCACCGGTTTATGCTTTGGTTGCTTGCACGTGGAAGGCTGCAAACAACGGATCATATGGAGTATGTGTCAGATAAGGAGTGTGTGCTTTAGCGGAGTGACTTGGAGTCGAATGCTCACTTGTTCTTTGACTGTTCGGTTGCATGGGCCCTTTGGAGAAAGGTGAGTCGATGGCTGGAAATGGATCAAGACATCAAGACTCTGGAGGCTCTCCTCAGTCATTTGGGGCACCATTATAAGGGATTGAGTTGGAGGGAGCAAGCTCGGTATTTGGGTGTTTCTTGCATGATATATGTTTTGTGGGAGGTCTGGAATAGATGCCTCTATGAGGGGGGGGGTGTTGAATGTTGATAGGATGGTGCAGAAGGTGCAAGTTCATGTTTATCACTTCATGGCTGGATGATTGGGTCATGTTTAGCCTTTTTCTTGTGCTTTGATAGGTTTTGGTGTAGTGTTTTCTTTGTTGCATGATGTGTGTTTGTGTGTTGTGTTTAATATGTAGGGGTTGTATGGATGTAAACCTCTAAGCCTTGTGTCTAGAGGGTATTATGTTATGATGTGTGCAATGTAGGGGTGTTGTGGCGTGTGCACCCCATGTTTAGGGGTGCATGATGTTGGGTTGTATGATGGGGCACCCTTGCCTGTTATATATATATTTACCTTTTCAATGAAAGAGCTCTCAGTATTTCACAATTACTGGACTGGTTACTTGTCTATCACAACATCTAGTCCAGTTTTCTCGATTGGTTACTTGTCTATCACAATTTTCTCAGATGGTAGGACTCATAGCTAACCTCAGCAAATCCAGTATATACATGGAAGGGATTGATGCCAGGACAAAGGATAGACTTCTCACTATCACAGGGTTTTGTGAGGGGGGCATGCCATTCAGATACATAGGAATCCCACTGGCCTCACAGAAACTCAAAGTCTCAGAATATAGTATGTTGTTGGATTCCATAGCCACAAGGATGAACTCCTGGCCGAGGCATACCATCTCATATGCGGGGAAAGCACAACTTATTGCATAAGTACTGCAGGGAGTGGAGTGTTATTGGATGTCTATCCTACCCCTCCCGAGCGGAGTGATCGATCGTATTTATAGTATGTGCAGGGCTTTTATGTGGACATCACGAAACCCCCCTATAGCATGGTCGGAGTTGTGTAGGCCGAAGGAAGAGGGTGGTCTTGGCTTGAGAGATCTGAAAGCATGGAACCTTACTTTATTAGCAAAGGTCCTATGTCGCATACAAGACAAGCAAGATACCATGTGGCTCATGTGAGTTCACCATACATATCTATATCATGAGGGGATATGGGAGTGGCAAGCTAGTCATGGAGACTCCCCGCTGATCAAAGCGCTCTTACATATCCGGGTTCGTATTCTTGTACATGCAGGTGGGCCAGTAGCTGTCGCACACACACTTGCTATGTGGTTTAATTGATGTAAAGGAGGGGTTAGGGTGGCCTGTGAACATTTCATGGAATGCAAGCCAAGGAAGGCATGGGCTAGGACAGTTTGGCAGACATATCTCCAGTCGAGTCATCAAGTTACACTTTGGTTGCTAGCCCACCGGAGGCTCCCTACCAGGGATAGGCAAGAGTACCTTGAGGATAGGGTATGTGCATTTTGTAGATGTGACTTGGAGTCACTGGACCATCTCTTTTTCAGATGTCGATCGATTAGCCTGTTGTGGGGTCGATTGAGAGCATGACTACACATGAGACTTGCAATGATCACATATCGACGGATGTGCCGGATTTTTAGGATCCAGTATAGGGGGGCCTCTACTTTAACCAAGGCACGACATTTGGCTATAGCCACCATGGTGCATTTAGTTTGGTGGGCAAGGAATAGCCTTATGTTTGATGGAGCACAATGGGACCCAGAGTTAGTTCTGCGGAGGATTTAGATTCATGTATATTGTTCTCTTGAGAGTGACTCGGATACGCATTCTGTGTAAAAAAAATTATAGATAGGGTTGGGGTTAGGGTTCCAAACCCTAAACCCTCTTTGGGAAAAAAACTGTAGTTAGCATTGGGGTTAGGATTCCACACCCTAAACCCTCTTTGAGGTTAGGGTTCCAAAACCTAAACCCTCTTTTTGAAAAAAAAAAAGATCGTAGTTATGGTTGGGGTTAAGATTCCACACCCTAAACCCTCTTTAAGGTTAGGGTTCCAAACCCTAAACCCCCTTTTTGAAAAAAAAATGTAGATAGGGTTGGGGTTAGGGTTCTAAACCCTATACCCTCTTTGGGGTTAGGGTTCCAAACCCTAAACCCCCTTTTTTGGAAAAAAATAGTAGATAGGGTTGGGGTTAGGGTTCCAAATCCTAAACCATCTTTTGGAAAAAAAACAATCGATAGGGTTGGGGTTAGGGTTCGAAACCCTAAACCCTCTTTGGGGTTAGGGTTCCATACCCTAAACTCTCTTTTCATGAAAAAAAACTCTTTCCAGTTGATGAGTGGACAAAGAGGAGATGGTGAATAGGTCCTCTAGGATGACCTATCTAGTCCATAGATAACGTTTATGGTAAAGACGCATCAAATCCATTGATGGCTGAGGCTTTGCCTAAAAGCCTAGAGCAGGTGAATATGCCCACCTTGTTGGATCGAAAGCGTCGCTAGAGGGGGGTGAATAACAAGCATGAAACTTTCTTCTCGACCTTAAAATAAGAGCAAACACAGCGGAAATAAAGACAATAAAATAAGTAGACAATTTATTTTTTACTTGGTTCACAACTCAGTGGTTGCTACTCCAAGGCCCCGCGATCCTTGATCGCGTATGAAGGGGCAATCCACTATAGAGTCCCCTCCTCGTTGGAGGTAGGAGACAATGATCACAAAACCCGAAAACACAAGGATGAGGCAACAAGCCTACCTCACCTCGTTACTATTAAAGCCATGAATACAATAAATAAAAACTAATACTTGTTGCTGCCGACGAAGAGATTATGAACTTGGCATTGCATCGGCATTATGACGGCGTTAGAGCTTTGGCATTGCAGGAGCACTTTGAGAGTAAGATGGATGATCTTTGAGTTGGAGTCCTCCTCCCCTTTTATAGATTTGTGTCTTGGAATAAGTGTAGATGCAGATCCTCAACTTTTGGAACTTATCACGAGGTGACACCTTATCTTATCGCAAAGTGACGGCGTTAAATGTTATCCATTTTGACCTAGTGCAAAAGGTTGATTCGTTGCCATCAGTCGACTGATGCCCTTCATCAATCAACTGAAATGTAGCAGTCAACTGCCAATAGCCAACAGTCAATTGCTAGCCAGACCACTTCCCTGCAGTAAGAGGTTAGCACAAAAAATGGTAAATGCGATGATTTCTTACCATCTGATATCGACCTAGAACTTCCATTGGAAGTCTTAGTCGGATCACCGCCTACGGTCGTCCTTGTACAGAGGACACGACCTTTGTTAGGGCAATCTCTTGCCATGATAAGGTTTTGATGTGTGTGTCAAAGGGTTTAAGTTAGGTTGGTATTGTGATTTGATATGTGCGTTGGAGTCTTACAGGGCTTAGTAATTCACACATGGAGCCTTGGCGGGTTCACCACTCACAACCTCGTGCCTGAGTCGGAGAAGGAGCATTGCAGAGCCGTGCGCTTGATGCTGCCGAGGGAACGCCGGACGAGATGACTTGAAGCGAAGCCAAGGAAGCAGACTTCGGAGGCATGAGACGTGAAGGAGCATTGCAGAGTCGTACGCCTGATGCTGCCGAGGGATGTGGCCGCGGACGAAGAGAGCTTCGGCGAGGGACTTCGAGTGAGATGAGAAAATGAGTGAAATGTAAGTAGCTCATTAGGTGAATTTGGCCGAATGGCTGAGTGTCGGAAACTTGACCACAAGGGTTAAGGTTTATCCGACCGCCGAAAGCTCAAACTAATGTTAAGTTTGAGTTTCACACGACACCAGTCGACTGCCATGGCCTGGCAGTTGACTGCTCTGAGTCGATTGGGTTCGACTGGTGTCTGACTCATGGGCATTTGGCCCAAGCAGTCGGCTGCCATGGACTTGCTGGCAATGTGCTATTCCTCGGAATGCTCATCGGCTCCCATGTCCCCGGATTAAAATTTTCGCTAATGAAAACTAATCCGGATGGGATGAGTTTCCAAAGCACAACCAATTCGTCGTCGTGCTAACGACTTGAGCGATCGCTTGAACAAACTAGTTGTTCAAGCAACACAACTCTTCTAGTCGGTTAGCCGCGGAAGAGACGACGGATGGATCGCCGGTTTTTGTGTTTCTTATTCGGGGTCGATGATTATACAAATACATGCAAATGTAAACTAGTATAATCAACATATACTAACATAAAGAACATAAGCTAGCATATCAATAAGAACATGCAAAGAACAATAATAAAAGTTGTAAAACTTTTATACCTCTTGATCTTCTATCGTATGTCCTAACCTCCTTGTAGACTTCGTGTGGGCGAAGATCCTCCACAAGTTGAAGCTTCCTAGATCTTCTTCAATCCAAAGAAAGAAGAACTCTCTTTCCCTTCTTTCTTGAGCCAACCACCAATCCACAAAGGATTGATGCAATGACCCCAAGAATAGAGAGAACATAATGGAAACCACTAAGGAACCAAACTAGGGACAAACCCTAGCTTCTAGTGCCACCAAGATGAAATAAAGAGGAGAAGAGGAATGAGTTGAGCGCCGACCAAGGTAGAGGAAATAGAGATAGGTCCCGGCAACACCTTAGGAAGAAGAAGAGAACCTCTCCTATAGTTGCCGCCCACTCCAATTTCCAAACCCTAGCCGCCCAACCAAACCCTAACCTAGGATTTCTTGCCGCCCAACCCAATAAGCCTTATATATAGAGTTGGGTTTAGGCCTTGGTTTAATCTCAACCGTCGGTTCTAGGGTTTTAATCTCAACCATCGGATCTAGAGATTTAATCTCAACCGTCGGTTCTAGGGATTTAATCCCAACCGTCGGATCTAGAGATTTAATCTCAACCGTCGGTTCTAGGGTTTTAATCCCAACCGTCGGATCTAGAGATTTGTTTTCCATCATTTGATCTAGACTTCATGAGGTTTATATTAGGCTACGATAGGGACCATGAGGAGGAGTTGGATCTTGGCCACCCGATGGATCGGAACTACACAAATTTGATCCATCAATGATGTTCCATTCCACTAGAGGATCATCATCGAACTACCTCACCAACCCCCATAAATTAATATGGGCTCCATATATTATTTGTACATCCATCTCCCCGTGTTTAAGATATCGAATGTCCGTCAATTAATTGATTTACTGACCATCAATTAATCAACATCTAACTCCTCGAGTAGTACCACTCAACCTTATCATCATGTTGACTAAGTCAACCTGCAGGGTTTACATGATGAACCTTATGAGCTCCTCAAGGGGACATCATCAACCTAATACATAGGACACGGATTCCTCCTATAATCAACGACATACCATGTAAATAATATCATTTCCCAACTTACCGGGCATATTGATTTAATCCATAGAAATCTCACCCTCTGGTAAATCAAAGAAATAAATACTAAGTACATGTGCCCGTTATTATATCGGGATTAAGAGCATGTACAACATAATATTCAAGGTCCGATTTAATTATGTAGTCAGCAACAAATTGAATCACCTCTATTTCGGTCCTTCTCAATACACCTAAGTGTACTAGTGTAACTTTATGTTCAAGAAAAAACAATACCAAGCTACACTACAACCATGCCAATGGTTTGTCCAAAACCATCTTGGTTGTGAGCCTCTACTTATATTCTACAAGGAACTGATAACATAATCTTCTGTGCTACACCAAGCACCATGTTATCTACAATGTAAAATATTAGACAATTTTGCATAATCATAAAAATATGCAAACAATGATCATGTGATTCTTATTTCAAAATAAAGATGTTCATACAAAAGAGCTAGGCTTTCAGTATACATCAGCGGGGGTGACAGTTATTGTAGCGCGAGGGGACGGATCATTGATAGCCTTCTGTGTGCGGGCATAGAATGAGTCGACCTCGTTGAGGACTCGGCCGATTGACATCGATCGTGATGGGTGCCATCGGTCGTGATGCTGCTCTATCTGGGTGGATGGAATCCAGCGTGGAAAGCGGCGTTATTGTTGAGCAGCGACTACATGATCAGTCGGTGATGTCGAGGCATCAATCGTAGCGCTCTATGTCCAGCGAGGAAGAAACCCTCTTCCTCTATAAAAAGGAAGGGGATGGAGCTTTGGGAGGCTAATGCTTATGCTCCAATTTGCTCCCAAAGTGCTCTAAGTGTTCTTCCACTCTTCTTACTTGCTTTATTTCCATTCTATTGTAAGAAGAGAGATTGTAAAGAGGTTACCTCCACCTAGCTTTGTGCAAAGGAGAGATCTAGTGGATAGATTGCGGAGTGATTCACCGTGGATTAGCAGTGGTAGTGAACCACATTACATCTCGGTGTTTGCATTGTTTGTTTTCATTGTTTATTTGCTTGTCTTTATTTATTTGTATTTGCATATTTCGCTTGCACTAATCTTTGTGTAGACGAGCAAAATCCGTAAACCAATGAACGAGGGCTATTCACCCCCCTCTAGCCGGCCAATCGATCCCCCAACAAGTGGTATCAGAGCAAGGTTGCTTGTCACCGGACTAACCGCCGCAACAAGCTCTACATCAAAAATGGCTGGCTCAAACATTCATCCACCGAAGTTTGAAGGAGAATTCGCTTGGTGGAAGAAGCGAATGGAGGTATTCTTCGAAACCGACTTTGAAATTCTTTTAATAATGGAAAACAGTTTCGAGTTGCCTAGGAACAAAGATGGGGAGCCATTGGAAAAATCGAGATGGAGCAAAAGACAAAGAGAGGATTATTTGGTAAATTCAAAGGCCAAGCACCACCTCTACAATGTGCTCCCCCAACAAGAGATCAACCGAATTGGGGAATGCTCAAGTGCCAAGGAGATGTGGGAGAGATTGGTTGAACTTCATGAAGGCACTTCGGAAGACAAACTTGCAAGGAGAGACCTCCTCTGCTCCCAACTATCAAATATCAAATTGGAAAAGGGAGAAAAGGTAACATCATTACATTCTAGGTTTAAAGAAATATTAATTGGGCTAACAAGTGTAGGAGAGAAGCTATCCAACCGGGATATGATAATGAAAGCCATAGATGCCTTTCCCTGATCATCCAAGTGGAGTTCAATGGTGGACTCATTTTATATTTCAAAGAATCTAGAGATAAGTACTCTAGATGAATTTTTCTCCACTATGGAATTGCATGAATCTAGGCTTGAAGGTATACAAGAAGAGCCTAGAATCCAACCTTCAAGGGGAGTAGCATTGATAGCAAACAAGGGGAAGAAGAAGATAGAGATCCCCTCCACCTCCGATGATGAAGCATCCTCATCCTCCTCCATGGATAGCACGGAAGAAGCATATATGGTAAGGAGGGTAAGACGTGCTTTAAAAGGTTTTCATTTTAACAAATCAAATGATAGGAATAGAAGACCAAGGGGGAAAATCATTTGCTACAATTTCCAAGGAGAGGGATACATAAGGGATAATTGTCCCCTCCTAAACAAGAGCAAGGAAGAGAAGAAAAAGAAAGAAGAAAAGAAGAAGAAGAAGGGAAACAAGAAAAAGGAAGAAGAAAAGAAGGCAAAGGAAAAGGGGAAGGCCAAAGCATTCAAGGCCAAGACATGGGATGACCCTTCTTCCTCTTCCTCATCCGAGGAAGAAAATGCATTTGTCACCAACCTTGCATTGATGGCTTTCGACGACTTGGATTGCTCCTCCACCGAAAATGAAGAATCAAGCTCAAGTGGAGAGAGCTCAAGTGAAGGGGGAGCCTCTACATCCTCCTCATCCGAAGAAGAAGAAGAGGACATGGAAACTATGGTAACGAATCTAACTCCTAAGAAAATAGTCTCCATGGTTTCTAGCTTAACTAGGGATTTATTTAGAGCTAAGAAGAAGAACAAAGGCATGCTAGATCAAATTAAGGACTTAGAAAATAAACTAGAAAAAGCATGCTTAAATGAAAATGAAAATATTTCTTCTAGCTTAAATGATGCATGCTCACATGATAACTATATGCCTTTGGATGTTAGTGATGCATGTATAGAAGAAAATAGGGCTTTAAGAGAGAAAGTAGATTACTTGACAAAAGCCCTAGAAAAATTCACTATAGGCTCCAACACCTTGAACATGATCATAGGGAGCCAAAGAGCTAGCTTCAACAAAAAGGGCCTAGGTTATAAAGAAAAGAAAAATGAAAAGGCCTATAAATGCCTAATAGCTAGGGGACAAGATAAGAAGAAAGTAATAGCTAGGAAATGGATTCCTAAGGAATATCTAGTGAACCCCATAGGCAAGAACTTATTTTGGGTTTCAAAATCCATCCTTAAGTGTTAGAAAACCCCTAGGGTTGTCAACCATATGCAATTGACCTATATTATATTTTGGTTGACTTAGGATGACGGGACAACATTTTTTAAATAGTGTTAGGTGATGATAACGTGCCTATAAATAGTTAATAATGCTTAAATCATGATGATTAATGTAATTGCTATGTATGTTTGCAATCATGATTTATGATTTTGATATTTGGCACATAATCATGAGAAATAGGGTTAAATCATGCTTTAGGTGATACTTTGCTTATTATCATGATATAATACCTAATGCATGATTATAATTTGATGAATACATGTATTTCATGATCATAATGTAGAATTAATTGATATATGCCTTAATGATCATGAGGATTGTTAGGTTGATACTTAACCTTGATAGAATTGCATGAATATAATGGTTAAGTGTATACAAATACCCTCTAGGATAATATCTCACACTCACAATAGGCTACCTTGATTGAAAACTTAGCATGGGTGAGATGTTAGGATGATACAAATGTCCACTAATGCCTATGACATTTAGATGGTCATTTGAAGTATCAAAATAGCAATAATAAACCAATCATGGGGAAGGCTTATGTTTAATACATAGACATATTGCCCAAAGATCATGGTTGGATATTTCATATGTTTTCAAAACAATTTCTTAATCTAAAATCTATGTATTCATGTTTTGAAACAATTGGAACCAAAACTAGGTGTTAAACTTGATACTCACATGATCAAAAACCTAGTGGTTTTTAAACCTTTTGGATTTTTGGCAAATACGTGAAAAGATAATGATCTTTCATGAAGACATATTTTTAACTGATAAAGAATCTTACAAGAAATATGTTCCCCAAATTTCATGATTTTTTGAATTTTTTGGAATTTTTAATGCATTTATGAAATTCGGTCCGAAAATTAGAAAGTTCTGAAATTCGCGTGCCAGTCGACTGGTGGCCTGAAAATCAGACTAGTTGAGGCCGAATTCAGGTTTTAAAACAATTTTTGGTATTTTTCCTTCTATTAGACTTGATGTCATGAGTTTATAACTTAGTTTTAATCTTTTTGATGGAGTCAAAGGGGGAGAAATAATTATGTTTAAGTTAATTATGATAGGGGGAGAAATTTGTAGAGAGAGTTTCATGGATTAAGGGGGAGTTGCATGTTGCTATATCATGTTTATGTTTACATGCTTTCTTACCTTAAAATTTTATATCAAATGTTTTTACCTAACTTAAACGGATTGCCACACATCAAAAAGGGGGAGATTGTTAGGGCAATCTCTTGCCATGATAAGGTTTTGATGTGTGTGGCAAAGAGTTTAAGTTAGGTTGGTATTGTGATTTGATATGTGCGTTGGAGTCTTGCAGGGCTTAGTAATTCGCACATGGAGCCTTGGTGGGTTCACCACTCACAACCTCGTGCCTGATGTAGCGCCCGCCCTTATCTGCTCTCAGGGCGGCGCTACTTTTACCCCTTTCTCTTTTTTTTTTCTTTTAAAACATAACACACATGGATCCTTCCACCATCATACTTAAGCATGTTATCATGGCATAAACCTTCTTTTCTACATGCATCACCTATCTTATTCATAGTTAGCATGTTACCTTATCTTATCTCATTTCATAACATGCCCAACATAAGGATCCATTCGTGAGTTCTATCATATCAACTTTCTTAAGTAATTGAACAATAACATAACTAAGCAACATCCAACATGGTGCTAATAATTCACAAGTCTTATAAGCAGAAGCAATGTCTTAAGTTGTTAATTGAGCATATAAATATAAGCAGATAGTAATAGGGTCTTTCTCCACCATGCCACTATCACACACACTGGGCCCTTCCTGCTACTTCCTCTAGTTCAGGTTTCCTTGATGCGATATGGACAACATAAACTATAAGCATATAGCTTAGTAAGATTCTTGCCTACTCACAAAAAAAACCACGAACTTCATCAAGCCATTAGAAACATAAGCATGCTAGCATAAATGGCCTAAGTATTCCATAGTAACACTAATCAACAACATACCACGTAATGAAACCTAAGCATGGCATAGAGTTTACATCATGCTAAGCATAATTAAAACCAAGCAGGGCATAATCTAAACATAAGCATTCATGATATAAATCTTAGACATGCAGGAAGTACATAAACCCAAATGTTCTTAACTTACTATAAGCATCATAACCTAGTAAAATCTAACATGCTTAAAGGACATAATCATAAGCATTTTTAACTTGAGCATAAACATTTGTAATGACATAAATCCTAAACATGCATAAGGTACATAATCACAAGTATTCTTAAACTACTGTAAGCATCATAACTTCATAGAGTCTAACATGCATAAAGGACATAATCATAAGCATTTTTAACTTGAGCATAAACATTTATAATGACATAAATCCTAAACATGCATAAGGTACATAATCACAAGTATTCTTAAACTACTGTAAGCATCATAACTTCATAGAGTCTAACATGCATAAAGGACGTAATCATAAGCATTTTTAACTTGAGCATAAACATTTATAATAACATCAATCCTAAATATGGATAAGGTACATAATCACAAGTATTCTTAAACTTAACCATAAGCATTCACGACATCATAAATTCGAAACATGCATAAAGTACATAGTCACCACATTCTTAAACTTAACTCTAAACATCATAACTTCATAACATCTAAAATGCATAAAGGACGAGTTCGTAAGCATTCATAATCTTTAACATAAGCATACACAATTTCATAAAAGTCTTTTCTTTTCAAAACATATACATATAGATACTTCAACATCATCATAACTTGTTTGGGGGGCCCCAGGTTAAGTACCACATAATGCGCGTTCCCTAATAGGCTAGGGTAGCGAGCCACCAGACCTACCAGAGCAAGACCTCTTACGTCTTACCAGGTCAAGACCTCTTACGTCTTCTTATGTCCCTATGGATTTGATTAATGACCACCTGATGGGTCGGGTACTTAACCTCTTACAAAGTAAAATACTTAATTCCTTTCTTTTCTTGTCATATTATAAAGAATGCTCTTGATCCCCAACATAAAAAGGGAAGCATCTTAATCTTATCTTATCATAAGGAGAGCTCTTGATCCCTACTTGAAAGGGAAGCATCTCCATTTTATCTTATCTTAAGGAGAGCTCTTGATCCCTATTTGAAAGGGAAGCATCTCCATCTTATCATAAGGAGAGCTCTTGATCCCTACTTGAAAGGGAAGCACCTCCATCTTATCTCAAGGACACATGCATTCATAACATAAGAGTACCCTAAAGGGGTCCTAAAGTATAAACATGTTCATCACATAAGCATATTTCGTGGCACATTACATCATAAACATGAAGCATATTTCCTTGGCATATTCATGGCATATTAATTCACAAAACATGTTCATCACCTAAGCATATTTCATGGCACATTACATCATAAACATGAAGCATATTTCTTTGGCATATTAAATCACAAAACATGTTCATCACCTAAGCATATTTCATGGCACATTACATCATAAACATGAAGCATATTTCCTAGGCATATTCATGGCATATTAAATCACAAAGCATGTTCATCACCTAAGCATATTTCATGGCACATTACATCATAAACATGAAGCATATTTCCTAGGCATATTCATGGCATATTAAATCATAAAACTTGTTCATCACATAGCCTAACTACATAAGGGGGGGGGTGTTTTCATGAAGCCCTAACCCCAAAACCAATATTGGAAACTCAGAGGTATTCCAACATGGCAGTGTTTAGTCACCTAAAACTCATACATGAGGCATACAACATCCCCTAGTTCCCTTAGAAGCCTTTTTCTTGCAACCCTAACCCTAGTTTCATTGGTTGGCCGAAACTTTTGAGGGGCTCAAGCTTGGGTTTGTCCCCTACAATTCATTCATGAAGTCTTATAACTTATCATAGTATCATTAGAAATATTTTTCATGCATCCCTAACCCTAATTTCATGGGTTGGCTGAAACTTGTGAGGGCTCAAGCTTGGGTTTGTCCCCTAAAATTCATTCATGAAGCCTTATAACCTATCATAGTATCATTAGAAATATTTTTCATGCAACCCTAACCCTAATTTCATGGGTTGGCCGAAACTTGTAAGGTTAAGATCTTTGGACTTTTGTCACCTAAATCTATTCATGTAGGCATATATCATAACCTAACTTCATAAGGGGGAGCTCTTCATGAAATCCTAACCCTAAACCCTTGGTGGCCGAAACATATAGGGTTAAAACCTTTGGACTTTTGTTACCTAAAGATCCCTACTTGGAGCATACAACCTATAAAAGGTTTCCCTAATAGCATTTTCATGAATCCTAGCCCAAAACTTAGTTGGCCGAAACATATAAAGCTCCAAACTTCATATTTCTTTCATGTAATTTATCCTACAAAACTAATATACTGCAGGTGAGGAAATCTTACATCCTTCGCTTGCTTTTGGTGGGTAGTTGACCTTATGGAAGCCAAGAACTAACTTCTTCTTGCTTGGATGAAGTTCGGCCAAAGGTGCAAATGGAGAGGGGGAGCAAGATGGTTTCAGTGAGGATGAAGAGGAGAGGAAGAAGTGGCCAAATGGGAACTTCCTTCTTCTTTATAAAGGGAGAAAGAGAAGTTTCTCTTTTCTTTTCCATGCCCCTTCATTTACCCTCATCACCCTTATCTATAATTCCCCTCTTCTCTTAATGATATAATCCTATTTGGCTATTTCCTTTTATTTTCGGAAAACCCACATAAAGCCCATTATCGTAAAGCCAAAAATTCTCGTAAAATTGCTGGAGACTTTTTACGGGCGTTACACCTGAGTCGGAGAAGGAGCATTGCAGAGCCGTCTGCTTGATGCTGCCGAGGGACCGCCGGACGAGATGACTTGAAGCGAAGCCAAGGAAGTAGACTTCGGAGGCATGAGACGTGAAGGAGCATTGCAGAGCTGTGCGCCTGATGCTGTCGAGGGACGTGGCTGCGGACGAAGAGAGCTTCGGTGAGGGACTTCGAGTGAGATGAGAGAATGAGTGAAATGTAAGTAGCTCATTAGGTGAACTTGGCCGAATGGTTGAGTGTCAGAAACTTGACCGCAAGGGTTAAGGTTTATCCGACTGCCGGAAGCTCATACTAATGTTAAGTTTGAGTTTCACGGCACGATCACCGCCATGGGAGCGATCAGCTAATCGATTGGGTTCGGGTGTCGACTCATGGGCATTTGGCCCAGTAGTCGATTGCGCATGGATCGGCAATGATCATTCGTATGCGTCGATGTAAGTCGACCTCGTTGAGGACTCGACTGATTGACATCACTCGACTGATGGGTGCCATCAGTCGACTGATGCCAATATCGTTGGATGAAATCCAACGTGGAAAGCGGTCGTTATTGGGCAACGGCTACAGGACCAGTCGACTGATCGAGGGCATCAGTCGACTGCTCCTGTGTCAACGGGAAGAAACCCTCTTCCTCTATAAAAAGGAAGGGGATGGAGCTTTGGGTGGCTAATTCTTATGCTCCAATTTGCTCCCAAAGTGCTCTAAGTGTTCTTCCACTCTTCTTACTTGCTTTATTTCCATTCTATTGTAAGAAGAGAGATTGTAAAGAGGTTACCTCCACCTAGCTTTGTGCAAAGGAGAGATCTAGTGGATAGATTGCGGAGTGATTCACCGTGGACGAATCAGACCGTGGATTAGCGGCGTAGCCGTGAACCACGTTACATCTCGGTGTTTGCATTGTTTGTTTTCATTGTTTATTTGCTTGTCTTTATTTATTTGTATTTGCATATTCCGCTTGCACTAATCTTTGTGTAGACGAGTAAAATCTGTAAACCAACGAACGAGGGCTATTCACCCCCCTCTAGCCGGCCAATCGATCCCCCAACAATCTTACCATCTCTCTTCTCACGCATGCTTACCTTTGGTCCTTTATGACTTGTCGCTTTGCTTTCGGTCTTTTTTTTAGGTTCTTCGACTCCCACAAAGTTCTTTTGGTGTCGCTCGACCACCAGGGTTTCCTAACTCGAGATTCTCCGAGTGTCGCTGACCTTCAGCTTAGCTTAACCATTTCCTGAACTTAGTTAAGCTCATGAGATAACAATATGACCTTAACTTTGGATCTTTGTCATAATCAAAACCAAGATTCGATTATTTAGTGCCCTTGCACCAACAATCTCTCCCTTTTTGATCTATGGCATGTCGACACAAAGTTAAGGGAAAAATTAAAGCATAAAATAAGTAGAGTAAATGATAAACATCCTTTCAAAAACTCCCCCTTAACCCTAGGTGAGTTTTGAAAGAGATACCTTAAATGTTTTAAAAATTAAATTTTTATTATTCCCCCTTAACTTTCACTCTTCTCCTCCTTTTGCCATAAATAAAAAAAGGTGTCGGGGTTTTTATATAAAATAGGGGTTCAAAAACAACATGTGTCTAGAATTATTAAAGATAAATCAACTATAAGCCCAAGCATGCATCTAATAGTAGTTAAATAGATTAGTTCGAGATGTGTTCCTCTGCACCAATAATTTAAAGGTTTGTAATATAACCCTTATGATTAGTTTTCTCTCCCCCTTAACGAATATTTATATTTGATTAAGTACAATAGTGAAGAAAATAGGTAGCATTTTGAAAAGGTTATGTTAAGTGTATTTCAATTATCCTTAACATCTCATCCATTCTATGTGTATCGGAATGTTTTCACCTTATATGTTTTGTGAGCTAATTTGAACTTGATTAAAGATAGTCAACCTTGCGTTGGATTTGGATTTAACCTTTAGATGTGTTGGGATGTATACTGAAAGCCTAGCCTTTATATGAACATCTTCATTTTGAAATAAGAATCACATGATCATTATTTGGATTTTATATTTATTATATGTGTGCATCTTGTCTAATACTTTACATTGTAGATAACATGGTGTATGGTGTCACACAGAAGATCATGTTATCAGTTCCTTGTAGAGTATAAGTAGAAGCTCACAACAAAAATAGTTTTGGACAAACCATTGGCATGGTTGTAGTGTAATTTGGTATTGATTTATCTTGACCATAGAATTACACTAGTACACTTTGTGTGTATGGAGCATGACCGATTTAGAGGTGATTCAATTTATTGTTGACTACATAATTGAATCAGACCTCGGATATTATGGTGTATATGCTCTTAATCCCGATATAATAACGGGCACATGTACTTAATATTTATTTCTTTGATTTACCAATGGGCGAGATTTATGGGTTAAATCGATAGGCCCGGTAAGTTGGGAAATATTATTATTTACATGGTGTGCAGTTGATTATAGGAGGAAATCGTGTCCTATGTATTAGGATGATGATGTCTCCTTGAGGAGCTCATAAGGATCATCATGTAAATTCTATAGGTGGATATGGTCCAGCATGATGATGAGGTTGAGTGGTACTACTCATTGAGTTAGATGTTAATTAATTAATTGTCAGGTAATTAATTAATTAATGGACATTCGATATCTTAAACACGGAGAGATATTTGTACAAATAATATGTGGAGCCCATATTTAATTATGAAGTTGGTGAGGTAGATCAATGATGATCACTTTAGTAGAATGGATTATCATTAATGGATCGAGTTTGGATCCATTGGGTAGCCAAGATCCAACTCCTCCTCATGGTCCCTATTGTAGCCTATTATAAATACCTCATGAATCCTAGATCTATATAAGAGAGGGAAGACGCTTGGGCGAGAAAAAACAAGAACCTAGGGTTTGGAGTTGGCGTGGAGTTTTTGGGCGGTAAGAAAAAGGAGTGGTTCTAGGGTTTGCTTCCCTAAGGGTCGGCAGCAAGAGTAAGAGGGATTAGGGTTTTTCCTTTCTTTCCTCAAGCTTTGGCCGGTGCCCCTCTCCTTCTCTTGGTCCGGCGACTCCTTTTTCCTTCTCAAGGTCGGCGCTTCTCCTCTTCCTAACCTAGGGCCGGTGGCAACAAAGGAAAGGGTGCCATCTTTCTTTGTCTTGGCTGGCACTTCCTCTCCCTCTCCTTAGGGCTGGCGGTAACCAATCTTGGTGGGTTGGTGGTCAGCACAAGCAAGGAGAAGAAGGGAGTTTGTTCTTCCCTTGTTCGGAACGAGCAAGGAAGGGAAGACGTGATCTAGGAGGCTTCAATTCTTGGAAGATCATTGCCCACACAACATCCAAGAAGAGGATAGGTCATACAATAGAAGATCAAGGGGTAAAGAAGAGCTATAATTCTTGTTTAGTTTTCTTTATTATTCTATGTAATTGGATTATAATTGTATGATCATGGACCTCGAAGATAAATGCAAAAATTGGCGATCCGTACATCATCTATTTCGCAGCTAATCGAGGAAAAGAGTTAGGTTGCTTGAATAATAAGTTTGTTCAAGCAACTACTCAAATCAAATAACACGATGATGTATCGATTGTTTGGGTAAATCATCTCCGTCCGGATTAGTTTAATTGATAAAATTTTAATCCAGGGACGTAAGATAGGATCGTCATGCACAAGCGACCGAAGAAAAGAAGTGAAATGTGGTTTTCCCTTCAAGTGGTATCAGAGCCATGGTTTTCGGTTTTGTGTGTTTTGGATTTGGTTACTTTTATGCACTTATCATATATTATATGTGTCAGATAATAATAGGATGTACGTAGGCTAACTTTTTTCTTGCAGGCATAAGATCCAACTATTATGGCCATATGTGGTTGTATGTGATTGTGTGTGTATAATTGTAATATTATTTGAATCCTCGGGGTTGACGAGGCTAGTATTTAATTTTTGTAATTATGGCATTGTTTAACCACTCTTTTATTTTAGTTTACTTTTGATCTAGATTTCATGTACACTCCTTTGTGGAGTATAGGATCGATGGATGTAAATTAAAATAATTTTTCTCGGCTCGGATCCCCTTCGAGAGGATGGCTTGTACATGACGTAGGGAGGAGCGGACGAGGTGCCAACATGACTAGAGGCATATTGGAGAACAAAAGCCATAATAGTTGGAAAATTTATTAGTTTTCATATTTATTGCTTTTGATTTATATGCTTGTTGTGGTTGCATAGATAAAATTTCTCAATTTTAAATTACTAAGTGGGAGAGAGATAATTTTAATTCCTGCGGCCTCCATTACAATTTGACATGTGATGCGAATAAACTTGCGCGTTAGCTCTGAGTGCCTTCCTCCATATCAGATGAGTTTGCTTTGTAGATCACTAGGTCAAATATGGTTATAAGAAATTGTTTAGGAGTGTGTGTACTTACCCATCGGAAGGTATATAATCCGAGGCAATTCCCTTAGTATCGGGTAATGATAAACACTTAGATGCAAATAAAAGTATCCTCCCCATTGGAGTCACTGCTTTTATTTGTAGGACCAAAGAGGAACCAACTATTAATTTTATTTGTCAAAAAGTAAGGTTGACAAGATAATAAAATTAATGGGTAAAATCTCTTCTTACAAATGTAGAATTCGTATACGTCTACACTATCGTGACATACAATATTCTCGGTGTTTTAAGGTGTTGGTTGATTTTAAAATTTTATTGTTTGAGGAATCAATAAATTTTTGAAATCTAATGTTTTGATTTATGTGATTCTTAGGTTTTTTCAAAATGACTTTCAACCCACTTGCTGTGATTCTGAAACAAAACAAACTTACTCGACCTAACTATGTTTATTGGAAAAGGAATCTTGACATTGTCTTAACTGCTGAGGAGTACAAATATGTACTCTTCGAAGAGTGTCCTCCTAAACCTACAGATGATTCTGGTAAAAAGGAGAAAGAGAGTTATAGGAAGTGGATTAAGGCTGATGAGATGGCATGGTGTTACATTTTGGATTCTATATCAAATGTATTGCAACATCAGCATCAGGCAATGAATACTGCATATGACATGATGCTGAATCTCAAGGAACTTTTTGGACATTAGAATCGGGCTGCTAGGGAGGAAGTTATGAGGAACTTGATGACACCACCATGGTTGAGGGAACACCCGTTAGGGATCATGTTCTCGAGATGATGGCTCATTTTAATGAGCTGGAAGTCCTTGGAGCATAGATCACTGTGGAAACCCAGGTTGATATCATTCTCCAATCTCTACCTAGGAGTTTTGAGCAATTTTGCACGAACTACAACATGAATAAGAGGTTGTATTCGTTGGTGGAGCTTCTGACAAAACTCTAGGCGGCAGAGGGACTTTTTCGTTAGAGTTCTCAGGCTTTGGTTGTTCAAAAGGTTTCTACTTCTAAGCCAAAAGGCAAGAAGAAGAAGAAACAAAGTGCAGCAAAGGTGGCGGGAGGATCTTAGGGAGGAGTGAAGAAGCTCAAAGGCAAGTGCTTTACTTGCAAGTAGACTGAACATTGGAAGGCAGACTGTCACAACCACAAATAGAACAAAGGTATATCTTTTAGTTTAGTCATTGAAACATGTTTAGTGGTGTTATCTATCGGTACCTAGTGTGTAGATATGAGAGCCACTGATCATGTCTGCAATTCTTTGCAGGGGTTCTAGGAAACTAGACGACTAGTTGAGGCGGAGATTACCGTTTACATGGGCAATGCTGCGAAGGTGGCGGCTATTACAATGGGAGATGTTTATTTATCTTTTGATAGGAATAAAACTTTGGTTTTGAGAAATTGCCTTTATGTACCTTCATTTAGAAAGAATTTGATTTAAGTTTCTAAATTGTTTTTGGATGGATATTCTATTTCTTTTAATGACAGAGTTGTTATAAAAAAGAATAGGGAGATTATCTGTTCAAGTACATTGGTAGGAAATGTTAGGGAAATCAACTCATGAATGATGTATTTTGATGTGTGTGACAAAGGTTTAAGTTAGGTTGTTATGGGTTTAATATGTGTGTTAAAGTCGTATAGAACTTAGTAATTCACACATGGCAAAAGCATTGGCAAGATCACCATCTCATGACTCGGTCCTTGAGTCGGTGAAGGATAGCATTGCAGAAGTCATGCGCATGGTGCATCCGAGGGACCACTGAACGAGGAGTATTGGAGTGAAGCCAAAGGAAGTAGACTTCAGGATGAGACACGAAGGATGGCATTATGAAGTTGTGCGCTTGGTGCATCCGAGGGACGTGGCCAGACGAAGAGAACTTCAAGGCGAGGGACTCCAAGGGAAGTTGAGAGTGAGTGATTGTAACCCGAGATAGGGTAGCTCATAGGTGAACTTGGCCAAATGGATAAGTGTCGAATGCTCAACCAAGAGGGTTGAGATTTACCTGACCGTCAGATGCTCAAACCAAAGTTGGTTTGAAGTTTTCCCGATGTCAGTCAACTGCCATGATATGACAGTCGACTACTCCAAGTCGACTGAAGACTCGACTGGTGTTCGAATCTGGTTTCTGGACGAATAGTTGACTGCCATGGGATAGCAGTCGACTGATCACGCCACTAGTCGATTGATAAGAGTTGGCAGTCGACTGATGGCGAGGGTTTCGAGCATAGAATGTTGGATAGTCAACTGATCGTCCTGATCACTCGACTGTTGGCTCCATCAATCGACTGATGGAAAGATCAGTCGACTGATGTGAGAGCCGTTGGCTAGAATCCAACGTGGATGAAGCCGTTGTGAGGTAACGACTACAATAGCAGTCGACTGATGGTTGCATCAGCCGACTGCTCAGTGCCCAATGGGAAGAATGGTTCTTCTCTATAAGAAGGGGCCTTGGGTGATTTGGGATGGTTAATGCTTCATCTCTAAACATCCTCCCAAATGCCTAAACATTTTCAATCCTCTTCCTTGAGCTTATTTCAATTATATTGTAAGAAGAGTGATTCTTGTGTAAGAAAGGTTACCTCCACCTAGCTTTGTGCAGAGAGATTAGTGGATTGATTAAGGAGTGATTCACCTTGGAACGAATTGGGTCATGGACTAGCGGCAAGGGTCGTGAACCATGTTACACACTTGTGTTAGTGTTTGTTTTCTTTGCATTGTCTTAATTGTCTTGTTTAGTTTTATTATTTCATTATGCTAACTTTAATTTTAGACAATTAAGCGATCAAGTTCCATCGTCTACACGAAGAGGGCTATTCACCCCCCCTCTAGCCAGCCATCAATCCTCTAACAGGAAATATATATACTCTTGAGCCAAAAGCTCCCACGATGCGAATATAAATAAATAACTCATCTTCTAAATCGAATAAGAGAAAAGAACCTTCGAAAATGAACCAAACGTATCTTTGACATCTAAGGTTAGGTCATATTAACCTGAGTAGAATTCAAAGGTTGATAGCTAATGGACCTTTGGGTTCATTAGTGGTGGAAGATTTTCCAACCTGCGAATCTTTGCTTGGAAGGTAAAATGACCAGGAGGCCTTTAAGGCCAAGGGGTATAGAGCCAAAGATGTGTTGGAATTGGTTCATTCTGATTTGTGTGGTCCTATGTCTATCCAGGCTAGAGGTGGTTTTGAATATTTCATCTCATTTATAGATGATTATTCAAGATATGGATACATTTACTTGATGTGCCGAAAGTCTGAATGTTTTGACAGGTTCAAAGAATTCAAGGCTGATGTGGAGAAACATCAAGGTAAAAGTATCAATACATTATGATCTGATCGTGGTGGTGAATACCTCTTGGGAGAGTTTAGGAGTTACTTATCAAAGGCTGGGATTCAATCCCAACTGTCTGCACCTGGTACACCCCAGCAGAATGGTGTGGCAGAGCAAAGGAATAGGACTCTTATGGAGATGGTTAGATTGATGATGAGTTATTCTGAGTTACCATATTCATTCTGGGGGTATGCTCTGGAAACAACAATGTATATTCTGAACTTGGTACCATCTAAATTAGTACCTTCTACTCCCATAGAATTATGGATTGGGAGAAAACCTAGTTTGAGACATATTTGGATTTGGAGTAGTCCAGCACATGTATCGAAGGGAGATGATGATAAGTTGGAACCCCGTACAAAAGTGTACCTATTCATAGGCTATCCTAGAGGAACGAAAGGTGGTTTGTTCTATAGTCCTAGAGATCATAGGGTGATCGTTAGCATGAATGCCCGATTTTTAGAGGAAGACTATGTGATGAACCACAAGCCCATGAGCAAGATTGTTCTGGAGGAATTAAGAGGGGAAGCCACTACTTCAGTACCAATGGTACAAGAGGACATACCACAAGTGACTGCACCCCATGTCACAGAGGATACACAGGTTATACCTCATCGTAGTGGGAGGGTTGTTAGACAACCTAATAGATTTATGTTCTTGGGAGAATCTTCTGATTTGGTCTTTGGAGAACATGAACCTGATCCCTGTACATATGACGAGGCACTCCAAGATAAAGATGCGGTATCTTGGCAAAGGAAAATGAATTCTGAGATAGAATCTATGGATTCAAATCAAGTCTGGGAGCTAGTAGAACCACCGAATGGTGTAAAATCCATTGGATGCAAGTGGATCTACAAAAGAAAGAGGATCAGACGGGAAGGTAGAGACCTTCAAAGAAAGACTTGTTGCGAAAGGGTATACTCAGAAAGAGGGTATCGATTATGAGGAGACATTTTCGCCGGTAGCCATGCTTAAGTCTATTGCTGCTCATATGGATTATGAGGTTTGGCAGATGGATGTCAAGATAGCTTTCCTTAATGGAAGTCTTGAAGAGAACATCTATATGGAGCAACCAGTGGGATTCATTACAAAGGGCAAAGAGCATCTTGTGTGCAAGCTTAATCGATCCATTTATGGATTGAAGCAAGCTTCGAGATCTTGGAACATCTGCTTTGATGAGGTAATCTAGTAATATAGATTTATTCAAAGTATGGATGAGTCTTGTGTATACAAGAGATGTGACGAAAACGTAGTGGTATTTCTTGTACTATACGTAGATGACATTTTGCTCATTGGCAACAATGTAAAAGTGTTATCAGATGTAAGGGTATGATTGTCCAAAAAATTTGATATAAAAGACTTGGAAGAACTGGAACACATCCTTGGGATCAAAGTTATATGGGATCGTAAGAAAAGGATGGTGTGCTTATCTCAAGCTTCATACATAAATACTATTTTAGCTTGTTTTAGCATGCAAAACTCCAAGAAAGGTTTTCTACCTTTTCGGCATGGAGTACCTTTATCTAAAGAGATGTGTCCTATAACATCAAAGGAGATAGAGGAGATGAAGGCGGTTCCTTATGCTTCGGAGGTAGGAAGCCTCATGTATGTTATGTTATGTACGAGACCGGATATCTACTTTACCGTGGGCATGGTTAGTAGATATCAGAGTAATCCAGGACAGGGACATTGGACTACGGTAAAGCATATATTGAAGTATCTATGAAGGACTAGGGATTATATGGTGGTATACAAGGCAGATCAATTACTCCCTATGGATTACACAGATTCTGACTTCTAATCAGATACGGATAACAGTAAGTATACCTCGGGTTTTGTGTTTACTTTTGGAGGTGGAGGTATAGTATGGAGGAGTGTCAAGCAGAAATGTGTGGTAGACTCCACCATGGAAGCTGAGTATGGATCTAAGGTAGCCAAAGAAGTTGTATGGCTTAGGAACTTTTTAATGGACTTGGATGTGATTTTTGGTTTGCCCAGAACTATCACAATTTATTATGATAACAGTGGTGCAGTTGCAAACTCGAAGGAACCACAAGCCCATAAGGCAAGTAAACACATAGAGCGTAAGTACCACATGATACGAGAGATCATAAAGCGAGGAGAAGTTGCTGTCGCCAAGATTGCATCAGAGGATAACCTGGCAGATCCTTTCACTAAGGCTTTTGATAGGCATGTGGAGGGAATGGGAAAAATATGTATGACAGTTTGATGGCAGCATAGTCTTTTAGTATAAGTGGGAGTGTTGGGATGTATACTGAAAGCCTAGCCGTTGTATGAACATCTTGTTTTTGAAATAAGAATCACATGATCATTGTTTGCATTTTATATTTATTATATGTGTGCATCTTGTCTAATACTTTACATTATAGATAACATGGTTTGTGGTGTCACATAGAAGATAATGTTATCAGTTCCTTGTAGAGTATAAGTAGAGGCTAACAACCAAGATGGTTTTGGACAAACCATTGGCATGGTTGTAGTGTAATTTGACATTGGTTTATCTTGACCATAGAATTACACTAGTACACTTTGTGTGTATTGAGCAGGACCGATTTAGAGGTGATTCAATTTATTGATAACTACATAATTGAATCAGACCTCGGATATTATTGTTTACATGCTCTTAATCCCATTTGTTGGGATGTATACTGAAAGCCTAGCCTTTGTATGAACATCTTTATTTTTGAAATAAGAATCACACGATCATTATTTGCATTTTATGGTTTTGCATATTGTCTGATACATTACATTGTAGATAACATGGTGTGTGGTGTCACACAGAAGATCATGTTATCAGTTCCTTGTAAAGTATAAGTAGAGGCTCACAACTGAGATGGTTTTGGACAAACCATTGGTATGGTTGTAGTGTAATTTAGTATTGGTTTGTCTTGACCATAGAATTACACTAGTACACTTTGTGTGTATTAAGTAGGACCAACTTAGAGGTGATTTAATTTATTGCTGACTACATAATTGAATCAGACCTCAGATATTATGGTGTATATGCTTTTAATCCCGATATAATAATGGGCACATGTACTTAATATTTATTTCTTTGATTTACCAATGAGCGAGATTTATGGATTAAATCGATAGGCTCGGTAAGTTGTGAAATAATATTATTTACATGGTGTGTCATTGATTATAGGAGGAAATCATGTCATATATATTAGGATGATGATGTCCCCTTGAGGAACTCATAAGGATCATCATGTAAATTCTGCAGGTGGACTTGGTCCTGCATGATAATAAGGTTGAGTGATACTACTCATGAAGTTAGATGTTAATTAATTAATTGTCAATAAATTAATTAATTAACGGTCATTCGATATCTTAAAAATGGGGAGACATTTATACAATTAATATATGGAGCCAATATTTAATTATGGGGGTTGGTGAGGTAGATCAATGATAATCCTCTAGTGGAATGAATTATCATTAATGAATCGGATTTTATATGGGCCGGATCCATTGGGTGGCCAAAATCCAACTCCTCCTCATAGTCCCTATTGTAGCCTATTAAAACCCTCATGAAGCCTAGATCCAACAAACACGATTAAAAGGAGGCTTGGCCGAAATCTATATATAGATTCCAAGGCTTGGGCGGTGAAAAAAAAGAAGATTGGTGTTAGGGTTTTGCTTCCTTGGCTTGGGCGGCAACACATCAATTAGGGTTAGGGTTTGGAGTTGGTTTTGACTTGGGCGGCAAGGGTGTACTAGGGTTTATATCCTAGGGTCGGCGACACAAGGAAGTTGAGGTCTTCCTTCTCCTTTTCTTCATTGTCGGTGCCACCCTCTCTCCCTCTCCTTTGGTCGGCGGCGCCACCCTCTCCCCCTCTCCTTTGGTCAGCGTCAAGAGTTAGGTTTTCTTCCCTTGGAGCTCTTGGTCGGCGCCCACACACTCTCCCTCTCCTTAAGGTCAGCAGACACCAACCTTGGTGGTTGGTGGTTAGCGCAAGTAAAGAGAAGAAGGGAGAAGTATTCTTCCCTTTGTTCGGAGCGAGCAAGGAAGGGAAGACACGCGATCTAGGAGGCTTCAACTCTTGGAGGATCGTTGCCCACACTACGTCCAAGAGGAGGATAGGTCATACAATAGAAGATCAAGAGGTATAATCTTGTTTGTTTTGGTTTAGTTCTTTTGTATCATGCATGTGGTTAATTTACTTGGACCCCGAAGATAAACACAAAAATCGGCGATCCATACATCATCTATTCCGCGGCTAATCAAGGAAAAGAGTTAGGTTGCTTGAGCAATAAGTTTGTTCAAGCGACCACTCTAATCGAATAACATGATGATGGATCGGTTGCTTGGGTAATCTATCTTCATCAAGGATTAATTTTTTTAATCTGGGGACGTAGATATGATCGCCATGCATAAGAGACCAAGGTGAAGCGAGAAGCGAAGCTTCGACCTTCAAATTGGTATCAGAGCCACAATTTCCGGTTTTGTGTGTTTAGGATTTGGTTACTTTTATGCACTTATCATATATTATGTGTGCCAGATAATAGTAGGATGTGCATAGGCTAACTTTTTGGTTGCAGGCATAAGATCAAACTATTATGGCCATATGTGTGTGTATGTGATTGTATGTGTGTAATTGTAATATTATTTGAATCCTCAGGGTTGACGAGGCTAGTATTTAATTTTTGTAATTAAATACGGCATTGTTTAGCCACTCTTTTATTTTAGTTTACTTTCGATCTAGACTTTATGTACACTCCTTGGTGGAGTATAGGATCGATGGATGTAAATTAAAATAATTATTCTCGGCTTGGATCTTTGGATGGCTTGCACATGGTGTATGGAGGAGCAGACGAGATGATGACACGACGGGAGGCATATTGGAAAACAAAAGCCATAATAGTTGAAAAATATTTTTTTTTCATATTTATTGCTTCTTGTTTGATATGTGTGTTGTGTTCTTGGAAAATTCCTCATTTTAAATTACTAAGTGGGTGAGGGATATTTTTTTTTTAAATTCCCATGGCCTTCATTACAATTTGACATGTGATGCAAACAAACTTGCGCGTCGGCTCTGAGTGTCTTCCTCCCCATCGGATGAGTTTCTTTTGTGGATCACAAGGTCAAATATGATTATAGGAAATTATTTAGGAGCGTGTGTACTTCCCCATCGGAAGGCACATAATCCGAGATAATTGCATTGGTATCAAGTAATGGTGAACACTTAGATGCAAATAAAAGTATCCTCCCCATCGGAGTCATTGCTTTTATTTGTAGGGCCGAAGAGGAACCAACTATTATTTTTATTTGTCAAAAAGTAAGGTTGACAGGATAATATAATTTATGGGTAAAACCTCCCCTTACAAATGTAGAATTCGTATATGTCCACACTATCGTGGCATACGATATTCTCGGTGTTTTGAGGTGTTGGTTGATTTTAAAATTTTATTGTTTGAGGAATCAATAAATTTTTAAAATCTAATGTTTTGATCTATGTGATACTAAAGGTTTTTCAAAAATGACTTTCAACCCAATTGCTGTGATACTAAAGGAAAATAAATTTACTGGACCTAACTATGTGGATTGGAAAAGGAATCTAGATATACTCATGACTGCTAAGGAGTATAAGTATGTACTTCTCGAAGAGAGTCCTCCTAAGTCTGTGTTAGTGAAAGCCGTAGAGCCAATCATGTGATGATTGTTGTATGGACTTTATTGTATCATATTCCTATTTATAAAGGCATGGTTATTATATTTACTTGTATTGGTGCCAAATAACTAAGTATAATAACGTCCTTGAGTAGATGGTTCTTATCTATATCAATCGATTGTTGAATCGATAATGAGATGATATAGAGAACACTACTCTTAATCATTCCTAGTCAAGTATTAATATTCAGGGACAATGTTAATGCGTAAAGACTAGCATATAGGTCAACTCGATGACTTGATCTCACAAGTCATGGATATGAGATATCAAGTTGACACATGGGTATGCATTGAAGAATGTATACTGAATGACCTGCCATGATAAAGTATCATGGCTCGTTATATGAGTGTCATATACTTTCTCATGTGACTATTAGTCCTTGGACCTGAAGTCACCATGGTTCCCTACATAAGGAGTTGCATACTTTGGCTTCGTCAAACGTCACCCGTAAATGGGTGGACCATAAAGGCGATTACTGGGTATGTAACAATTAAGCGGAGGGATGTGAGTGATGTAGATGGGATCTATCCCTCCTATATGACGGGAGTGACATCGTTATTCTTGATAGAGTGAGACCACGAAGTGCATGGCCATGCCCAAATAAGTCAATATGAGATATTGAGCTCATTTGATTAGAGTGAGTCTACTTGGAGTTCAAGATATAGATTGTACCGAGGATGACACGGTCTATGCCTCAATTGGTCAATCTAGATGTCAAGGATAGAGGGACATTGTCACATATTGTGAGAGTCACAATTAGTAGTCACAAAGGTGATGTTGGAGCTCAACATTCTTGTAACTTGGGTAGCAATGATGTGTTGCTAGATACCGCTCATTGCTTATGTTCCTAAATCGGTTTAGGAGCATTGCCAACGCTACAAGAACCTATAGGGTCACACACAAAGGGCAATTAGATGGAGATTAAGTTCATATGATGAACCATGAGGATTAGGTTCATGGGATGAACCAAATTAGATTAAGAGTAATCCAAATTAGACTAATTGAGTTAGACTCAATTTGATTCAAGTGTTGAATCAGTCTAATTTAGATTTGATTCATTGAGTCAATTTAAATTAATGAATAGAGATTCATTAAATCAAATTGACTTGAATTAAGTGGTTAGATTTGATCAACCATGGGAGATAATAGGTTAAGTTTGACTTGACTTGAGAGGGAAGATGAATGGTCAATTTTGACTTGACCAATTGCCATTTCATGGTGACTTGGCATGGGGGCCGGCCAATGATGATGTTCCACATCATCATGGACTTATCATGGGGTACAACCTCATGAGGCAGACCAAGAGCCATTGACTCTTGGAGTTACATGCATGCATGTAACCCCCCAAAAAGAAGTGGTCGACCACTTTGCATTAGAGTGTGAAGTTATTGGAATTAACATCATCTTCTTCCTTTCTCCTCTCAAGCTCTCTCCCTCATCCTCTTCTTTCTGAGATTTCTCAAGGGTGCTAGCACACTCTAAGGTATCTTCTCCACCATTTGTCCGTGTGGATACTTGTAGAGGAGTGTACACTTGACACTCTTCGAGATCCGGCAAAGCGTTTGGACAAGCGAGATAAGCGAAGGGCGTCGCTTCGAGGGTAACACTCTCATCATGTAGATCTAAGGTAGATCTAAGGTTTCATAACACATACATGAATTTATTTTTATACTTCGCACGGATCCGTGGCCGGGCTTCCGATGTTTCTGCAATGCAAAAGGCGGTTTTTGCGGCTCGGAAAGTTCAACAGTAGTATCAGAGCCACGTGTGAAGTATGTATGTGTTTTGATTTTGTAGTTTTTGTATTAGATATAAAAATTACAGATCTTTAAGTTTATGTAAATTTCCTATTTTTATAGATTTTTGGGTATTTTTCTCGAAGAGTCGAAGCAACAAGTGTTGGGACACTTGTAGGCTTCAACCACCGAGAAAAACACTCCGGAACGGCAAAATCTCGCTTTAGGTTTTTGGGACAGCGACTTAAGTCACTATAAGATTAAGATGGGACACTCTCAAAGTTCATTTTTCGAGTAGTAGCACTACCCCTAACCTCGAAAGGGGCATTGTCCCGAGATTGCGCCCGGAAACCGCTTAGCGGGACCGTTATGGAGATGTGACTCATAAAATTGAAAAAAAGGAAATATTATAGAAATTTTCTGTAAAATACATAATTTAGAATTATGTATAATTCTGTGATGGTCATGGCCCAAGAACCCCAATATGATTGGAAGATAAATGTATTATAATTCATAATACGGCTTGCATGTCGTTTTGTGGTTGTGCATGTTGTATAGGGTATGCGACCTACGCGTCGTGCCTCTTCTTTTAAAATTCCAGTTGTAAATAGTTTTAGACTTGAATGTAACTCGAGTTTCATGTTTGTAATGTACAAAATGGAGCGGTGGAAGGTCCACTATTACACGGAGTTACGAGGAGGGTGCCGACAACACATGGCGGTCAAAGGAGGCGCTTGGAGAAGCCGCTAACCCTAGGTTGACTGTCCGTCTCATTGGCTTGAGAAGATCGTAGTAGGGCCATGACCATATATATATATATATATATATATATATATTTGTTTTGCTTGTATGTATGTGATGCATGCTAGTAAATTTTGCTTGTATGTATATGATGCATGCTAGGATATTTTTCTTGTATGTATATGATGCATGTTAGTATAATGCTTGTATGTATGTGATGCATGCTAGTGTAGGGTAATAAAGGTCTTGATGCGTATATGATACACATTCATGATTAGATAAGATCCTAATCGAATCAACTCGAAAATGCCTACCAAGTCTTGATACCCATCACTACCTCGATCATTTATAGTTGTTGAATTTGCCAAATCAGAGCAATGCATATTATCTTGGTAGGGTGAGGAGGGACAATCTTAAGTCCTGCCTATCACGGCTTGGGTGAGAGTAAGCTCAATTAGATTGAGTAAAACTAGTTAACTCAATTGGATCGAGTAGAACTATAGGCATATTCCAACCGTTGGAAAGATAGGATAAGATCGCATTTACACTAAATCTTGGGCGATTTAGCCAAAGCTAACTCAAGGTCTTTTGTAAATATGAGTCTTGATCCTATAAACAAGAGTTGCATAGAGATGTAATCGGTAATATGTTAGCTACCGATCATACTAAGTCTTGGGCGATTTAGCCAAAGATAACTCAAGGCGTAGTATGATATGGATCTTGTCCCACAAGAATTATAGCTAGTTTGTATGAATCTAGTAATGTGGTTTGACCACATCCATAACTCTATTCTACAAAATTCCTATAATTCAGTGGGAGCATCATTTGATTAAAGGCCTAATTAAATGATAAATGGAATATAATATTAATTTTCTGCATTGTGCATGTTGTAGATTACCATGTCGACAAACATGAACACTCTCTCCCTGTGTTCTATCCTTGAGAAGGACAAGCTCAATGGAGCAAACTTCCTGGACTAGTACAGGAACCTGATGTTAGTAATATATGAGAGATGTCCTAAGGCAATCGCCTTATGTATGAACCATTTATATGATAAATGAAGATTCACTATTTGAGTATACATGTTTTATGTATTTGATTGGATCTTAAACTCATTTACTGAATGTCCACGATACGATTCACAGCATGAGAGAATTTGTGATTGGATTACAACTAGTGAGTATCTCTACATGTGTAATTGTGATGTATCGGAATTATCCCTAGTCGATGAATTGATGGATTTGGACACCATCAATTCTGTCGAGACTAGCACGAGGTATACTCCTTGGTGTATCCAAGCAGCTGATTCTCACTGGCTGGAGACATAGTGATGTCCGGAGTTAATCGTGGATGCTAGTTATGGTAACTAGTTCATTGGAGTGACCATCCGTAAGACTTCATATGGTTCTCTGCATATATAGATATGTCAATGAAGTTCTTACTGTGGCTTAAGTGCGATGTTCCTTTGACTTGCGGTATTCAAGTCATCTTGATCATGGAGACTTATGCTTTGACATCTTAAGCAAACATCTCCGAGGAGATGTGGACCCGGGATGATTGGGTATAAGTCGACGTGATCGAAGGTGTTTGAATAGCCTATAAAGGATTCACCACTCCTTGCGAGGAGATGTATACCCATGGCCTCTCGTCGGATTGTTACTAAAGTCTTTGGCCAAAGCATTACATGTTTAGAGTAAAGTACTCTTCGATACATGTGGAGTAACTAGAATCCGTAGGACGAGGAAATGATACTTGGGCTAGGTGTGACGTAGTCAGCCTAGTGGGGACTGACACAATAGACCATGTCCTGAACCAAGTGGGTATAAGATGAGTGAAGGGAATGGGGCACGATTCATTCGAGCTACTGAAGGGTTTCAGAAATAGTTCTGGATCAACCGTTGATCTTTTCGGTTAATTGGGGATCATGATGTACTACTAGGTGCCACTCATGATCGTTCTATAATTAATGATTAATTATAGACGGCCAACATAAACCGAAAACCTATTTGGTCACACGCACAACGAGTGTAGTCCAAAGGATTTAAAATGAGATTGAGAATGAGATTCTCAGACCGAGAGAAACTTTGTTTGGTTGGACCAAACATAAAGCGAGCATGAAATTGTTTCAGTCGCAATGGAAGCGTGGATGGGCCGTGTCTTATGAAGACATAATGGATGGACCAAAATGGTTTGGTTCTAATCCAATGGATGAGAATAAACCAAAGGGTTTGGTTTATATTAAACGAATGAACCAAAGGTTGGTTCGGTTCGTTTTAACTTAAAATAAACCATTATGGTTTGGTTTATTTTAACTTATCTTAATGGAGCGGGTTAACGGGCTTTATGGATATGATCCATTAACCATTAAGAGAATTAGTTCTCTATAAAAGAGGGCTTAATGGATAATTAAGCCCTAATCAAAACCCTAACCCTAGCTTGAAGTTGCCGCCCACCCCTTGGAGGAATTTTCGGCGCCCAACTACAAGCTACCGCCGCCCAGCTTTGTGCCACCGTCCAAGACCCTTGCCGGCGTCCAAGCTCCAGCCGGTGAACCTCCGGCGACCCTCCGGTGATCTCCTATAGGTTCGGCATCAAGGTGAGCTTTTTCTCTCCTTGTTTTGGCCGGCGCCTACTCCTCCTCCAAGCTGTCCAGTTTTTCTGGACAGCTTCTTCTCCTCTCGTCGGAGCGTCGTTTGGACGACGGTTAGTGATCCGACAGCGGCTAACATACCGGGGATTTGATCTCCGGTAATCCTCTGAGGTGGAGGACGAAGGATTCGTCAATCGGTTGACGAATACCTCTCCGGAGAAGCGAGTCTTGAGGACTTGTTTTGGGTCCGAATTTGGATTCGGATCGTGATCATCTCTCGATCACGTCGTCTTCAACACGAGGCTAGTAACCCGTACGAAGACGAAGCTCGTGGCTTGGCGAAGTCATCCCGAGGAGCTCGGCGTGGATACGGATAGAGACGATTCTTACGAGGATCGTTCCGGTTGATGCCGTTCCCGCTACACATCATACGAAAGGTATAACGTAGTTTAATTTCCTTGTATTGCAAATTTTAATTTACGGTTATGTCTACACTTGTTGTAATATGCATGCGTGTGTTGTGTGTGTTGTAATAAATATAGATTTATTATTTTTAATTGCTTCCGCTGTGCTCATGTTTACGAAACATGATCGAACACACACACGCCGCGGTGCCGGAAACCCAACAGTGGTATCAGAGCCCAGATTGTGTTTCAACATAATCGTAAAATGGTTTTGCGATAGTCATAATGTATTTCTGGAAATTTTCTAATTTTGGAAATTTAGAAGTATTTATGGAAATTTTTCAATTTTGGAAAGTCTAGAAGTATTTATGGAAATCTTCCACTTTTGGAAAGTTGGAAGTATTTATGGAAATTGATATTTTCCATAAATAAAATATTTGATTAGATTCTGGAAATTTGTTTCCTAATTTAATCATGATTTGATTTGGGAAATCAAATCTTAAAATATTTTATTTCCTTAAGTAGTTTCAATGATTTAGGAAATTGGTTTCCTAAATAGATTTTCCTTAATCAAATAATTCCATGAATAAAATATGTGATTAGATTTGGAAATTTGTTTCCTAATTTAATTATGATTTGATTTGGAGAATCAAATCTTAAACATATTTTATTTCCATAAATAGTTATGACATATAAGGAAATTATATACATGACATAAGTGTATGCCATGTAATTGCATTAGATGCATAACATTATGCCATGCGTGTCGTGACATGTAGATGTATGCCATGTATGTCATGCCATGTAGATAATAGTTATTTGCATGCAAAGAGGATGAGACATAAAACCCTAACTCAATATTAAAGCCTACACCTTCCATTAATATGGTTAGAACCAGTTACAGTTTCTTGTTTGGGTTGTTGGACTCACTCCAAGCCCTACGAACCTCGAACATGTTCAAATCATTGGAATAGTTTAACTCTAATATGGTAAGAGTCGAGGTCAATCGTTAGTTTGGGTTGTTGGACTCACTCCAAGCTGCTAATTGGTTGAATGCGCTCTAACCATATTAAAACTATTTCGCGATTAATGGGTCGGCTTTAACTTGGAGCATCGATTTGTTGGACTCACTCCAAGGTCGATGTGAAGAGAGGTGAAGTTGGGTGCTATGCATATGATGCATACTTGTTAATGTGTTAACAACCCAATGTATGTGCAAACATTCAATTAGTTGATAGCACATTGTGATAGTTACATATACATGATATGTAATCGGTATACTTGATACCCACCATCATAGCTAAGAATGGCTTGTTGGACTCACTCCAAGGTTGTTCTTATCTATGATGGATATCAGCCCATTCGGAGATGGACCTACGATCTCCCGAAGTGATTTTAAGGGTTTTTTAAATTCGAAAAATGAATGGGATTTTGTAAATGTATGTGGATGCATTTTAAATCATCTTTCTCATATATGCTCGTTTTGTATTTCTAGGTTAATCTCTTGATCATGATGTCTTTGGATTTGCGCTCTATTTTGAATTCGAATAAATTGACTGGGCCGAACTTCTTGGACTGGCTTAGAAACTTGAGAATTGTTCTCAAGGAAGAAAAGCTTGAGTATGTCCTCGAAGCGTCTCTTCCCCCCCATCCTAGTGATGATGCAACACCGGACCAATTATTGGCCCATCAGAAACATGTGAGTGATTCTGTGCAAGTGAGTTACATCATGCTAGCCACGATGGAACCCAAGCTACGAAAGCAGCATGAGCATATGGATGCTCATATCGTAGTCCTTCATCTTTGTGAGTTGGTTGATGAGCAAGTGAGATTCGAAAGGTTCGAAGTCTCAAAGCTCCTCTTCACCTCTGAGATGCTAGGAGGTTCATCTGTGGTACTGCTCAATATGCTGAAGACTATGGAGTCTTCTGAGAAGCATGAGCAGGGGACGGTGCTGTTAGTTGATTCCTCGAAGAAAGGTTCAAAGAGGAAGTCAAAGGAACAGCAGAAGGGAAAGAAGAGAAGGGCTAAGAAGGTAGAACTAGCACAAAAGGAAACTTGCCATCATTATGGCACGGAGAGCCATTTGCGAAGAATGTGCAAGATTTATCTTGAGTCCGTGAAGAAGGATAAGGCATCGGATGCCCCATCTTCTTCAGAAATCTTCTTTATTGATTGTCATTCTATTTCCTCAGACACTTGGGTATTTGATACTGGGTGTGGCTCACATATATGTAATGACATACATGGGCTAAGGAATAGAAGAAGACTCATCAAGGGGGGAGTCAAATTTACGTGTTGGGAATGGAGCAACGGTTGCTGAACTCGCCATCGGAACGTATTTGTTGGAACTCCCTGTAGGACTTGTCTTAGAACTGGACAATTGCTTTTATGTTCCTTCGTTGATAAAGAACATCATTTCTATTTCTTGTTTAAATAGAAATGGTTTCCATTTAACGTTTAGTAACAATTGTTGTTATATAACTTTGAATGGCGTACTTTATGGAACTGGAACTTTGAGTAATGACATTTATACGTTGGACGTATCCAGTGACATTTTCAATATCGAAGCGAGCAACACGCGTGCTCGAAAGGATAATCACATAGACTCCTATATGTGGCATTGTCGTCTTGGCCATATAAGCAAGAAACGCATGTCCGAATTACACCGATGTGGAATTCTGGAATCGTTTGAATTGGATTCATACGATACATGCGAATCATGCTTAAAAGGCAAGATGACTAAGTTACCTTTTACTAGAAAAGGTGAACGAGTGGGAGAGTTACTAGGACTAATACATACCGATGTATGTGGACCTGTGTCAACTCAAGCTTTAGGAGGCTATAGCTACTTCATTACCTTCACCGATGATCACTCACGGTTTGGGTATGTGTTCTTGATGAAACACAAGTCTGAAGCCTTTGAAAGGTTCAAAGAATTCAGAAATGAAGTAGAGAAACAACATGACAAAAGTATTAAAATACTTCGATCGGATCGAGGTGGTGAATACTTAAGTCAAGAGTTTCTTGATTATCTAAGAGACAATGGCATATTGTCTCAATGGACTCCGCCCTATACACCACAGCATAATGGTGTATCTGAGAGGCGTAACCGGACCTTGTTGGACATGGTCAGGTCAATGATGAATCATGCGACTCTTCCCAAGTCCTTTTGGGGTTATGCACTTCAGACAGCTGTTTACTTGTTGAACAGAATGTCTACCAAGGTAGTCTCTACTATTCCATATGAGATATGGGCTAGTAAGAAACCTCATGTATCTTACTTGAAGATATGGGGTTGTCCTGCTTATGTGAAGCGGACTGTATCAGACAAACTGGATGCTAAGTCTGATAAATGTCTATTTATTGGATACCCTAAGGAAACAAGGGGTTACCAATTCTATCATCCTGTGGAACAAAAGGTGTTTGTTTCAAGGCATGCTGTGTTTCTAGAGAAAGAGTTTCTCTTGCAAGAAAACAGTGGGAGTGTCATCGAGCTTGAGGAGGCTCGAGAGACTCAAATAGACATTGATGAGATACCTGGTGAAGCAAAACAGCCGACAACTCATAGTGATGAGCAATCGGCTGGACCTATTGTAACACCACATCTTCGTAGATCTGGTAGAACACGCAATATTCCTGAGAGATATGGATTTCTCGTAAGTGAATCGAACGACGTGTTACTCATTGATGATGAGGAGCCTACCAATTATGAAGAAGTGCTGACAAGTTCAGAAAGGGATAAGTGGCTTGGTGCCATGAAGTCGGAAATGGATTCCATGTACGAAAACCAAGTTTGGAACTTGGTTGACCACCAAGGCATAAAGCCTATAGGGTGCAAGTGGGTTTTCAAGAAGAAAACCGACATGGATGGTAATGTGATTACCTATAAGGCTAGATTGGTGGCGAAAGGATATCGTCAAAAACAAGGTGTTGATTATGACGAAACCTATTCGCCTGTAGCTATGCTTAAATCCATTCGGATGCTCCTGGCCATAGCGGCTCATTATGATTATGAGATATGGCAGATGGATGTGAAAACAACTTTCCTTAATGGAAACCTGCTCGAGGACGTGTATATGACACAACCTGAGGGTTTCACATCGGTTGATAAAACCAAGGTATGCAAATTGCGACGATCCATTTATGGATTGAAGCAAGCATCCAGGAGCTGGAATATCCGTTTTGATGAGACAATCAAAAAGTTTGATTTCTCACAAAATCCAGACGAACCTTGTGTGTACAAGAAGGTTAGTGGGAGTGCAGTCGTGTTCCTAGTATTGTATGTCAATGACATATTACTTATAGGAAACGATGTGTCAATCTTACAGTCAGTTAAGGTTTGGTTATCCAAGACATTCTCCATGAAAGACCTGGGAGAAGCAACCTACATCCTTGGGATTAAGATCTATAGAGATAGATCGAAACGGTTGCTTGGTCTTTCGCAGTCTACATATATAGACCGAGTGCTAAAGAGGTTTAGCATGTCGGAATCCAAGAAAGGTTATCTACCCATCGTGCATGGGGAACACCTTCAAGTCTATGTGTCCGCGCGTAAGATTTAGAGGATTTGCATGAGTAAGATTCCCTATGCATCCGCAATAGGATCTATCATGTATGCTATGTTATGTACGAGGCCCGATGTATCGTACGCTCTGAGTGTCACGAGCAGATACCAATCCGATCCAGGAATGGATCATTGGGCGGCTGTTAAGACGATCCTTAAGTACTTGAGAAGAACTAAGGATGTGTTCCTAATATATGGAGAAGGGGACATGGTGATACGCGGGTATACGGATGCCAGCTTCCAGACAGACAAGGATGATTCCAGGTCTCAGTCTGGATACGTGTTCACCTTGAATGGGGGCGCAGTGAGTTGGAAAAGTTCCAAACAAGAGATCATGAGCGGATTCTACCACGAGGCGAGAATATATTGCAGCAGCAGCAAAGGAAGCGGTTTGGATCAAGAAGTTCGTTCATGAACTTGGTGTGATTCCGGCCATTGTTGAAGCAATACCGGTCTACTGCGACAACAATGGAGCAATTGCACAGGCGAAAGAGCCAAGGTCTCATCAACGATCTAAACATGTGCTTCGCCGCTATCATCTTATCAGAGAGATCATAAGTAGGAATGAAATACAAATCGAGAAAATTCCCACTGAAAGGAACTTAGCGGATCCTTTGACTAAAGCATTACCTCAAAGTAAGTTTGAGGGTCATGTTAGAGCTTATGGTATTGGATACCGTAGCGATTGGCATTAGGCCAAGTGGGAGTCTGTTAGTAATATATGAGAGATGTCCTAAGACAATCGCCTTATGTATGAACCATTTATATGATAAATGAAGATTCACTATTTGAGTATACATGTTTTATGTATTTGATTGGATCTTAAACTCATTTACTGAATGTCCACGATACGATTCACAACATGAGAGAATTTGTGATTGGATCACAACTAGTGAGTATCTCTACATGTGTAATTGTGATGTATCGGAATTATCCCTAGTCGATGAATTGATGGATTTGGACACCAGTGCAGCCGAGACTAGCAGAAATTATACTCATGGTTTGTCAGCGGTGATTCTCCTTTGTTTGGAACATAGTGATGTCCGGAGTTAATCGTGGATGCTAGTTATGGTAACTAGTTCATTGGAGTGACCAGCCGTAAGACTTTGGCCAAAGTATTACATGTTTAGAGTAAAGTACTCTTCGATACATGTGGAGTAACTAGAATCCGTAGGATGAGGAAATGATACTTGGGCTAGGTGTGACGTAGTCAGCCTAGTTGGGACTGACACAATAGACCATGTCCTGAACCAAGTGGGTATAAGATGAGTGAAGGGAATGGGGCACGATTCATTCGAGCTACTGAAGGGTTTCAGAAATAGTTCTGGATCAACCGTTGATCTTTTCGGTTAATTGGGGATCATGATGTACTACTAGGTGCCACTCATGATCGTTCTATAATTAATGGTTAATTATAGACGGCCAACATAAACCGAAAACCTATTTGGTCACACGCACAACGAGTGTAGTCCAAAGGATTTAAAATGAGCTTGAGAATGGGATTCTCAGACCGAGAGAAACTATGTTTGGTTGGACCAAACATAAAGCGAGTATGAAATTGTTTCAGTCGCAATGGAAGCGTGGATGGGCCGTGTCTTATGAAGACATAATGGATGGACCAAAATGGTTTGGTTCTAATCCAATGGATGAGAATAAACCAAAGGGTTTGGTTTATTTTAAACGAATGAACCAAAAGTTGGTTCGGTTCGTTTTAACTTAAAATAAACCATTATGGTTTGGTTTATTTTAACTTATCTTAATGGAGCGGGTTAACGGGCTTTATGGATATGATCCATTAACCATTAAGAGAATTAGTTCTCTATAAAAGAGGGCTTAATGGATAATTAAGCCCTAATCAAAACCCTAACCCTAGCTTGAAGTTGCCGCCCACCCCTTGGAGGAATTTTCGGCGCCCAACTACAAGCTGCCGCCGCCCAGCTTTGTGCCGCCGTCCAAGACCCTTGCCGGCGTCCAAGCTCCAGCCGGTGAACCTCCGGCGACCCTCCGGTGATCTCCTATAGGTTCGGCATCAAGGTGAGCTTTTTCTCCTTGTTTTGGCGGCGCCTACTCCTCCACCAAGCTGTCCAGTTTTCTGGACAGCTTCTTCTCCTTCGTCGGGCGTCGTTTGGGCGGCGGTTAGTGATCCGACAGCGGCTAACATACGGGGATTTGATCTCCGGTAATCCTCTAGTGGAGGGCGAAGGATTCGTCAATCGGTTGACGAATACCTCTCCGGAGAAGCGAGTCTTGAGGACTTGTTTTGGGTCCGAATTTGGATTCGGATCGTGATCATCTCTCGATCACGTCGTCTTCAACACGAGGCTAGTAACCCGTACGAAGACGAAGCTCGTGGCTTGGCGAAGTCATCCCGAGGAGCTCGGCGTGGATACGGATAGAGACGATTCTTACGAGGATCGTTCCGGTTGATGCCGTTCCCGCTACACGTCATACGAAAGGTATAACGTAGTTTAATTTCCTTGTATTGCAAATTTTAATTTACGGTTATGTCTACACTTGTTGTAATATGCATGCGTGTGTTGTGTGTGTTGTAATAAATATAGATTTATTATTTTTAATTGCTTCCGCTGTGCTCATGTTTACGAAACATGATCGAACACACACACGCCGCGGTGCCGGAAACCCAACACCTGAGAATCGTTCTCACCCAAGAAAGGAAACTGCATGTCCTGGAGCAGCCCATTCCGGAGGCACCTCCTGCCACTGCCTCGCGAACTGACAAAGATGCTTACAAGAAGCATCAAGATGATGCATTAGATGTATCATGCCTCATGCTCGTGACCATGAACTCTGAGCTTCAGAAGCAACACGAGTTCATGAATGCTCATGATATGGTTGAACATCTTCGTCAACTATATCAAGGACAAGCAAGACACGAGAGATATGAGATCTCTAAGGCACTATTTCAGTCCAAGATGCAAGATGGGACTCCTGTAGGTCCATATGTACTCGAGATGATTGGGTACATCGAGAACCTACAGAGGCTGGGATTCCCACTTGGCCAAGAGCTGGCCACTGACTTGATCTTGCAATCTTTGCCACAAGGCTACAATCAATTTGTCATGAATTACAACATGAATGAAATTGATAAGCCACTGCCTGAGATGCTCAACATGTTGAGAACTACTGAGCTCAACCTTAAGAAGGGATAATCTGACTCCATTCTGATGGTGCAAAAGAAGAAAGGCAAGGGCAAGCCTAAAGGTAAGGGAAAGTCCCAAGCTAAGTGCAAAGGCAAAGAACTAAAACCGAAAGGAGGGGTGGCCAAAGAAGAGACTTGCTTCCACTGCAAGAAAGCTGGACACTGGAAGCGTAACTGCAAAGCATACCTAGAAGATCTTAAGAAGAAGAGAAGTGAGACTTCTACTTCATGTATAAATGTTATAGAAGTCAATATATCTATTTCTTCATCATGGGTATTAGATACTGGATATGCATCTCACATTTGTACCAATGTGCAGGCGCTGAGAAATAACAGGGCATTGACAAAGGGCGAGGTGGACCTACGAGTAGGCAATGGAGCAAGAGTTGCTAATGTTGTTGTAGGAACTTATGATCTATCTCTGCCCTCTGGGCTTATACTAGAACAAGATGAATGTTGTTATGTGCCTGCTTTAACTAAGAACATAATTTTGGTTTCTTGTTTGGAAAAGAAAAGATTTACATTTATAATAAAGAACAAATATTTTTTAGTTTATTTAAATGATATGTTCTATTGTAGTGCACCTCTAATGAACGGACTCTACATTCTAGACTTAGAGAGTCCCATCTATAACATAAGTACCAAAAGGTTCAAGTCAAATGAGTTGAACCAAACCTATCTCTGGCATTGTCGCTTAGGTCACATAAATGAGAGTCGCTTATCCCAACTCCATAAGGATGGGCTACTGGACTCATTTGATTTTGAATCATATGAGACATGTGAGTCTTGCCTTTTAGGTAAGATGACCAAGACTCCCTTTAGTGGACACAGCGAAAGAGCAACAGACTTGTTAGGACTTATACATAGTGATGTATGTGGCCCTTTCAATGTTACTGCTAGAGGTGGTTACAAGTACTTCATTACATTTACTGATGACTTCAGTAGATATGGTTATGTGTATCTGATGACACATAAATCAGAATCCTTTAGAAAGTTCAAAGAATTCAAGAATGAAGTACAAAACCAGCTTAGCAAGAGTATTAAGATACTTCGATCAGATCGAGGTGGTGAATACCTTAGCTATGAGTTTCGTGACTATCTAGCTGAGTGTGAGATTCTATCCCAACTCACTCCTCCTGGAACACCACAGTGGAATGGTGTATCTGAAAGGAGGAATCGTACCCTATTAGATATGGTACGATCTATGATGAGTCACACAGATCTTCCTATATCCTTTTGGGGATATGCTCTAGACACAGCAGTCTTTATACTTAACTGTGTCATCCAAGGCTATGATAAAGACACCATATACGATATAGACAGGGAGAAATCTCAAGATTTCTTTCATGAGGATTTGGGGATGTGAGGCTTACGTTCGACGTCAAGTCTCAGACAAACTGGGACCCAAATTCGATAAGTGCTATTTTGTTGGATATCCCAAGGAGACAAAGGGATATTACTTCTACATTTCCAGTCAACACAAAGTGTTTATGGAAAAGACTGGGGTATTTCTAGAAAGGGATTTTGTTTTTAGAAAAATTAGTGGGAGTACGTTCGATCTTGAAGAAATTCAAGATAAGAACCATAGCACTGAGGCCTTGTTGGAGGTTGAACAGGAACCACAAAGTGTTGTGGGTGATGAGATTATTGCACAAAGAGTTGTGGAACAACCACCTATTACGGTAGACCTACCTCTTCACAGGTCTAATAGGGTACGCCATCAGCCTGAGAGATACTCATATATCTTGTCTGACCATGATGACGTTATGCTTATTGAGAATGAGCCTACCTCCTATCAGGAAGCTGTAATGAGCTCAGATTCTAAGAAATGGCTAGAGGCCATGAGATCCGAGATGGAATCCATGTACACCAACCAAGTATGAACTTTGGTTGATCCACCTGAAGGGGTCAAACTCATTGGGTGTAAGTGGGTCTTTAAGAGAAAGACTGACATTGATGGACTTACGCATACCTATAAGGGTCGATTGGTGGCTAAAGGTTTCAAGCAAATTCATGGTATTGACTATAATGAAATTTTTTCTCCAATGGCGATGTTTAAGTCCATTCGGATCATGCTTGCTATTGCAGCGTACCACGATTATGAGATCTAGCAGATGGATGTCAAAATCGCATTTCTGAATGGAAACTTGCTCGAGGATGTGTACATGACACAACCTGAGGGTTTTATAGATCCACAACATACTTGGAAAGTATGCAAGCTGCAAAGGTCCATTTATGGGCTAAAGCAAGCTTCTCGGAGTTGGAATCTTCGATTCGATGATGCGATCAAACAGTTTGGTTTCATCAAGAATGAAGATGAACCCTATGTCTACAAGAGGGTTAATGGGAACATAGTTGTCTTCCTTGTATTGTATGTGGATGACATACTACTCATTGGGAATGACATCCCTTTGCTATAGTCTATGAAGACTTGGCTGGGGGCATGCTTCTTAATGAAGGACTTAGGTGAAGCAGCCTGTATTCTAGGCATCAAGATCTATAGAGATAGATCTAAGAGATTACTTGGCCTAAGTCAGAGTACATATATTGATACGGTATTACTATGGTTTGCCATACAGAATTCCAAGAAGGGACTTATGCCGATGTCACATGGTGTGAGTCTTTCGAAGACTCAAAGTCCCTCTTCTAGAAATGAGAGAGACCACATGGATAAGATCCCTTATGCATCTGCCATAGGATCTATCATGTACGTCATGCTATGTACTTGTCCTGATGTCTCATATGCTTTGAGCATGACGAGTACATACCAGTCAGATCCAGGTGAGCGTCACTGGAGAGCAGTCAAGAATTTTCTTAAGTACTTGAGAAGAACTAAAGAATATTTCTTGATATTTGGAGGCGATGAGGAGCTAGATGTAAAGGGTTATAGCGATGCCAGCTTCCAAATTGACCAAAATGATTATAGATCGCAGTCAGGGTTCGTGTTTTGCTTGAATGGTGGCGCTGTGAGTTGGAAGAGTTCGAAACAGGACACAGTTGTTGATTCTACAATAGAAGCCGAGTATATCGCTGTGTCAGAGGCAGCAAAGGAGGCAGTTTGGATCCACAAGTTCATTACTGAGCTTGGGGTGGTTCCTAGCATAGCAAATCCTATAGAGCTCTATTGTGACAACAATGGAGCTATTGCGCAAGCTAAGGAGCCTCGCTCACACCAGTGAACCAAACACATACTACGTCACTTCCATCTCATTCGAGAGATTATCGATAGAGGAGATGTAAAGATTTGCAGAGTACCCGCAGAGGCTAACATCGCAGATCCCTTGACCAAGGCTTTGGCACAAAAAAAGCACGATGGTCACACTAGGTCATTGGGTATTAGATACTATGGTGATTGACACTAGTGCTAGTGGGAGATTGTTAGTGAAAGCCCTAGAGCCAATCATGTGATGATTGTTGTATAAACTTTATTGTATCATATTCCTATTTATAAAGGCATGGTTATTATATTTACTTGTATTGGTGCCAAATAACTTAGTATAATAACGCCCTTGAGTAGAAGGTTCTTATCTATATCAATCAATTGGTTGAATTGATAATGAGATGATATAGAGAACACTACTCTTAATCATTCCTAGTCAAGTATTAACATTCAGGGATAATGTTAATGCGTAGAGACTAGCATGTAGGTCAATTCAATGACTTGATCTCACAAGTCATGGATATGAGATATCAAGTTGACACATGGGTATGCATTGGAGAATGTATACTGAATGACCCGCCACGAGAAAGTATCATGGATCGTTATATGAGTGTCATATACTTTCTCATGTGACTATTATTATGACTATTAGTCCTTGGACCTGAAGTCACCATGGTTACCTACATAAGGAGTTGCATACTTTGGCTTCGTCAAACGTCACCCGTAAATGGATGGATCATAAAGGCGATTACTGGGTATGTAACAAATTATGCGGAGGGATGTGAGTGATGTAGATGAGATCTATCCCTCCTATATGATGGGAGTGACATCGTTATTCTTCATAGAGTGAGACCACGAAGTGCATGGCCATGCCCAAATGAGTCAATATGAGATATTGAGCTCATTTGATTAGAGTGAGTCTACTTGGAGTTCAAGATATAGATTGTGTTGGGTTTCCGGCACCGCGGCGAGTGTGTGTTCGAACATGTTTCGTAAACATGTGCACAGCGGAAGGAATAAAATAATAAATCTAATTTATTACAACACACACATCACACACATGCATAGTACAACATGTGTAGACATAACTGTAAATTCAAATTTTTGCAATAAAAGGAAACTTAAACTACGTATACCTGACGTATCACGTGTAGCGGGAAAGACATCAACCGGAACGATTCTCGCTAGAATCGTCTCTATCCGTATTCACGCCGAGTATCTTCGAGATGACTTCACAAAGTCACGAGCCTTGTCTTCATACGGGTTACTAGCCTCGTGTTGAAGACGATGTGATCGAGAGAAGATCACGATCTGAATCAAAATTTTGTTCCAAAATGACTCCTCAAAAACTCGCTTCTCCGGAGAGGTATTCGTCAACCGTTCGATGAATCCTTCGTCTTCCACCTATGAGGATTATCGGAGATCGAATCCCTGGCAAGGCTACCACTGTCGAAGCTCCAAACGTCGTCCAAATGACACTCCGACGAGAAGGAAACAAGCTTTCCAGAAAACTGGACAACTTTGGTGGAGGAATAGGGACCGACCAAAAGGGAAGGTTGAAGCTCACCTTATTGCTGAACCCAAAGGAGATCACTAGAGCTCCTCCGGTAGTAGCTCGACACCGGCAAGGGGGAAGAACAGTACCTTCTGGACGCCGGCAAGGGAGCTAGGTGGTGGTGGGCGGCGACACTAGGGTTTGCGTCGACTACACCAAGGAGAGGAGGGGGCGGCAACAATTAGGGTTGCAAGGCTTTTGGATTAGGGCTTAACAAAACCCTTAAGCCCTATTTTATAGAGAACAAATTCTCTTAATGGTTATCAGATTATAACCAAAGGCCCGTTAATCCGCTCTATTAATTTAAGTTAAAATAAACCAAACCATGATGGTTTATTTTAAGTTAAAACGAATCGAACCAACTTTGGTTCATTCATTTAAAACAAACCAAACCTTTTGGTTTATTCTCCCCCATTGGATTAGAACCAAACTAATTTGGTTTATTCATCATGTCTTCATAAGACACGGCCCATCCACGCTTCCATTTCAACTGAAATAATTTCATGCTCGCTCCATGTTTAGTCCAACCAAACCTAGTTTCTCTCGGTATGAGAATCTCATTCTCAATCTCATTTTAAATCCTTCGGATTACGCTCGTTGTGCGTGTGACCAAATAGGTTCTCGGTTTATCTTGGCCGTCTATAATTAACCATTAATTATAGAATGATCATGAGTGGCACCTAGTAGTACATCATGATCCCCAATTAACCGAAAAGATCAACGGTTGATCTAGAACTATTTCTGAAACTCTTCAGCAGCTCAAATGAATCGTGCCCCATTCCCTTCACTCATCTTATACCCACTTGGTTCAGGACATGGTCTATAGTGTCAGTCCCCACTAGGCTGACTACGTCACACCTAGCCCAAGTATCATTTCCTCGTCCTACGAATTCTAGTTACTGCACATGTATCGAAGAGTACCTTACTCTAAACATGTAATTCTTTGGCCAAAGACTTTAGTAACAATCTGACGAGAGGCCATGGGTATACATCTCCTCGTAAGGAGTGGTGAATCCTTTATAGGCTATTCAAACACCTTCGACTTATACCCAATCATCCCGGGTCCACATCTCCTCAGAGATGCTTGCTTAAGATGTCAAAGCATAAGTCTTTATGATCAAGATGACTTGAATACCGCAAGTCAAAGGAACATCGCACTTAAGCTACAGTAAGAACTTCATTGACATATCTATATATGCAGAGAATCATATGAAGTCTTACGGCTGGTCACTCCAATGAACTAGTTACCATAACTAACATCCACGATTAACTCTAGACATCACAATGTCTCCAGCTAGTGAGAATCAGCTGCTTGGATACACCAAGGAGTATACCTCGTGCTAGTCTCAATAGAATCAATGGTGTCCAAATCCATCAATTCATCGACTAGGGATAATTCCGATACATCACAATTACACATGTAGAGATACTCACTAGTTATGATCCAATCATAAATTCTCTCATGCTGTGAATCGTATCGTGGACATTCAGTAAATGAGTTTAAGATCTAATCAAATACATGAAAACATGTATACTCAAATAGTGAATCTTCATTTATCATATAAATGGTTCAAACATAAGGCGATTGCCTTAGGACATCTCTCATATATTACTAACAGATTGTACCGAGGATGACATGGTCTATGCCTCAATTGGTTAATCTAGATGTCAAGGATAGAGGGACATTGTCACATATTGTGAGAGTCACAATTAGTAGTCACAAAGGTGATGTTGGATCTAAATATTCTTGTAACTTGGGTAGCAATGATGTGTTGCTAGATACCGCTCATTTCTTATGTTCCTAAATCAGTTTAGGAGCATTGCCAATGTTACAAGAACCTATAGGGTCACATACAAAGGACAATTAGATGGAGATTAGGTTCATATGATGAACCATGAGGTTCATTGGATAAACCAAATTGGATTAAGAGTAATCCAAATTAGACTAATTTAGTTAGACTCAATTTGATTCAAGTGTTGAATGAGTCTAATTTAGATTTGATTCATTGAGTCAATTTAAATTAATGAATAGAGATTCATTAAATCAAATTGACTTGAATCAAGTGGTTAGATTTGATCAACCATGGGAGATAATAAGTCAAGTTTGATTTGACTTGAGAGGGAAGATGAATGGTCAATTTTGACTTGACCAATTGCCATGTCATGGTGACTTGGCATGGGGGCCGACTAATGATGATGTTCCACATCATCATGGACTTATCATGGGGTGCCACCTCATGAGGGAGACTAAGAGCCATTGGCTCTTGGAGTTACATGCATGCATGTAACCCCCCAAAAAGAAGTGATCGGCCACTTTGCATTAGAGTGTGAAGTTATTGGAATTAACATCATCTTCTTCCTTGCTCCTCTCAAGTTCTCTCCCTCATCCTCTTCTTGCCGAGATTCCTCAAGGGTGCTAGCACACTTAAGGTGTCTTCTCCACGATTTGTCCGTGTGGATACTTATAGAGGAGTGTACACTTGACACTCTTCGAGGTCCGACAAAGCATTTGGATGAGCGGGATAAGAGAAGGGCATCGCTACGAGGGTAACGCTCTCATCATATAAAATTAAGGTAGATCTAAGGTTTCATAATAGTACATGAATTTATTTTTATACTTCGCACGGATCCGTGGCTGGGCTTTCGAGGTTTCCGCATCGCAAAAGGTGGTTTTTGCGGCGCGAAAAGTCCAACAGTCTGCGGATGATTCTGGGGAAAAGGAGAAAGAGAGTTATAAGAAGTGGATCAAGGCTAATGAGATGGAGCGATGTTACATTTTAGCTTTTATGTCAAATGTATTGCAACATCAGCATCAGGCCATGTCTACTGCTTATGACTTGATGCTCAATCTCAAGGAACTTTTCAGACACCAGAATCAGGCTACTAGGCAGGAAGCCATGAGGAAATTGATGACGACCACCATGGTTGAGGGACACACCCATGAAGGATCATGTTCTCAAGATGATGGCTCATTTGAATGAGCTGGAAGTCCTTAGAGCTGAGATCAATGGGAAAACCCAGGTCGATATCATTCTCCAATCTCTACTTAGGAGTTTTGAGCAGTTTCGCCTGAACTACAACATGAATAAGAGGTTGCATTGGTTGGCAGAGCTTCTGATAGAACTCCAGGCAGCAGAGGGGCTTTTTCATCAGAATGCTCAGGCTCAGGCCTTGGTTGCTCAGAAGGTTTCAACTTCTAAGTCGAAAGGCAAGAAGAAGAAGAAACAAGGTGGAACAAAGTTGGTGGGAGGATCTCAGGGAGGAGTGAAGAAGCCGAAAGGCAAGTACTTCACTTGCAAGCAGACTGGACATTAGAAGAAGGACTGCCTCAACCGGAAGCAAAACAAAGGTATATCTTTTGGTTTAGTCAGTGAAACATGTTTAGCAGTGGTATCTATCGGTACCTAGTGCGTAGATATGGGAGCCACTGATCATATCTACAATTCTTTGCAGGGGTTCCAGAAAACCAAACGACTAGCTGAGGGGAGATTACCGTCTACATGGGCAATACTACAAAGGTGGCGGCTATTGTAGTGGGAGATGTTTATTTATCTTTTGATAGGAATAAAACTTTGGTTCTGAGAATTTGCCTTTATGTACCTTCATTTAGAAAGAATTTAATTTTAATTTCTAAATTATTTTTGGATGGATATTCTATTTCTTTTAATGACAGAGTTGTTATAAAAAGGAATAGGGAAATTATCTATTCTAGTGCGTTGGTAGGTAATTTATATACACTTGAACCAAAAGCTCCCACGATGCAAATAGAAGTAAATAACTCATCTTCTAAATCTAATAAGAGAAAAAAACCTTCGAAAATGAATCAAACGTATCTTTGCCATCTAAGGATAAGTCATATTAGCCTAAGTAGAATTCAAAGGTTGATAGCTGATGGACCTTTGGGTACATTAGTAGTGGAAGATTTCCCAACCTGTGAATCTTGCTTGGAAGGTAAAATGACCAAGAGGCCTTTTAAGGCCTAGGGGTATAGAGCCAAAGATGTGTTAGAATTGGTTCATTTTGATTTGTGTGGTCCTATGTCTATCCAGGCTAGAGGTGGTTTTGAATATTTCATCTCTTTTATAGAAAATTATTCAAGAAATGGATACATTTACTTGATGCACCGCAAGTTGATGTGAGCAAAACATATAGGGTTTTAGGAGTAGTTTTCGCTCACATCTTGTTACATTTTGTGTTAGTTTCATGCATGTGTTACTATATTCTTGCAGGCATTGCCTATTTTCTGGTTTAGAGGTCTACTCGTTGTACTTTTGTGTACAGGTTAGCTTTTCTGGTGAAAAAGACGTGTTTTCTGAGCAAAAGAAGGACTTTCGCAGCTAGACGCAGAGTGATACATGGCCAGGGCATGTGGATTCACACGGCCGTGTCCAATGGGCGGAGAATAGCACCCCAGGGCCGCACATGGCTTGGCAATGTGGAAACACACGGCCGTGTGGCGGCCCGACGGATTTGCACGACTAGGGCTTTTTCCAGATTTTGCAGCGGTCCGAGGCGATGTCTATATAAGGATGGCTCCACCCAAACCCTAGGGGGAGGCATGACGGCTAGGATGACATGCCGAAGCCCTAAAAAGGTTTGGTAATTCGTAGCGGGGGGGGGGGGGGGAGGAACGCCGCCGGAGGTCCACAACTTGCAATACAACATCGGAGAGAAGATCACAAAGCATCATATATCTCTATTTCTATGCTTTATTTCTATTCTATTCGAACTTAAACATGTTTTGTGATTCTTCCTTCATATTTATGGAGTAGTACTTTCGATTCTAGAATTAGGGAGTAGCTTGTGTACATAAACAATGTCGGTTCATATTAAATTCTGGCCAAAAGTTTGATTTGACAATTGGTAGTTGCTCTCTATTATATATACGTGTTTTTGGCTTTCTTTCCGCTATGCTTAGGCGATATGAGGTGGTGACAGCCCTCACAATCTAAATTTAGGAGGTTTGATCCAAGGAACCTAGGGGTAAACCTAACCTCCCATCACTGCAGGGAGAAGGGAGCGGTGGAATCGGAAACGGTCCACCGCAAGGATTGATTTGGCATCCTCGTACCCTCTATCCTGTCCTTTTGGGCAGAGGTAGCTCCCGGTGAATGCAGTGGCTCTGCGGGAGAGTGTATGATGTCCCTTCCCCAAAACCGTAGGTAGACATTTAGACGACGCCAATTGACAACATTGTTCTATGATACACAAGCAAAATCGAAGTCCTAGAATCGCCTTTTAAGACCCCGGCACACTCTTTTCCTCCTCCGTGTGACACCGTACTGAGTAGGGTCCACCGATAGTCCTCACCAACCGACTCTCTTAGAGATTACGTCCGAACAATTCCAACCACTTAGTGTATTGGTATTCGAATCCCAGTCCCTGTGGGATCGATAAATCGTTATTACTTGACGACATCCGTGCACTTGCGAGCATTGAGCGTGAGCATGCGCTTTGAGTTCTCGGTGATATCCGTCACGAGATTCGAGGTTGCGTCCGTGCGCATCAAGTTTTTGGCACCGTTGTCGGGGACTGTCAATTCGATATCAATTTGAACGGTGGTAGATTAGATCAGACTTAGGATTAGATTATTTTCTTGCTTTATTTTTCTTTTAGTTTAATCTTATTTTCTTAGTTCTATTTTCCATATTTAGATTTAGTTTTTATTTTCAGTAGTAGTTTCCTATTTACTTATTGCATATTAGATTTTTATTTGCTAGATTTATTTATTTTCTGCTTTTAGCATTAGGTTAGCACTCTTAATTTTGTGGTCTGGTTCATTGTATGCTTAGAAGACTAGGGTCAGAAGGTCTAATTTCGATCGATTTAGAGATTGAGCGAACCTTTCACCGTCGGTGAGCAGTACAGTGAAAGATGAAAGATTAAGCTGCATCCGAGGTGAACATAGGAAGTCGACCTCTGCGGGACTATGCAGCTCCTAGCGCTAGAGGATTCAGGCCGAGCATAGCTGGATCGTCTATTTTAGTGAATAACTTTGAGCTGAAGCCGACACTTATACATATGGTCTAGTAGAGCTAATTCGGGGGAGCTGCGACTGAAGACCCGAACCGACATCTTGAGGCTTTTCTCGAAATCTGCTCAACAATGAAACTGAACGAAGTCCCTTCATACGCGATCTGCCTGGGCTTGTTCCCATTTTCACTGTGGGATAAGGCTAAGGCTTGGCTTCACTCTCTACCCTCTGGCAGCATCACCACATGGGAGCAGTGTGAGTAGCAGTTTCTGAATAAATACTTCCCACCAAGTAAGACTACTCACATGCGCCACCTTATCACGAGCTTTCGCCAGAAGGAGGGGGAGTCCTTGTTTAAAGCATGGGATCGCTACAAGGGGCTACTTTACCAATTCCCACACCACGGACTGGAGAGGTGGCTAGTGATCCACATTTTCTATAATGGGATCGCTTACGCCACAAAGATGTCCCTAGATTCTGCCGCAGAAGGAGCATTAATGAACAAGACCATAGAGGAGGCAGAGAAGCTTATCGAAGAGGTGGCACAAAACCACCATCAATGGGCTTCCGAACGTGGTCAACCCACGCCTACAGCAGGATGATACACTGTCAACTCCATGGACCACCTTTCGACAAAGATCAACGTGCTCAACAGATAGTTTGAATCTTTGAATCCTTCATCTGCATGCACGGCCACTGACTTTGAAGAAGGAGCGGCAGCGTATCGTGAGGACCACTATAGAGGGCAGGGGACCTCAAATGAGCAGATCGAGCATTGTGATGCGATTAGGGACTATGATCAAAGGCCCCACAACCCGTACTCTAATACCTACAATCCCGGATGGAGGAGTCGCCCGAATTTCTCCTACAAAAATAACTCAGGAAACCCCCAACCATCCGGAGGGTACGGGCAACAACAGGGCAATGGGCAACGACCACAGAGTCCAGACTGGAACTGATGATGGAGGACTTCATCGCTACCCAAACTAAGGCCAATGAGAAATTCCGTCGCTAACATCAGAAATCTGAAGAAGCATTGAGAGACTTGAAGGTCACCGTTGACGGCCTTGCAAGTCATACCAGGATGTTAGAGACACAAGTGGCCCAAATAGCCCAATCCATTTCACAACCTGTTAAGAGCTCTCCGGTGAGTCAAGGAAAAGAGGAAGGAGTAGGGTAAAGTAGCCAATTCGCCAAGGGGTGTGTAGCCATGATTTCCACCCTACCTGACCAAGCTAAGTTTGAAGAGAAGATTCCAATACAGCTTGAGGACCCTGGTGAATTCATTATTCCCTGCTTGATTTATGGGGAGAGCTTCGATGAAGCACTATGCGACTTGGGGTCATCAGTCAGTGTGATGCCCTACGCATATTATCTGAAGATGGGACTAAGAGGGCTCTAGCAAGCGAATCTTGGTATTCGTATGGGGGATGATTCAGTGAAGGAGCCCGTTGGCCTGCTACCACACGTTCCTGTGATGATTAAGGATTTCATGATACTCACGGACTTCATCATACTGGACACAGGACCGAATTCTTAGAATTTTATCATTCTGGGAAGGCCTTTTCTAGCAACCGCAGGGGCATGCATAGATGTGAAGGCACACCAGATCTTCCTGGAGGTAGATGGGGAGATCATCCTTTTCATTCTTTCGGAGCACAGAGCTCCCTACTTTGATGGCTTCACGATTAGTAGATTGAAGCCGGAACCTCCAGATGCAAATCCCGAGACGGATGAATGAAGGTTCACTGAACCACCAGAATCGAGTTGATAAAAGAGTGCGGTTGAGTTAAATGACCTTAAACAAAGCACTTCTTGGGAGGCAACCAAAGTTTAGTTTTATATTTTCCTTTTCTATTGCATTGCATACATTTGTTTTGTTAGTGAAAGCCCTAGAGTCAATCATGTGATGATTGTTGTATGGACTTTATTGTATAATATTCCTATTTATAAAGGCATGGTTATTATATTTACTTGTATTGGTGCCAAATAACTAAATATAATAATATCCTTGAGTAGTAGGTTCTTATCTATATCAGTCGATTGGTTGAATCGATAATGAGATGATATAGAGAACACTACTCTTAATCATTCTTAGTCAAGTATTAATATTCAGGGACAACGTTAATGCGTAGAGACTAGCATGTAGGTCAACATGATGACTTGATCTCACAAGTCATGGATATGAGATATCAAGTTGACACATGGGTATGCATTGGAGAATGAATACTGAATGACCCACCATGAGAAAGTATCATGGATCGTTATATGAGTGTCATATACTTTCTCATGTGGCTATTAGTATGACTATTAGTCCTTATACCTAAAGTCACCATGGTTCCCTACATAAGGAGTTGCATACTTTGGCTTTGTCAAACGTCACCCGTAAATGGGTGGACTATAAAGGCGATTACTGGGTATGTAACAAATTATGTGGAGGGATGTGAGTGATATAGATGGGATCTATCCCTCCTATATGACGGGATTGACATCGATATTCTTGATAGAGTGAGACCACGAAGTGCATGTCCATGCCCAAATGAGTCAATATGAGATATTGAGCTCATTTGATATGAGTGAGTCTACTTGGAGTTCAAGATTTAGATTGTACCGAGGATGACACGGTCTATGCCTCGATTGGTCAATCTAGATGTCAAGGATAGATAGACATTGTCACATATTGTGAGAGTCACAATTAGTAGTCATAAAGGTGATGTTGGAGCTCAACATTCTTATAACTTGGGTAGCAATGATGTGTTGCTAGATACCACTCATTGCTTATGTTCCTAAATTGGTTTAGGGACATTGCCAACGTTACAAGAACCTATAGGGTCACACACATAAGGGAAATTAGATGGAGATTAGGTTCATATGATGAACCATGAGGATTAGGTTCATGGGATGAACCAAATTGGATTAAGAGTAATCCAAATTAGACTTATTGAGTTAGACTCAAGTTGATTCAAGTGTTGAATGAGTCTAATTTAGATTTGATTCATCAAATCAATTTAAATTAAATGAATAGAGATTCATTAAATTAAATTGACTTGAATCAAATGGTTGGATTTGATCAACCATGGGAGATAAGAGGTCAAGTTTGACTTGACTTGAGAGGGAAGATGAAAGGTCAAGTTTGACTTGACCAAATGCCATGTCATGATGATGACTTGGCATGGCCAGCCAATGATGATGTTCCACATCATCATGGACACATCATGGGGTGCCACCTCATGAGGGAGACCAAGAGCCATTGGCTCTTCGAGTTACATGCATGCATGTAACCCTCTTATAGTGGGTTATGGATGATGTGAAGTTAAGTTGTGTAACTTCATCTTCTTCCTCTTCTCTTCCCTCAAGCTCTCTCTTCCTCATCTAGCCATGAACGTCCAAGGGGTGCTATCACACTCTAAGGTGTTTTTCTCCACCATTTGTCCATGTGGATATTTGTAGAGGAGTGTACACTTGACACTCTTGAGTTCTGACAAAGCGTTTGGACGAGCGGGATTTGCGAAGGGCGTCGCATCGAGGGTAACGTCCTTATCATGTAGATCTAAGGTAGATCTAGGGTTTTATATAAACACATACATGTTTTGTTTTTAATACATCTTCGCACGGATCCGTGGCCGGGGCTTCCGAGGTTTCCGCAATGCAAAAAGCGGTTTTTACGGCTCGGAAAAACCCAACAGTGGTATCAGAGCCACGTGCGAAGCATGTATGTGTTTCACTTTTGTAATTTTTGTATTAGATATAAAAATTACAGATTTATATGTTTCTGTAAATTTCCTATTTTTATAGAATTTTTGGGTATTTTTCTCGAAGAATCGAAGCAACGAGTGTTGGGACACTTGTAGGCTTCAACCGTCGAGAAAAACTCTCCGAAACGGTGAGTTCTCACTTTAGGTTTTTGGGACATCAACTTAAGTTGCTGTAAGATCATTTTAGGGACACTCGCAAAATTTATTTTGTGAGTAGGGGCGCTGCCCCTATCCCCGTAAGGGGCCTCGTCCCGCGATCGCGCCCGGAAATCGCTTAGCGGGACCGTTACGGAGAGGTGACTCATAAATTTGAAAAAAAAAATTAGAAAAAATTATAGAAATTTTCTGTAAAAATACATAATTTAGAATTATGTAAAATTCTATGATTTTCATGGCCCAATGACCCCAATTTGATTGGATTATGTGTGTTGTAATTCATAATACGGCCTGCGTGTCATTTTTGTGGTTGTGCGTGGTGTATAGTGTATGCGACCTGTGCGTCGTACCTCTTCTTATGATATTCTAGTTGTAAATAGTTTTAGACTCGAATGTAACTTGAGTTTCATATTTATAATGTACAAAATGGAGCGGTCGAAAGTCTACTTGAAGACGAGATTACGAGAAGGGTGACGACGACACATGGCGGTCAAAGGAAGCGCTTGGAGAAGCCGCTAGTCTTAGGTTGACCGTCCGATCTTCTCATTGGATTGAGAAGATCGGAGTAGGGCCATGACTACATCACATTTAATTTTATATATATATGTTGATATATATATATATTTATTTGATTTTGCTTGTATGTATGTGATGCATGCTAGTAGAATAATGCTTGTATGTATATGATGCATGCTAGGATAATTTTCTTGTATGTATATGATGCATGCTAGAATAATGATTGTATGTATGTGATGCATGCTAATATAGGATAATAAAGGCCTAAATGCGTATAAGATACACATTACGATTAGATTAGATCATAATCGAATCAACTCAAAAATGCCTACCGAGCCTTGATACCCATCACTACCTCGATCATTTGTTGTTGTTGAATCTGCCAAAGCAGAGCAACACATATTATCTTGGTAGGGTACGGAGGGACAATCTTGGTCCCGCCTATCATGCTTGGGTTAGAGTAAGCTCAATTAGATTGAGCAAAACTAGTTAACTCAATTGGATCGAGTAGAACTATAGGCATATTCCAATCGTTGGAAAGATAGGTTAAGATCGCATTTACACTAAATCTTGGGCGATTTAGCCAAAGCTAACTCAAGGTTTTTTGTAAATGTGGGTCTTGATCCTATAAACAAGAGTTGCATAGAGATGTAATCGGTAATGTGTTACCCACCGATCGTACTAAGTCTTGGGCGATTTAGCCAAAGCTAACTCAAGGCTTAGTATGATGTGGATCTTGTCCTACAAGAATTATAGCTAGTTTGTATGAATCTAGTAATATGGTTTGACCACATCCATAACTCGATTCTACAAAATCCTATAATTCAGTGGGAGCATCATTTGATTAAAGGCCTAATTAAATGATAAAAGGAATATGATATTAATTCTTTGCATTGTATGTTGTAGATAACTATGTCGACAAACACGAACACTCTCTCTTTGCGTTCTGTTCTTGAGAAGGACAAGCTCAATGGAGCAAATTTCCTGGACTGGTACAGGAACCTGAGAATTGTTCTCACCCAAGAAAGAAAGTTGTACGTCCTGGAGTAGCCCATTCCGGAGGCATCTCCTGCCACTGCCTCGCGAGTTGACAAAGATGCTTACAAGAAGCATCGGGATGATGCATTAGATGTGTCATGTCTAATGCTCGCGACCATGAACTCTGAGCTTTAGAAGTAACATGAGTTCATGAATACTTATGATATGGTTGGACATCTTCGTCAACTTATATCAAGGACAAGCAAGGCATGAGAGATATGAAGTCTCTAAGGCATTGTTTGGGTCTAAAATGCAAGAAGGGACTCCCGTAGGTCAATATGTACTCAAGATGATTGGGTACGTAGAAAACCTATAAAGGCTGGGATTCCCACTTGGCCAAGAGCTGGCCACTGACCTGATCTTGCAATCTTTGCCACAAGCCTTTAATCAATTTGTCATGAATTATAACATGAATGAAATTGATAAGCCATTGCCTGAAATGCTCAGTATGTTGAGAACTGCTGAGCTTAACCTTAAGAAAGGAAAATCTGACACCATTTTGATGGTGCAGAAGATGAAAGGAAAGGGCAAGTTTAAAGGTAAGGGAAAGTCCCAAGCCAAGGGCAAAGGCAAAGAACTTAAACCCAAAGGAGGGGTAGCCAACAAAGGGACTTGCTTCTACTGTAAGGAAGCAGGACACTGGAAGCGTAACTGCAAGGCATACCTGGAAGATCTTAAGAAGAAGAGAAGTGAGACTTCTACTTCAGGTATAAATGTTATAGAAGTCAATCTATCTATTTTTTCATCATGGGTATTAGATACCGGATGTGGATCTCACATTTGTACCAATGTGCAGGCGCTGAGAAATAGCAGGGCATTGACAAAGGGCGAGGTGGACCTATGAGTAGGCAATGGAGCAAGAGTTGATGTTGTTGCTGTAGGAACTTATGATCTATCTTTGCCCTCTGGGCTTGTACTAGAATTAGATGAATGTTGTTATGTATCTGCCTTAACTAAGAACATCATTTCAGTTTCTTGTTTGGACAAGAAAGGATTTTTATTTATAATAAAGAACAAATGTTGTTCAGTTTATTTAAATGATATGTTCTATTGTAGTGCACCTCTAATGAACGGACTCTATTTTCTAGACTTAGAGAGCCCTATCTATAACATAAGTACCAAAAGGTTCAAGTCAAATGAATTGAACCAAACCTATCTCTGGCACTGTCGCTTAGGTCACATAAATGAGAGTCGCTTATCTCAGCTCCATAAGGATGGGTTGCTAGACTCATTTGATTTTGAATCATATGAGACATGTGAGTCTTGCCTTTTAGGCAAGATGACCAAGACTCCCTTTAGTGGACATAGCGAAAGAGCAACATATTTGTTAGGACTTATACATAGTGATGTATGTGGTCCTTTCAATGTTGCTGCTAGAGGTGGTTACAGGTACTTCATTACATTTATTGATGACTTCAATAGATATGGTTATGTGTATCTTATGACACATAAATCAGAATCCTTTGAAAAGTTCAAAGAATTCAAGAATGAAGTACAAAACCAGCTTGGCAAGAGTATTAAGATACTTTGATCAGATCGAGGTGGTGAATACCTTAGTCATGAGTTTCGTGACTATCTAGCTGAGTGTGGGATTCTATCCCAACTCACTCCTCCTAGAACACCACAGTGGAATAGTGTATCCGAAAGGAGGAATCGTACCCTATTAGATATGGTACGATCTATGATGAGTCAAACAGATCTTCCTATATCCTTTTGGGGATATGCTCTAGACACAGTAGCCTTTACCCTTAACCGTGTATCATCCAAGGCTGTCATAAAGACACCATATACGATATGGACAGGGAGAAATCCCAAGATATCTTTCATGAGGATTTGGGGTTGTAAGGCTTACGTTCGACGTCAAGTCTTAGACAAACTGGGACCCAAATCCGATAGGTGCTATTTTGTTGGATATCCCAAGGATACAAAGGGATATTACTTCTACTTTCCCAGTTAGCACAAAGTGTTTGTGGCAAAGACTGGAGTTTTTCTAGAAAGGGATCTTGTTTCTAGAAAAACTAGTGGGAGTACCTTCGATCTTGAAGAAATTCAAGATAAGAACCATAGCACTGAGGCCTTGATGGAGGTTGTTGCACAAGGAGTTGTGGAACAACCACCTGTTCAGGTAGACCTACCTCTTCGCAAGTATGATAGGGTACGTCGTCAGCCTGAGAGATACTCATTTCTCTTATCTGACCATGATGATGTTATGCTCATTGAGAATGAGTCTACCTCCTATCAGGAAGCTGTGATGAGCCCAGATTCTGAGAAATGGCTAGAGGCCATGAGATCTGAGATGGAATCCATGTACACCAACCAAGTATGGACTTTGGTTGATCCATCTGAAGGGGTCAAACCCATTGGGTGTAAGTGGGTCTTTAGGAGAAAGACTGACATGGATGGACTTAAGCATACCTATAAGGGTCGATTGGTGGCTAAAGGTTTCAAGCAAATTCATGGTATTGACTATGATGAAACCTTTTCTCCAGTGGCAATGTTTAAGTCCATTCGGATCTTGCTTGCTATTGCAGCATACCACGATTATGAGATCTGGCAGATGGATGTCAAAACAGCGTTTCTGAATGGAAACTTACTCGAGGATGTGTACATGACACAACCTGAGGGTTTTGTAGATCCACAGCATACTGGGAAGGTATGCAAGCTGCAAAGGTCCATTTATGGGCTAAAGCAAGCTTCTCGAAGCTGGAATCTTCGATTCGATGATGCGATCAAACAGTTTGGTTTCATCAAGAATGAAGATGAACCCTGTGTCTACAAGAGGGTTAATGGGAACACAGTTGTTTTCCTTGTATTGTATGTGGATGACATACTGCTCATTGGGAATGACATTCCTTCGCTACAGTCTGTGAAGATTTGGCTGGGGACGTGCTTCTCAATGAAGGACTTAGGTGAAGCAACCTGTATTCTAGGCATCAAGATCTATAGAGATAGATCTAAGAGATTGCTTGGCCTAAGTCAGAGTACATACAATGACACGGTATTACTACGGTTTGCCATGCATAATTCCAAGAAGGGACTTCTGCCGATGTCACATGGTGTGAGTCTTTCGAAGACTCAAAGTCCCTCTTATAGAGAGGAGAGAGACCGCATGGATAAGATCCCTTATGCATCTGCTATAGGATCTGTCATGTACGCCATGTTGTGTACTTGTTCTGATGTCTCGTATGCTTTGAGCATGACGAGTAGGTACTGTTGGGTTTCCGGCACCGTGGCGTGTGTGTGTTCGATCATGTTTCGTAAACATGAGCACAGCGGAAGCAATAAAAATAATAAATCTACATTTATTACAACACACATAACACACGCATGCATATTACAACAAGTGTAGACATAACCGTAAATTAAAATTTGCAATAAAAGAAAATTATCTACGTTATACCTTTCGTATGACGTGTAGCGGGAACGGCATCAACCGGAATGATCCTCGTAAGAATCGTCTCTATCCGTATCCACGCCGAGCTCCTCGGGATGACTTCTCTAAGCCACGAGCTTCGTCTCTATCCGTATCCACACCGTATCCACAGTCTTCAGCATGTTGAGCAGTACCACAGATGAACCTCCTTACATCTCAGAGGTGAAGAGGAGCTTGGAGACTTCGAACCTTTCGAATCTCACTTGCTCATCAACCAACTCACAGAGATGAAGGACTACGATATGAGCATCCATATGCTCATGCTGCTTTCATAGCTTGGGTTCCATCGCGGCTAGCATGATGCAACTCATTTGTTCAGAATCACTCACATGTTTCTGATAGGCCAACAATTGGTCCAAAGTTGCATCATCACTAGGACGGGCGGGAAGAGGCGCTTCGAGGACATACACAAGCTTTTCACCTTGAGAACAATTCTCAAGTTTCTAAGCCAGTCCAAGAAGTTCGGCCCAGTCAATTTATTTGAATCCAAAATGGAACGCAAATTCAAACACATCATGATCAATATATTAACTTAGAAATACAAAACGAGCATATATGAGAAAGATGATTTTAAAAATGCATCAATATACATTTATAAATCCCATTCATTTTTCGAATTTCAAAAACCCCAAAATCACTTCGGGAGATCGTAGGTCCATCTCCGAATGGGCTGATATCCATCATAGTTATGAACAACCTTGGAGAGAGTCCAACAAGCCATTCATAACTACGACGGTAGGTATCATCTATACCGATTGCATATCACGTATATGCAACTATCACAATGTGCTATCAACTATTTGAATGTCCACACATACATCGGGTTGTTAACACATTAACAAGTATGCATCATATGCATAGCACCCAACTTCACCTCCCTTTACATCGACCTTGGAGAGAGTCCAACAAGCCGATGCTCCAGGTTAAAGCCAACCCATTAATCAGGACATAGTTTTAATATGGTTAGAGCGCATTCAACCAATTAGCCAGGCTTGGAGAGAGTCCAACAACCAAAGCTAATGATTGACCTCTGACTCTTACCATATTAGTATTAAACTATTCCATGGTTTGAACATATTCAGGTTCGAGCCGGGCTTGGAGAGAGTCCAACAACCCAAACAAGAAACAGAACTCTGGTTCTAACCATATTAATGGAAGGTGTAAGCTTTAATATTGAGTAAGGGTTTTATGTCTCATCCTCTTTGCATGCAAATAACTATTATCTACATGGCATGGCATACATGACATACATCTACATGTCACGACACGCATGACATAATGTTATGCATCTAATGCAATTACATGGCATACACTTATGTCATGTTTATAATTTCCTTATATGTCATAACTATTTATGGAAATAAAATATGTTTAAGATTTGATTCTCCAAATCAAATCATAATTAAATTAGGAAACAAATTTCCAAATCTAATCACATATTTTATTCATGGAATTATTTGATTAAGGAAAATCTATTTAGGAAACCAATTTCCTAAATCATTAAAACTACTTATGGAAATAAAATATTTTAAGATTTAATTTCCCAAATCAAATCATAATTAAATTAGGAAATAAATTTCCAGAATCTAATCAAATATTTTATTTATGGAAAATATCAATTTCCATAAATACGTCCAACTTTCCAAAAGTGGAAGATTTCCATAAATACTTCTAGACTTTCCAAAATTGAAAAATTTCCATAAATACTTCTAAATTTCCAAAATTTAGAAAATTTCCAGAAATACATTATGACTATCGCAAAACCAATTTTACGATTATGTCGAAACACAACCTGGGCTCTGATACCACTGTTGGGTTTCCGGCACCGCGGCGTGTGTGTGTTCGATCATGTTTCGTAAACATGAGCACAGCGGAAGCAATAAAAATAATAAATCTTCATTTATTACAACACACACAACACACGCATGCATATTATAACAAGTGTAGACATAACCGTAAATTAAAATTTGCAATAAAAGAAAATTATCTACGTTATACCTTTCGTATGACGTGTAGCGGGAACGACATCAACCGGAACGATCCTCGTAAGAATCGTCTCTATCCGTATCCACGCCGAGCTCCTCGGGATGACTTCGCTAAGCCACGAGCTTCGTCTTCGTACGGGTTACTAGCCTCGTGTTGAAGACAACGTGATCGAGAGATGATCACGATCCGAATCAAAATTCGGATCCAAAACCGAGTCCTCAAAACTCGATTCTCCGGAGAGGTATTCGTCAACCGTTTGATGAATCCTTCGTCCCCCACCTCAGAGGATTACCGGAGATCAAATCCCCGGTAAGTTAGCCGCTGTCGGAGCACTAACCGTCGTCCAAACGACGCTCCGACGAGAGGAGGAGAAGCTGTCCAGAAAACTGGACAGCTTGGTGGAGGATATAGGCGCCGGCCAACCAAGGAAAGAAAAGGCTCACCTTGATGCCAAACCTATAGGGGATCACCGGAGGATCGCCGGAGGGTTCACCGGCTGTAGCTTGGTCACCGGCAAGGACTTGGACGGCGGCACAAAAGCTGGGCAGCGGCAATGAAGGTGTTGGCGCCGAATAGGAGGAGGGGGTTTGGGCGGCCAAAACTTGATTAGCTTTAGGGTTAGGGTTTAAGCCCTATTTTATAGAGAATTAATTCTCTTAATGGTTAATGGATCATATCCATAAAGCCCGTTAACCCGCTCCATTAAGATAAGTTAAAATAAACCAAACCATGATGGTTTATTTTAAGTTAAAACGAACCGAACCAACTTTTGGTTTATTCGTTTAAAATAAACCAAACCCTTTGGTTTATTCTCATCCATTGGATTAGAACCAAACCATTTTGGTCCATCCATTATGTCTTCATAAGACACGGCCCATCCACGCTTCCATTGCGACTGAAACAATTTTATGCTCGCTTTATGTTTGGTCCAACCAAACATAGTTTCTCTCGGTCTGAGAATCCCATTCTCAAGCTCGTTTTAAATCCTTTGGATTACACTCGTTGTGCGTGTGACCAAATAGGTTCTCGGTTTATGTTGGCCATCTATAATTAACCATTAATTATAGAACGATCATGAGTGGCACCTAGTAGTACATCATGATCCCCAATTAACTGAAAAGATCAACGGTTGATCCAGAACTATTTCTGAAACCCTTCAGTAGCTCGAATGAATCGTGCCCCATTCCCTTCACTCATCTTATACCCACTTGGTTCAGGACATGGTCTATAGTGTCAGTCCCCACTAGGCTGACTACGTCACACCTAGCGCAAGTATCATTTCCTCGTCCTACAGATTCTAGTTACTGCACATGTATCAAAGAGTACCTTACTCTAAACATGTAATGCTTTGGCCAAAGACTTTAGTAACAATCCGACGAGAGGCCATGGGTATACATCTCCTCGCAAGGAGTGGTGAATCCTTTATAGGCTATTCAAACACCTTCGATCACTCGACTTATACCCAATCATCCGGGTCCACATCTCCTTAGAGATGTTTGCTTAAGATGTCAAAGCATAAGTCTCCATGATCAAGATGACTTGAATCTGCAAGTCAAAGGAACATCGCACTTAAGCCACATAAGAACTTCATTGACATATCTATATATGCAGAGAACCATATGAAGTCTTACTATGGTCACTCCAATGAACTAGTTACCATAACTAGCATCCATGATTAACTCGACATCACTATGTCTCCACCGGTGAGAATCACCGCTTGGATACACCAAGGAGTATACCTCGTGCTAGTCTCGACAGAATTGATGGTGTCCAAATCCATCAATTCATCGACTAGGGATAATTCCTATACATCACAATTACACATGTAGAGATACTCACTAGTTGTGATCCAAACACAAATTCTCACATGCTGTGAATCGTATCGTGGACATTCAGTAAATGAGTTTAAGATCCAATCAAATACATAAAACATGTATACTCAAATAGTGAATCTTCATTTATCATATAAATGGTTCATACATAAGGCGATTGCCTTAGGACATCTCTCATATATTACTAATAGGTACCAGTAAGATCCAGGTGAGCGTCACTGGATAGCAGTCAAGAATATTCTTAAGTACTTGAGAAGGACTAAAGAATATTTCTTGATATTTGGAGGCAATGAGGAGCTAGCTGTAAAGGGTTACAGCGATGCCAACTTCCAAACTGACCAGGAAGATTATAGATCACAGTCAGGGTTCGTGTTTTGCTTGAATGGTGGCGCTGTGAGCTAGAAGAGTTCCAAGCAGGACGCAATTACTGATTCTACAATAGAGGCCAAATATATATCAGTGCTTCCATCTCATTCGAGAGATTATCGATAGAGGAGATGTGAAGATTTGCAGAGAACCCACAGAGGCTAACATCGCAGATCCCTTGACCAAGGCTTTGGCACAGAAAAAGCATGATGGTCACACTAGGTCATTGGGTATTAGATACTATGGTGATTGGCTCTAGTGCTAGTAGGAGATTGTTAGTGAAAGCCCTAGAGCCAATCATGTGATGATTGTTGTATGGACTTTATTGTATAATATTCCTATTTATAAAGGCATGGTTATTATATTTACTTGTATTGGTGCCAAATAACTAAATATAATAATGTCCTTGAGTAGTAGGTTCTTATCTATATCAGTCGATTGGTTGAATCGATAATGAGATGATATAGAGAACACTACTCTTAATCATTCCTAGTTGAGTATTAACATTCAGGGACAACGTTAATACGTAGAGACTAGCATGTAGGTCAACATGATGACTTGATCTCACAAGTCATGGATATGAGATATCAAGTTGACACATGGGTATGCATTGGAGAATGAATACTGAATGACCCGCCATGAGAAAGTATAATGGATCGTTATATGAGTGTCATATACTTTCTCATGTGGCTATTAGTATGACTATTAGTCCTTAGACCTGAAGTCACCATGGTTCCCTACATAAGGCGTTTGCATACTTTGGCTTCGTCAAATGTCACCCGTAAATGGGTGGACTATAAAGGCGATTACTGGGTATGTAACAAATTATGTGGAAGGATGTAGATGAGATCTATCCCTCCTATATGACGGGAGTGACATCGATATTCTTGATAGAGTGAGACCACGAAGTGCATGGCCATGCCCAAATGAGTCAATATGAGATATTGAGCTCATTTGATATGAGTGAGTCTACTTGGAGTTCAAGATTTAGATTGTACCGAGGATGACATGGTCTATGCCTCGATTGGTCAATCTAGATGTCAAGGATAGAGGGACATTGTCACATATTGTGAGAGTCACAATTAGTAGTCACAAAGGTGATGTTGGAGCTCAACATTCTTGTAACTTGGGTAGCAATGATGTGTTGCTAGATATCGCTCATTGCTTATGTTCCTAAATCGGTTTAGGGACATTGCCAACGTTACAAGAACCTATAGGGTCACACACATAATGGCAATTAGATGGAGATTAGGTTCATATGATTAACCATGAGGATTAGGTTCATGGGATGAACCAAATTGGATTAAGAGTAATCTAAATAAGACTAATTGAGTTAGACTCAAGTTGATTCAAGTGTTGAATGAGTCTAATTTAGATTTGATTCATCAAATCAATTTAAATTAAATGAATAGAGATTCATTAAATTAAATTGACTTGAATCAAATGGTTGGATTTGATCAACCATGGGAGATAGAGGTCAAGTTTGACTTGACTTGAGAGGGAAGATGAAAGGTCAAGTTTGACTTGACAAAATGCCATGTCATGATGATGACTTGGCATGGCCGGCCAATGATGATGGTCCACATCATCATGGACACATCATGTGGTGCCACCTCATGAGGGAGACCAAGAGCCATTTGCTCTTGGAGTTACATGCATGCATGTAACCCCCTTATAGTGGGTTATGGATGATGTGAAGTTAAGTTGTGTAACTTCATCTTCTTCCTCTTCTCTTCCCTCAAGCTTGTAGGGGATCGATTGGCCGGCTAGAGGGGAGTGAATAGCCCTCTTACGATGGATGTCGGAATTCTCTCGTCTACAAAGCGTTAGCACAAGCGGAATATACAAATACAAATAAAGACAACACAAAAGATAGACAAGCAATACAAACATGAGATGTAACGTGGTTCACGGCTACGCCGCTAATCCACGGTCCAATTCGTCCAAGGTGAATCACTCCTCCAAATCTATCCACTAGATCTCTCCTTTGCACAAAGCTAGGTGGAGGTAACCTCTTTTACACAAGGATCACTCTTCTACAATAGAATAGAGATTAGAACAAGTAGAATAGTAGGGAATCGTGTATGGCACTTTGGGAGAAGTTTAGAGCTCAAGCATTAGCCTCCCAAAGCCCCACCCCCTTCCTTTTTATAGAGGAAGAGGGTTTCTTCCCGTTGACACAGGAGCAGTCGACTGATGCCCTCGATCAGTCGACTGGTCCTGTAGCCGTTGCCCAATAACGACCGCTTTCCACGTTGGACTTCATCAGCGATCGCGACATCGATCCGACCGATCGACCATCGATCGTGATGCTCGATCGATCAGTGATCAGAGTCAACTCCATTGTGCACGTGCGTGCCATCGATCAACGCCATTCCTGGCGGTGTCATTGCTATCGACATCGATCGGCCAAGCACTAAACTGGTATTATACCAGTCGATCGAACCATCGACTCAGAACAGTCGACTGCCATTCCCTGGCAGTCGACTGGTGTCGGGAAAACCCATCCTACACTTGGCCAAATGGCCAAGTTTCACCTAAGAGCTACCCCTTCCCGGGTTACAATCGCTCACTCTCATTCCTCGGAGTCCCTCGCCTTCGAAGTTCTCTTCGTTCGCGGCCACGTCCCTCGGCAGCATCAGGCGCACGACTCTGCAATGCTCCTTCGTGTCTCTTGCCTCGAAGTCTACTTCCTCCGGCTTCACTCCAAGCTTCTCGTCCGGCGGTCCCTCGGATGCTCCAAGCGCACGGCTTCCGCAAAGCAATCCTTCATCGACTCAAGGCCCGAGTGATGAGATGTGAAACTCGCCACGGCTCCATGTGCGAATTACTAAGTCCTGCACGACTTCAACGCACATATCAAATCAACATAACACACTAACTTAAACCCTTTGCCACACACACATCAAAACCTTATCATGGCAAGAGATTGCCCTAACAATCTCCCCCTTTTTGATGTGTGGCAATTCGTTTAAGTTAGGTAAAAACATTTGATATAAATTTTAAAGGAAAGAAAGCATGTAAACATAAACATGATATAGCAACATGCAACTCCCCCTTAATCCATGAAACTCCCCATACAATTTAAATTTCTCCCCCTATCACTTTTTAACAATTTCTTTCTCCCCCTATCACAATTTAGTTAAACATAATTATCTCTCCCCCTTTGACACCACCAAAAAGATTAACACTAAGTTATAAACTCATGACATCAAGTCTAATAGAAGGAAAAATACCAAAAATTGCTCTAAAACCTGAATTCGGCCTCAACTAGTCTGATTTACAGGCCATCAGTCGACTGGTTCAGATACCAGTCGACTGGCACATGATTTTCAGGATTTCCTGATTTTCGGACCGAATTTCAGAAATGCGTTAAAAATTCCAAAAAATTTGTAAAATCATGAAATTTGGGAACACATTTATTTTAAGTATATCTATCAGTGAAAAATAGGTTTTCATGAAAAATCATTATATTTCCATGTATTTGCCAAAAATCCAAAAAGCTTTAAAAACTACTAGGTTTTTGATCATAAGAGTATCCATTTTAACACCTAGTCTTGCTTTGAATTGTTTCAAAACATGAATACATAGATTTTAGATTAAGAAATTGTTTTGAAAACATATGAAATATCCAACCATGATCTTTGGGCAATATGTCTATGAATTAAACATAAGCCTTCCCCATGATTGATCTATTATTGCTATTTTGATACTTTAAATGACCATCTAAATGCCATAGGCATTAGTGGACATTTGTATCATCCTAACATCTCACTCATGCTAAGTTTTCAATCAAGGTAGCCTATGGTGAGTGTGAGATGCATCCTAGGGGGTATTTGTATATACTTAACCAATATATTCATGCAATTCTATCAAGGTTGAGTATCACCCTAACAATCTACATGATCATAGAGACATATATGATTTAATTTCACATTATGATCATGAACTACATGTTTTCATCAAATTATAATCATGCATTAGGTATTATATCATGATAATAAGTAAAGTATCACCTAAAGCATGATTTAAACCTATTTCTTATGATAATGTGCCAAATTTCAAAATCATAAATCATGATTGCAACCATACATAGGAATTACATTAATCATCATGATTTAAGCATTATTATCTATTTATGGGCACGTTATCATCACCCAACACTATTCTAAAAATGTTGTCCCGTTATCCTAAGTCAACCAAAATATGATATAGGTCAATTGCATATGGTTGACTACCCTAGGGGTTTTCTAACCCTTAAGGATGGATTTTGGAACCCAAAATAAGTTCTTTCCTATTGGGTTCACAAGATACTCCTTGGGGATCCATTTTCTATCAATTACTTTCTTTTTATCTTGTCCCCTAGCTATTAGGCATTTATAGGCCTTTTCATTTTTCTTTTCTTTGTATCCTAGGCCCTTTTTGTTGAAGCTAGCTCTTTGGCTCCCAATAATCATATTTAATGTGTTGGAGCCAATTGTGAATTTTTCTAGGGCTTTGGTTAAATAGTCTACCTTTTCCCTTAGGGCCCTATTTTCTTCTATGCATGCATCACTAACATCTAATGGAACATAAAGATCATGTGAGCATACTTCATCATGGCAAGAAGAAATATTTTCATTTTCATTTAAGCATGCTTTTTCTAATTTTTGTTCTAATTCCTTAATTTGTTTAAGCATGCATTTGTTTTTCTTCTTTGCTCTAAATAAATCCTTAGTTAAACTAGAAATCATAGAAACTATTTTATTAGGTGAGAGGTTGGTTACCATAGTTTCCATGTCCTCTTCTTCTTCGGATGATGAGGATGTAGAAGCTCCCCCTTCATTTGAGCTCTCCCCACTTGAGCTTGATTCTTCATTTTTGGTGGAGGAGGAGGAGCAATCCGAGTCATGAAGTGCCATTAGTGCTAGGTTGGAGTAGACATGCTCTTCTTCATCGGATGAGGAAGAAGAAGAAGGATCATCCCATGTCTTGGCCTTGAATGCTTTGGCCTTCTCCTTTTCTTTTGCCTTCTTCTCCTCTTTCTTTTTGCTCCCCTTTTTCTTCTTCTTTTCTTCTTTCTTTTTCTTCTCTTCCTTGCTCTTGTTTAGGAGAGGACAATTGTCCCTTATGTGCCCCTCTCCTTGGCAATTGTAGCATATGACCTTCCCCCTTGGTCTTCTATTCCTATCATTAGATTTATTAAAATGAAAACCCTTTAAAGCACGTCTTACCCTCCTTACCATATATGCTTCTTCGGTGCTATCCATGGAGGAGGATGAGGATCCTTCATCATCGGAGGAGGAGGGGATTTCCATCTTCTTCTTCCCCTTGTTCGCTATCAAAGCTACTCCTCTTGAAGGTTGGATTTTTGGCTCTTCTTGTATTCCTTCAAGCCTCGTTTCGTGGAGCTCCATTGTTGAGAAAAACTTCTCCAAGGTACTTACTTCCAAGTTCTTGGAGATGTAAAATGAATCCACCATGGAGCTCCATCTTGAGGACCAGGGAAAGACATCTATGGCCTTCATTACCATATCCCGATTGGAGAGATTTTCTCCTACACTTGTTAGCCCAATTAATATTTCTTTAAATCTAGAATGTAGGGAAGTTACCTTTTCTCCCTTTTCAAGCTTAATATTTGATAGTTGGGTGCGGAGGAGATCTCTTCTTGCTAGCTTGGCTTCCGAAGTGCCTTCATGAAGTTCAACTAGCTTCTCCCACATCTCCTTAGCACTAGAACATTCCCCTATCCTATTGACTTCTTGTTGGGGGAGTACATTATAGAGATGGTGCTTGGCCTTTGAATTTTCCAAATACTCCTCTCTTTGTCTTTTGCTCCATCTCGATTTCTCCAATGGCTCCCCATCTTCGTTCCTAGGCAACTCAAAACCATTTTCCATAATTAACAATATTTCAAAGTCGGTTTCAAAGAATATCTCAATTCTCTTTTTCCACCAAGAGAATTCGCCGTCGAACTTCGGTGGGTGGATGTTTGAGCCGGCCATTTTTGATGTAGAGCTTGTTGCGGCGGTTAGTCCGGTGACAAGCAACCTGGCTCTGATACCACTTGTAGGGGATCGATTGGCCGGCTAGAGGGGGGTGAATAGCCCTCTTACGATGGATGTCAGAATTCTCTCGTCTACAAAGCGTTAGCGCAAGCGGAATATACAAATACAAATAAAGGCAATACAAAAGATAGACAAGCATTACAAACACGAAATGTAACGTGGTTCACGGCTACGCCGCTAATCCACGGTCCGATTCGTCCAAGGTGAATCACTCCTCCAAATCTATCCACTAGATCTCTCCTTTGCACAAAGCTAGATGGAGGTAACCTCTTTTACACAAGGATCACTCTTCTACAATAGAATAGAGATTAGAACAAGTAGAAGAGTAGGGAATCGTGTATGGTACTTTGGGAGAAGTTTAGAGCTCAAGCATTAGCCTCCCAAAGCCCCACCCCCTTCCTTTTTATAGAGGAAGAGGGTTTCTTGATGCCTCGATCAATAACGCCGCTTTCCACGTTGGACTTCATCCATCCAGATGATCCCGACCGACTGATCTGACCATCAGTCGACTGATGCTCGATCAGTCGAGTGATCAACTAAGTTGACTCCATTGCGCGTGCGATGCGCCATAAATCGATCGCCATTCCTGGCGATCGCATCATCGACATCATCGATCACGGTCCCTGGCGATCGCCAAGCACTAAACTGGTATTATACTAGTCGATCGAACCATCGACTCAGAGCAGTCGACTGCCATTCCCTGGCAGTTGACTGGTGTCGGGAAAACCCATCCGACACTTGGCCAAATGGCCAAGTTTCACCTAAGAGCTACCCCTTCCCGGGTTACAATCGCTCACTCTCATTCCTCAGAGTCCCTCGCCTTCGAAGTTCTCTTCGTTTGCGGCCACGTCCCTCGGCAGCATCAGGCGCACGACTCTGCAATGCTCCTTCGTGTCTCTTGCCTCGAAGTCTACTTCCTCCGGCTTCACTCCAAGCTTCTCGTCCAGCGGTCTCTCGGATGCTCCAAGTGCACGGCTTCCGCAAAGCAATCCTTCACCGACTCAAGGCCCGAGTGATGAGATGTGAAACTCGCCACGACTCCATGTGCGAATTACTAAGTTCTGCACGACTTCAACGCACATATCAAATCAACATAACACACTAACTTAAACCCTTTTCCACACACACATCAAAACCTTATCATGGCAAGAGATTGCCCTAACAAAGCTCTCTCTTCCTCATCTAGCCATGAACGTCCAAGGGGTGCTAGCACACTCTAAGGTGTTTTTCTCCACCATTTGTCCATGTGGATACTTGTAGAGGAGTGTACACTTGACACTCTTGAGTTCCGACAAAGCGTTTGGACGAGCGGGATTTGTGAAGGGCGTCGCATCGAGGGTAGCATCCTTATCATGTAGATCTAAGGTAGATCTAGGGTTTTATATAAACACATACATGTTTTGTTTTTAATACATCTTCACACGGATCCGTGGGGCTTACGAGGTTTCATTAGCGCAAAAAGAGGTTTTTGTGACTCGGAAAAACCCAACATGTTTGATTTTAGTTTTTATTTTCATCACATTTAGAGTTAGGAATAGAAAAGAACTTTGCTAGAAAAAAATGAGACCCATATTAGTCTACATGGCAAAGTGTATGAACAAATTCGGGCCATGGTGCATAAATGGGGTGAAAAATGGGGGCACGCGGCCTGACCGTGTGTTTTCCCACGGCCATTCTTGACTGACCAGAGGTGCACATGGCCTGGCCGTGTGTTTTCACACGACTATGGCGCGTGAGGTTAAAAGGGGTGAGTCGTGTGTTTTCACCCCATTTGCGCCGTGTGCTTCAAAAGTTCTTGCCCTAGCCGTGTGATTTCGTCTTCCCCTTCCTCTAGAAGCATTTCTAACCTCTTAAGAAGCCAAAAGGAGCAAGAATGAGGAGGACCAAGACCGTAGCATCCCGATCCGGTGCCTCGGAGTGACGAACAAGAAGAGACGATGCTCCTCAAGCTCCGAAAGAGGGTAACGCCCTACCCCCTCTACTTTTTCGCAATAATGAACATAGAGATAGGTACAATATGCTTTCTACCCGTAAACTTACTGCTACTAGGTACTTAGATGAGGATTTGCTAGAATCTTTGGGTTTGTTGGGTGACATGCAAACCCTATTTGCAAAAATGGGGTGGGAAGAGATTATGGGAATAAAGCACCTAACCTACCCTAGGATAGTTTTAGAATTTTTGAGTTCTTTAGAGGCGAAAGTTTTAACGGGTAGAGAGAGCGAGGAGGGTAGGATAACTTTTAGGATTTTTAATATTGAGCATGAGTGGACCCTTCACCAATGGAACTCATGCTTTGGCTTACTAAGTGGGGGAGAGAGAAGAACCCCTATTGAGTTCAACTCTCGGGAATGTTGGACCCAGTTGACAGGGGAGCACGCTTATGACCCTTCTAGGGCCAAAGCATTGCGTCCAAAACCCCATCTTTTGATACCTTAACCGCGTCATGGCCAGTAATATATTTGGTCGTGGGGAGAGTGACGGTGTAGTTAGAGTCGACGAACTGCTTTGCTTATGGGATATGCTACAAGAAAGAAGTAGCATCTATGTGGGGTCCCACTTCATTAGACACTTAGTGAAGATGGGCAAAGCAGCACGCGGAGAGATCAATGTGGGAGGCCTACTTACCCACATTTGTTATAGGATGGGGTACAACTACACAACATTGGAGAGTATAGAGGGGAGCCCTAGGATCGACCTAGGAGTATGCATGGCCATGAAGATGATTGTAAGAGAAGGAGACTCCTTATGCTTTGTAAGGAAAAATCTTATGTCCCTTAGGCTCCCCGACCCGGATTGTACCACCATCGCTATACGCGCCAACTGGCACTTAGACCAGATAGTAGAGTCCCCTCCACATGAGGGACCATCCACATCAACGCCCATCTCTCCACCTTTGTATCACTCTCCCTCTAGTCCATAGATGCATAGGATCCCACCTAGTCCACGCCGACATGAGCCTACACCTGCACCATCATCTTTTTCTACTTTTGAGTAGGATGTAGGTACATCGGCATATGATTTCTCGGAGTTCCAATCGCGCCTCGATGACATTTACAGCAGCGGCGTGAGCGAGGCAGTGATGGGAGGAGTAGAGCGCCTACCAGCAGGCGGAGTTCCAGGGATTCCAAGAGCATTTCTAGTGGGATGAGGAGTTCTACGATGAGGCCCATATATACTTCCAGGAGGAGGCTGCTCGTCGCTAGGATGAGGCTGCCTACCGCAGAGAGATGCGACAGCATATGCACGCCCAACAGGCACAGTGGGCTAGGGAGGAGAAGCACCGAGAAGCCACTGTATCCACCAGTTCCCAGATCAACCACATGTATATGTGGCATCAACGCAACTTCGATGCAAGTTCTCCCAGGATCCAGAGATGCTGAGGCTCCCAAACTTTCCACCTCATCCACCATATTAGAGGTATATTTTTGTTTAAGTCTGGGGGGGGGGGGGGGGGAGAGACCCCAAAATCTATTTTGTTTTGTTTCCTATCAGTAGTTTCTTTTCTGGTACTTTTATTTGTTCATGCATGCATGAGTTGTTTAGTTCCTTTCAGTACTTAATTTTTGGTGACTGAAAAGCTACCTCAATAGTATTTTTGAAAGTTGCTTGCATGAGTTGTTCCCATAGGTAGCTTAACTCTATTTATCTTGTGGTATTTTATTCTATTCGCTCTATTGAATGTTCTAGACCTGCACTGGTTAGCTTTATTTTTGCACTTACACATGTTGAACATTATAAAAGAGAAAATCTAGTACATACCTAGTTATGATTCACTTCAATAGTCTAGTACTTTGGAATCCATAGGTGACTCTAGGTTTAGCATTTTAGTTACTAGAGATGCTCGGATTGTGTAAGCCCATTCAAAAAAATCAAAATCCCTGTGTGTTGAAAAATAAAAAAAAAGAGAGAAAAAAAAGAGAGAGAGAAAAAAAAAAGAGAGATTATGAGGGATAAAAAAATAGTTATCGTGGGTGGAAATGGCTAGGTGCCCCTTTGAGACCGAGTTAGGTTACTGGGGAAACACCTTCCAATTTCTCTCAATACCGAGCACGCCTTTGAGACTTTATGCTAGATCTAGGGAATGACCCTCACTTTGGGTAGGTAAATGCCTAAGAGCCAGAAACCTTAAAAAAGCTATGGGGTGACGACTTAACTCACCATGGAGCAGGCATCCCTAAGAATAATTCGCCTAGCACGAGCATGAAGAGCTAACTTAGTGAATTTTTAGAACATATCTGTTTTGCTTTGATTGCAAATACCACCTGATAAATTTAGTTAGCATGCTAATTATGGAACAATATCTTTTTAAAATTTTATGGCACTGAGGTTTGCTTGAGGACAAGCAATGATTTAAGTCTGGGAGAATTAATGTGAGCAAAACATATAGGGTTTTAGGAGTAGTTTTTGCTCACATCTTGTTACATTTTGTGTTAGTTTCATGCATATGTTACTATATTCTTGCACACATTGCCTATTTTTTGGTTCGGAGGTCTGCTTATTGTACTTTTGTGTGCAGGTTAGCTTTTATGGTGAAAAAGATGCATTTTCGGAGCAAAAGAAGGACTTTCGCAGCTAGACGCAGAGTGGTACATGGCCAGGGAATGTGGATTCACATGGCTATGTCCAATGGGTAAAGAAACGACCCAGGCTAAATCTGACTTAGTGGTAGTGTGGCGGCAGATGGATTTGTCGACTAGGGTTTTGGATTTTGCGTGATGCGAGGCAATGTCTATATAAGGATTGCTCTGCCCAAACCCTAGGGGGAGGCACGATGGCTAGGACGGCACGCCGAAGCCATAAAAAGCTTTGGTAACTCACAGCGGGGAGGACGAACACCATCGGAGGTCCACAACTTGCAATACAACGCCGGAGAGAAGATCACGAAGCATTGTATATCTCTATTTCTGCGCTTTATTTCTATTCTATTCAAAATTAAACATGTTTTGTGATTCTTCCTTCATATTTATGGAGTAGTACTTTCGATTCTAGGATTAGGGAGTATCTTGTGTACATAAACAATGTTGGTTCATATTAAATTCTGGCCAAAAGTTTGATTTGACAATTGATAGTTGATCTCTATTATATCTACGTGTGTTTGGCTTTCTTTCCGCTATGCTTAGGCGATACGAGGTGGTGACAGCCCTCGCAATCTAAATTTAGGAGGTTTGATTCAAGGAACCTAGGGGTAAACCTGACCTCCCATCACTGCGGGGAGAAGGGAGCAGTGGAATCGAAAATGATCCACCACAAGGATTGATTTGGCATCCTCGTACCCTCTATCCTGTCCTTTTGGGCGGAGGTAGCTCCCGGTGAATGCGGTGGCTTTGTGGGAGAGTGTATGATGTCCCTTCCCCAAAACCGTAGGTAGACATTTAGACGACGCCAATTGACAACATTGTTCTATGATACAAAGGCGAAACCGAAGTCCTAGAATCGCCTTTTAAGACCTCGGCACACTCTTTTCCTCCTCTATGTGACACCTTACCGAGTAGGATCCACTGATAGTCCTCAGCAATCGACTCTATTATAGATTACGTCAGAACAATTCCAACCACTTAGCGTATTGGTATTCGAATCCCAGTCCCTGTGGGATCGATAAATCTTTATTACTTGACGACATCCGTGCACTTGCGGGTGTTGAGCGTGAGCATGTGCTTTGAGTCCTCAGCGATATACATTGCGAGATTCGAGGTTGCATCCGTGTGCATCACAAGTCTAAATGCTTTGATACGTTCAAAGAATTCAAGGCTGATGTGGAGAAACGTAAAGTTAAAAGTATTGAGACACTACGATCTGATCATGGTGGTGAGTACCTCTTGGGAGAGTTTAGGAATTACTTATCAGAGGCTGGGATTCAATCCCAATTGTCTGCACCTAGCACACCCCAGCAGAATGGTGTAGCAGAGCGAAGGAATAGGACTCTTATGGAGATGGTTAGATCAATGATGAGTTATTCTGAGTTACCAAATTCGTTCTGGGGGTATGCTTTGGATACAACAGTGTATATTCTAAACTTGGTACCATCTAAATCAGTGCCTTCTACTCCCATAGAATTGTGGACTGGGTGAAAGCCTAGTCTAAGACATATTCGGATTTGGGGGAGTCCAGCACATGTGTTGAAGGCAGATGCTGATAAGTTGGAACCTCGTACAGAAGTGCACTTGTTCATAGGCTATCCTAGAAGAACGAAAGGTGGTTTGTTCTATAGTCCTAGAGATCAGAGGGTGATCATTAGCACGAATGCCAGATTTTTAGAGGAAGACTATGTGATGAACCACAAGCCCATGAGCAAGATTGTTCTAGTGGAATTGAGAGGGTAAGTCACTACCTCAGTACCACCGGTACAAGAGGATATACCACAAGTGACTGCACCGTGTGTCACAGAGGATACACAGGTGATACCTAGTCGTAGTAGGAGGGTTGTTAGACAACTTGATATATTTATGTTCTTGGAAGAATCTTCTGATTTGGTCTCTGGCGAACATGAACCTGATCCCTAGACATATGATGAGGCAATCCAAGATAAAGATGCGGTATCTTGGCAAAGTGCAATGAATTTTGAGATAGAATTTATGGATTCAAATCAGGTCTGGGAGCTAGTAGAACCACCCAATGGTGTAAAAACTATTGGATGCAAGTGGATCTACAAAAGAAAGAGAGGAATAGACAGGAAGGTTGAGACCTTCAAAGCAAGACTTATTGTGAAAGGGTATACTCAGAAAGAGAGTATCGATTATAAGGAGACCTTTTCACCAGTAGCCATGCTTAAGTCTTTCCGGATTCTCTTATCTATTGTTGCTCATATGGATTATGAGGTTTGGCAAATGGATGTCGAGACAGCTTTCCTTAATGGAAGTCTTGAGGAAAATATCTATATGGAGCAACCAGAGGGATTCATTGCAAAGGGCAAAGAGTATCTTGTGTGCAAGTTTAATCGGTCCATTTATGGATTGAAGCAAACTTCTAGATCTTGGAACATCCACTTTGATGAGGTAATCTAGTCTTATGGATTTATTCAAAGTCCGGATGAGTCTTGTGTATACATGAGATGTGATGGAAATGTAGTGGTATTTTTTGTACTATATGTAGATGACATTTTGTTAATTGGCAACAATGTCAAAGTGTTATCAGACGTAAGGGTGTGGTTGTCCAAACAATTTGATATGAAGAACTTAGGAGAAGTGGGATACATCCTTGGGATCAAGGTTATAAGGGATCGCAGGAAAAGGATGTTGTGCTTATCTGAAGCTTCATACATAGACACTATTTTGGCTCGTTTTAGCATGCAGAACTCCAAGAAAGGTTTTATACCTTTTAGGCATGGAGTACCTTTATCTAAAGAGATGTGTCCTAAAACATCAAAGGAGATAGAGGAGATGAAGGTGGTTCCTGTTGGTGCAATTGGCCCAGGTCACGATTGACCAGGACTCGAGTTTGACTCGAGTGATGTTTTGATGTTCGACAAAAATATATGACAATGTAATTGTCAGGGGAAAGTCCAAGTCTTGTGTACTTGGCATGGAAAGTCCAAGTGGGACACTTGGCATTTGGCAAAGTCCAAGCATGGGTCTTAGCAAGGTAAAGTCCAAGTCATGGGTACTTGGCATGGAAAGTCCAAGTGGGACACTTGGCATTTGGGAAAGTCCAAGTCTTGAGTACTTGGCACAAGGAAAAGTCCAAGCATGGGTCTTGGCATGGAAAGTCCAACATGGGTTGGCAAGGGAAAAGTCCAAGCATGGGTCTTGGCATGGAAAGTCCAACATGGGTTGGCAAGGGAAAGTCCAAGGGGATGGATATTGGCAGCGTAAAGTCCAAGCAGAGTCTTGGTGGCGTAAGTCCAATGTGCCTTGGCGGTGTAGACACCATTAGCATGACATAGCCAAGGGAAGCACCTGGAGGCTAGCGCGATGGATGAACAAGTCATGGATGACTTGGAGGGATCCGAGAGGAGTGAGGCTGATGGAGGTGGCTAGAAGGCTTAGGTCTAGGCTAAGGGTGGTCTAGCAAGTATGGGGGCACCATACTTGGGTTAAAATCTCATTTTTGAGGTTGCCAATCGACTGGAATTATGGCCGGTTCGACTGTCGTGAGTCAACTTGAGTTCGACTGCCAGTTTAGAGCTGGAAATGCTCTGGCAGTCGACTGCTCATTGAAGACCGATCGGTGTATCGGCAACGATCGTTGCCAAAATCGCGATCATTTGCCGGTCAATGTCGAAATTGAAGCGCCTCCGTAGCCGACTAGGATCGACTGAGCTGGCGATCAGCGCCAATGTTGGCGATCGCGCCAAGAGATCCGTTGGAGTTTTTCCAGCGTGGATGGAGTCGTTGTCTCACGACAACAGTGGCATCAGTCGACTGGTGACTTATGGCAGTCGACTGATGTGCGGAAATCCAGGTCGCATGCAAGGATAAAAGGAGCTCGACGAGAGGGTTTTTGGCAGCGATTTCTTGGATGTTTTTGAGGCGATTTGCTGCTGCAAATCAGGGTCTTCAACCACGGTTCAAGCGATCAACAAGCAAGCAATCAAAAGGCATTTGTAAAGCTTTTTCTTTACTTATATTGCATTGTATCTCATTGTATTTGCTTATATCTACTTAGTTTATTGTTGTAAACTGTTGTACGAGGTTTCTCCACCTCCGACTTGTGTCGAGAAGGAGTATTTGTGATTAGTGAGTGCGTGTACATCACTAGGGCTCTTTAGAGCTCGATCCGTGGAGTAGGAACCGTTTGGTTCCGAACCACATTATATCCTTGCGTTTGTGTGTTTGTGTTTTCGTTATTGTTTTATTATATTTGTTTCCGCTGCGCTAACGAAATTTGTAGACAAGCACGCGAACGTTTTCCATCTACGCAAGAGTAAACGCTATTCACCCCCCCTCTAGCGGCATCAAATTTCCTACAATTGGTATCAGAGCCCGGGGCTCTTCTACGGACTAACCGTCGGGAGCTAAGACAAAGAGGCTAGAGGGTGAAGATGGAAGAACCATTGGGATGGGACATCAACACCCCAATTCCCTATTCCTTCTATGGACGAGAAGGTTTCAATTCTTGGAAGGCCAGAATTGAAGATTTTTTGATGATGAGAGACCTTGAGGAGTGGTCCGCATTGATGGAAGGATTTGAATATCCTAAGAAACCAAAGGGAGGGTTTCTCAAGAAGAAGAAGTGGAGTGAGGAGCAACTCCAACAATTCGATAAAAACAAGAAGGTAATCAAATTCATTTTGATTTAATTCCTAATGGCCTCTTGTGTAGTCTAGGTGACTATGTGGATGCCAAGGAGCTATGGAGCGATTTGGCCAAGCTCCATGAAAACCCTCAACTGGTCCAAAAAGAAGAAGAAGATGTAGAATGCTCATTGGTTCAATCGGAAGAGGCCAAAGAAGCAAGCTCCTCCTCACAAGCAAGTGAGGATTCGGAAGTTGAAGAAGAGTCAACATCCGGGTCAAGAGGAGAGTGTGAAGAATTGGAGGTTGAGAGGCCATCAATCTCCAAGGAGGAGGTAGAAGTGGAAGAAGCATCCACCTCAAGGATTGAGGGGGAGGAGAGAATTTCTACTCCGGAGCAACAAGAAGAAGCTCAAACTCCGGCACCTTCCACCTTGGACCTAGGTAACTCAAATATATCAATTTGTAATAAAAAATCATATCATATGTTTTGAGTGTAGAGAAGCCGGGCACTACAAGAGCAAGTACCCAAAGAATGTTAGGAAAGCTCCACCAACACCAAAAGTCAAGGATGTCGATGCCCCAAGTCAAAAGAGCAAGGAGCATATCATATGCTTCAAGTGCAACTCAAAGGGACATTACTGGAGTCAATGTCCTAGGGGGAGCAAAAAGACCCAAGAAGGAGCTATACATGTAGGGGGAGCCTCCAAGACAAACCCTAAGGTATATTTCAATAATGCACCTTCTAGATTTAATAGTCAAAAGCATGCTAGGAATTTTAATTCCCTTGCAATTCATAAAGAGCATGCTAGAAGTAAGGAATTTTGCTTAGGTGCTAAAAATGTTTACCTTAGGAGTAAGGAGAAATTTGGGACTAATGTCTCTAAAAATATTTTACCTAAGGAATCAATTAGGAAAATAGGAGAACATCTAGATCTAAATCCTAAATGGACTAGGCATATGCCTAGAAAGTCTCATGCCCATGGTTTAAATCAAAATTCTAAAATTGGGCAATTAGAATTAGAGAATCAAGTCTTGAGGTCAAGGCTTGAAAAACTTGAGAAGACCCTTAAAATTATACAAAATCAATTTAAAGGGTCAAATGATCAAAAGTCTAGGTCCAAATCTCAAAGTCAACACTTAGGACCTAAGAGTCAAAAGTCAACCAAGGGCAAGCAAGGTTTGGGTCACAAACCTAAGCCTAAGGTGGCTTATCATAGTGTTCCATTTGATTATGGAACACAAACTAGGTCTAGGAAGACCAAGGTCAATAGGGAAGTCATCCCTAAGGTTGACCAAAGGTTGTGCCTAGTGGCTAGGGTTTCTAGGAAACCTAGGGTGGCCACTAAGAAGGATGCAAGGGGATTTACCCCTAGAGTCAACCTAGGTAAGACCCAAATGACCAAGGCAAACAAGCCTAGGAGGGTCATTAGGAAGGTATCTAGTGAGGTTATCCCTAAGGAATACCTAATTAACCCTAGGAGCTCAAATCGGTTTTGGGTTCCTAAGAGTGTGATTGATTCACGCTAGATGGGGTTAGGGTGTGCCAACCTTGATTGGATGGGTAGTTAACTCAACCATGATAAAGGTGGCATTTTAGGTCATTTTCAAGGTTATGGTTATCTTGGGAATGTGGTTTGATTCGAATCCTAAAGGTTTTTAGGATGTGCCAATATTAATTAAGAAGTTTGATAATTTGATCAAATTGGCACAATTTAGTTATAGAGGTTTTAATGTGTCAATTTGGGTTTTTGGCACATTTGGGAAAATTTAGATTAATATGGAAAAATAAACCTAATTATATCAAATGGCAATTAATATTAAAATTTAGGTATTACTATATCTATATATTTTATATGTCATGCTTTGTTTGCCATATAACATGTCATAACATCATGTTTATTTTAATCATTTTATATGTCATGTTCATGTTTAGGATTAATGTTTCAAATGTCATGTGTTTTTAGATTTCATCTTATGCCATGACATCATGATTATGAGCATATGCTTATTTATATCATCATTAATGCCATAATCATTCATGCATTTAAGAAAAATTTCGATTGAAATTGATTTAAGGACTATGGCATGATTTGGAGTCCCATTTATAAGGGAATCAAGTAGGGTTGCCTTAGAAGATGCATGAAACCCTAGTTTTAAATGAACCAAAACCCACATCTCACATCCAATTGACATATATGTGTATTTATACACCCTAGATAAATGTGAGATGCTAGGATATGAGTTAAGTTCAAGGTGCATAGTTTTTGCATCTAGATGAACTAAAACTCATCTAATTTAAAATGTGGATCATTAGGAAAGCTTGTGTACAAGTCATGTGCATAGAGCCCAAGGAATATGATCCAAAACATGGTTTTGAAATCTTTTTAAAATCAATTTAGAAAACCTTGGTGAAGTCTATCTTTTGATAGCAATCACCATTGATGAAGTTGATACAAAATAGGGCCAAAACATTGAAAATTTCAATGGTTTTGAGTTTTGTATCAAACTCACTATTTTATGGGTAAAATAATTTTCAAATATTTTTCACTCATTGTAATGACTATAAGTAATATATGTATCAAATTTTATGATTTTTCAAATTACGTATAATTACTTATGTTTTTCCAAATCTCGATTCTGATAATTTAAATTATTTCATCATCGACCCTTCTCTGTGGCGTCGATCGATATGGGTGGCGATCGACAGTTGGTTATCCCGTGTTCAACCATTGTAAAGGTCCCTAATCTCTCCTAACCCTAGGATATGCTTTGGGAAGCATTATAAAGGGTGAAAATCCATTGGATATGGATTAGGAGATGTGTTAGGTCAAAGTATCAAATTTAGGGTGAGTGAAAGTTCTATGTTGAACTTAGAACCTTAATTTTGATGGTTTAGAGTTCCTATTGGCTTAGGGGCTTCCCAAGGACATTGTTGGTGCAATGGTCAAGGAAGAGCAAGCCTTTAGGGGGAGTTATCCATCTTGGGATAATGGATGTGTTTTTCTCCTTGAAGAGGAGAAGTTATTGGGAGAGTATCATCAATTGGGAAAATTGATGGGTTTTTGATACCCAATTTGGAAATTGGGAGAGAGAGTATAAGATTGCCTCTCTTGAGTGATATGTGATTTATCACTAGGAAGATGGTAGGCATCCTAGGTATTTTTGGGTTAAGGGGGAGATTGTAAGATCTCATTGGGACATGAGACATTGACCTCCTTGGAGAGAAGACCTTTTTTTTTATGTGTGTCAAAAAGGGGGAGAAGATTAAATTATCAATTTGGAAAATTGGTAAGGGGTTTGAGTTAGTGTTCTAACTCAATGATTTATTTGGTTTTTGTCAAACATCAAAAAGGGGGAGATTGTTGGTGCAATCGGCCCAGGTCACAATTGACCAGGACTCGAGTTTGACTCGAGTGATGTTTTGATGTTCGACAAAAATATATGACAATGTAATTGTCATGGGAAAGTCCAAGTCTTGTGTACTTGGCATGGAAAGTCCAAGTGGGACACTTGGCATTTGACAAAGTCCAAGCATGGGTCTTGGCAGGTAAAGTCCAAGTCATGGGTACTTGGCATGGAAAGTCCAAGTGGGACACTTGGCATTTGGGAAAGTCTAAGTCTTGAGTACTTGGCACAAGGAAAAGTCCAAGCATGGGTCTTGGCATGGAAAGTCCAACATGGGTTGGCAAGGGAAAAGTCCAAGCATGGGTCTTGGCATGGAAAGTCCAACATGGGTTGGCAAGGAAAAGTCCAAGGGGATGGATATTGGTGGCGTAAAGTCCAAGCGGAGTCTTGGCGGTGTAAGTCCAATGTGCATTGGCGGTGTAGACACCGTTAGCATGACATAGCCAAGGGAAGCACCTGGAGGCTAGCGCGATGGATGAACAAGTCATGGATGACTTGGAGGGATCCGAGAGGCGTGAGGCTGATGGAGGTGGCTAGAAGACTTAGGTCTAGGCTAAGGGTGGTCTAGCAAGTATGGGGGCACCATACTTGGGTTTAAACCTCATTTTTGAGGTTGGCAGTCGACTGGAATTATGGCCGATTCGACTGCCGTGAGTCGACTTGAGTTCGACTACCAGTTTAGAGCTGGAAATGCTCATTGCACATTGATCGCCATGATCGGTGAGGTGTCGGCAACGATCGGCCCGCAGTCGGCGATCATTGCCGGTCAATGTCGAGCACAGAACGCTCCGTACCCGACTGGGTAGTCGACTACGGGCGCTTGCAGTCGACTGCCAAGAGATCCGTTGAGTTTTTCTAGCGTGGATCGAGCCGTTATCTCATGACAACAGTGACATCAGTCGACTGGTGACTTATGGCAGTCGATTGATGGGCGGAAATCCAGGTCGCGCACAAGGATAAAAGGAGCTCAACGGGAGGGTTTTTGGTAGTTATTTCTTGGATGTTTTTGAGGCGATTTGCTGCTGCAAATCAGGGTCTTCAACCACGGTTCAAGCGATCAACAAGCAAGCAATCAAAAGGCATTTGTAAAGCTTTTTCTTTACTTATATTGCTTTGTATCTCATTGTATTTGCTTGTATCTACTTAGTTTATTGTTGTAAACTGTTGTACGAGGTTTCTCCACCTCCGACTTGTGTCGAGAAGGAGTATTTGTGATTAGTGAGTGTGTGTGCATCACTAGGGCTCTTTAGAGCTCGATCCGTGGAGTAGGAACCGTTCGGTTCCGAACCACATTATATCCTTGCGTTTGTGTGTTTGTGTTTTCGTTATTGCTTTATTATCTTTGTTTCCGTTGCGCTAACGAAAATTGTAGATAAGCATGCGAACGTTTTCCATCTACGCAAGAGTAAACGCTATTCACCCCCCCCCTCTAGCGGTGTCAAATTTCCTACGGTTCCTTATGCTTCGACAGTAGGAAGCCTCATGTATGCTATATTATGTACGAGGTCGGATATCTACTTTGTCGTGGGCATGGTTAGGAGATATCAGAATAATCCAGGACAGGAACATTGGACTGCGATAAAACATATATTGAAGTACCTGAGAAGGACTAGAGATTATATGCTGGTATACCAGGTAGATCAATTACTCCCTGTGGGTTACACAGATTTTGACTTCCAATCAGATAGGGATAACAGTAAGTCTACCTCGGGTTTTTTGTTTACTTTGGGAGGTGGAGCCATTGTATGGAGGAGTGTTAAGCAGAAATGCATGGCGGACTCCACCAGGGAAGATGAGTATGTAGCAGCCTTTGAGGCAGCCAAAGAAGCAATATGGCTCAGGAACTTCTTGATGGACTTGGATATGATTCTTGGTTTGCCCAGAACTATCACAATTTATTGTGATAACAGTGGTGTAGTTGCAAACTCGAAGGAACCACGAGCCCATAAGGCGAGTAAGCACATAGAGGGCAAGTACCATCTGATACGAGATATCATAAAGCGGGTAGAAGTTGATATCGCCAAGATTGCATCAGAGGATAACCTGGTAGATCCTTTCAGTAAGGCCCTTCTAGTGAGAGTTTTTGATAGGCATGTGGAGGGAATGGGAATCAGATGTATGACAGTTTGATGGCAACATAGTCTTTTAGTATAAGTGGGAGATTGTTGGGATGTATACTGAAAGCCTAGCCTTTGTATGAACATCTTTATTTTTGAAATAAGAATCACATGATCATTGTTTGCATTTTATGGTTATGGATATTGTCTGATACATTATATTGTAGATAACATGGTGTGTGGTGTCACACAGAAGATCATGTTATCAGTTCCTTTTAGAGTATAAGTATAGGCTCACAACTGAGATGGTTTTGAACAAACCATTGGTATGGTTGTAGTGTAATTTGGTATTGGTTTGTCTTGACCATAAAATTACACTAGTAGACTTTGTGTGTATTAAGCAAGATCGACTTAGAGGTGATTCAATTTATTGCTGACTACATAATTGAATCAGACCTCGGATATTATAGTGTACATGCTCTTAATCCCGATATAATAACGGGCACATGTACTTAATATTTACTTCTTTGATTTACCAATGGGCGAGATTTATGGATTAAATCGATAGGCTTGATAAGTTGGGAAATAATATTATTTACATGGTGTGTCGTTTATTGTAGGAGGAAACCGTGTCATATATATTAGGATGATGATGCCCCCTTGAGGAGCTCATAAGGATCATCATGTAAATCCTGCAGGTGGACTTAATCCTGTATGATGATAAGGTTGAGTGGTACTACTCATGGAGTTAGATGTTGATCAATTAATTATCAATAAATTAATTAATTAACGAGCATTTGATATCTTGGGGAGACATTTGTACAATTAATATATGGAGCCCATATTTAATTATGGGGGTTGGTGAGGTAAATCAATGATAATCCTCTAGTGGAATGGATTATCATTAATGAATCAGATTTTATGTGGGTCGGATCCATTAGGTGGCCAAGATCCAACTCCTTTTCGTGGTCCTTATTGTAGCCTATTAAAACCCTCATGAATCCTAGATCCAACGGACACGATTAAAAGGAGGCTTGGGAAAAATCTATATATAGATTCCAACGCTTGGGCGGTGAAAAAAAAAGATCGGTGTTAGGGTTTTGCTTCCTTGGCTTGGGCGGCAACACATCAATTAGGGTTAGGGTTTGGAGTTGGCTTTGGCTTGGGCGGCAAGGGTGTGCTAGGGTTTGTCTCCTAGGGTCGGCGGCACAAGGAAGTTGAGGTCTTCCTTCTCCTTTTCTTCATTTCTGGCGCCACCCTCTCTCCCTCTCCTTTGGCCACCCTCTCCCCCTCTCCTTTGGCCGGCGGCAAGAGTTAGGTTTTCTTCCCTTGGAGCTCTTGGCCGGCGCCCACACACTCTCCCTCTCCTTAGGGCCGGCAGACACCAACCTTGGTGGTTGGTGGTTGGCGCAAGGAAGGGAAGACACGTGATCTAGGAGACTTCAACCCTGGAGGATCATTGCCCACACAACATCCGAGAGGAGGATAGGCCATACAATAGAAGATCAAGAGATAAATAAGAGGTATAATCTTGTTTGTTTTGGTTTAGTTCTTTTGTATCATGCATGTGGTTAATTTACTTGGACCCCGAAGATAAACACAAAAACCGGCGATCCGTAAATCATCTATTCCGCGGCTAATCGAGGAAAAGAGTTAGGTTGCTTGAACAACAAGTTTATTCAAGCGACCACTCTAATCAAGCGATGATGGATCGGTTGCTTGGGTAATCCGTCTTCGTCAAGGATTAATTTTTTTAATCCGGGGACGTAGATAAAATCGCCATGCACAAGCGACCAAGGCAAAGCGAGAAGCGAAGCTTCGACCTTCACCGATATAATAACGGACACATGTACTTAATATTTATTTTTTTTATTTACCAATGGGCTAGATTTATGGGTTAAATCAATAGGCCCGTAAGTTGGAAAATAATATTATTTGTAGGGATCGAATGGCCGACTAGAGGGGGTGAATAGCCCTTATGCGATGGGCCGTAATTAATTCGTTCGCTTGCTCGTCTACACAATAGTTAGCGCATAGCGAAGCATAAACAATAAAGATAAAGCGATAAACGAAAATACAAATGCTAACAAAGGAATGTAACGTGGTTCACTACGCCGCTAATCCACGATCCCGATTCGTCCGAGGTGAATCACTCCTCCAAAGCCAATCACTATTGGTCTCTCCTTTGCACCAAGCTAGGTGGAGGTAACCTTTACAATCAAGATCACTCTTCTTACAATAAGAATGGAGTAAAAACAAGTAAGAAGAGTTTATAGCTTGTGGGGCACTAGGAAGATCACTTAGAGCATAAGCATTAGCCTCTCAAAGGCTCACACCCTCTCTTTTTATAGAGAGGGCTGATTTCTTCCCATTGACCGCCACCAATCGACTGCTGCCCTTGGCAGTCGACTGCCGTCACTATAACGGCCTCCGAACACGTTGGATCCTGACCGTTGTAGTCCAACGGAACTCTTGGCGATCCAGCGATGGACCTCACCCGATCATTGCGCCTCGTAATCGCCTCGCGCCCGATCGGCTCTGGCGGTTCTGCGATATCCTCGGCGATCGGCCGCTAGGCATAAACCCATCGATCGGATACGATCGAACTCACTGACTGGAAGCGATCATTTGTCATGACATGGCGATCGGTGTGTGAAAACCCATCCGACACTTGGCCAAATGGCCAAGTTTCACCTAAGAGCTACCCCTCCCCGGGTTACAATCGCTCACTCTCATCTCTCAGAGTCCCTCGCCTTCGAAGTTCTCTTCGTTCTCGGCCACCTCCCTTGGCAGCATCAGGCGCACGACTCTGCAATGCTCCTTCGCGTCTCTTGCCTCGAAGTTTACTTCCTCCGGCTTCACTCCAAGCTTCTCGTCCGGCGGTCCCTCGGATGCTCCAAGCGCACGGCTTCCGCAAAGCTATCCTTCACCGACTCAAGGCACGAGTCATGAGATGTGAAACTCGCCACGGCTCCATGTGTGAATTACTAAGTCCTGCACGACTTCAACGCACATATCAAATCAACATAACACACTAACATAAACTCTTTGCCACACCATCAAAACCATATTACGGCAAGAGATTGCCCTAACATTATTTACATGGTGTGCCATTAATTATAGGAGAAAACCATGTCCTTTGTATTAAGATGATGATGCCCCCTTGAGGAGCTCATAAGGATCATCATGTAAATCCTGCAGGTGGACTTGGTCCAGCATGATGATGAGGTTGAGTGGTACTACTCATGGAGTTAGATGTTAATTAATTAATTGTCAGTAAATTAATTAATTAATGGACATTCGATATCTTAAATACGGGGAGATATTTGTACAAATAATATGTGGAGCTCATATTTAATTATGGGGTTGGTGAGGTAGATCAATGATGATCGCTTTAGTAGAATGGATTATCATTAATGGATCGGGTTCGAATCCATTGGGTGGCCAAGATCCAACTCCTCCTCATGGTCTCTATTTTAGCCTATTATAAATACCTCATGAATCCTAGATCTATATAAGAGAGGGAAGAGGCTTGAGAAAAATAAGAACCTAGGGTTTGGAGTTGGAGTGGAGTTTTTGGGCGGAAAGAAAATGGAGTGTTGCTAGGGTTTGCTTCCCTAAGGGCCGGCAGCAAGAGTAAGAAGGATTAGTGTTTTTCCTTTCTTTCCTCAAGCTTTGGCCGGCGGCAAGAGTAAGAAGGATTAGGGTTTCCACAATGGATTCCGAAATTCTGATTTTCTGGGCGAATTTCAGAAATGCATTAAAAATTTCAGAAAATTCGAAAAATCATGAAATTTTGGGAACACATTTCTTTTAAGTATATCTATCAGTGAAAAATAGGTTTTCAAGAAAAATCATTATATTTCCACGTATTTGCCAAAAATCCAAAAGTTTTAAAAACTACTAGGTTTTTTATCATAAGAGTATCCATTTTAACACCTTGTCTTGCATCCAATTGTTTCAAAACATGAATACACAGATTTTAAAGTAAGAAATTGTTTTGAAAACTTATGAAATATCCAACCATGATCTTTGGGCAATATGTCTATGAATTAAACATAAGCCTTCCCCATGATTGGTCTATTATTGCTATTTTGATACTTCAAATGACCATCTAAATGTCATAGGCATTAGTGGACATTTGTATCATCCTAACATCTCACCCATGCTAAGTTTTCAATCAAGGTAGCCTATTGTGAGTGTGAGATATTATCCTAGAGGGTATTTGTATACACTTAACCATTATATTCATGCAATTCTATCAAGGTTAAGTATCAACCTAACAATCCTCATGATCATTAAGGCATATATCAATTAATTCTACATTATGATCATGAAATACATGTATTCATCAAATTATAATCATGCATTAGGTATTATATCATGATAATAAGCAAAGTATCACCTAAAGCATGATTTAACCCTATTTCTCATGATTATGTGCCAAATATCAAAATCATAAATCATGATTGCAAACATACATAGCAATTACATTAATCATCATGATTTAAGCATTATTAACTATTTATAGGCACGTTATCATCACCTAACACTATTTAAAAATGTTGTCCCGTCATCCTAAGTCAACCAAAATATAATATAGGTCAATTGCATATGGTTGACAACCCTAGGGGTTTTCTAACACTTAAGGATGGATTTTGAAATCCAAAATAAGTTCTTGCCTATGGGGTTCACTAGATATTCCTTAGGAATCCATTTCCTAGCTATTACTTTCTTCTTATCTTGTCCCCTAGCTATTAGGCATTTATAGGCCTTTTCATTTTTCTTTCTTTATAACCTAGGCCCTTTTTGTTGAAGCTAGCTCTTTGGCTCCCTATGATCATGTTCAAGGTGTTGGAGCCTATAGTGAATTTTTCTAGGGCTTTTGTCAAGTAATCTACTTTCTCTCTTAAAGCCCTATTTTCTTCTATACATGCATCACTAACATCCAAAGGCATATAGTTATCATGTGAGCATGCATCATTTAAGCTAGAAGAAATATTTTCATTTTCATTTAAGCATGCTTTTTCTAGTTTATTTTCTAAGTCCTTAATTTGATCTAGCATGCCTTTGTTCTTCTTCTTAGCTCTAAATAAATCCCTAGTTAAGCTAGAAACCATGGAGACTATTTTCTTAGGAGTTAGATTCGTTACCATAGTTTCCATGTCCTCTTCTTCTTCTTCGGATGAGGAGGATGTAGAGGCTCCCCCTTCACTTGAGCTCTCTCCACTTGAGCTTGATTCTTCATTTTTGTGGAGGAGCAATCCAAGTCGAAAGCCATCAATGCAAGGTTGGTGACAAATGCATTTTCTTCCTCGGATGAGGAAGAGGAAGAAGGGTCATCCCATGTCTTGGCCTTGAATGCTTTGGCCTTCCCCTTTTCCTTTGCCTTCTTTTCTTCTTCCTTTTTCTTGTTTCCCTTCTTCTTCTTCTTTTCTTCTTTCTTTTTCTTCTCTTCCTTGCTCTTGTTTAGGAGGGGACAATTATCCCTTATGTATCCCTCTCCTTGGAAATTGTAGCAAATGATTTTCCCCCTTGGTCTTCTATTCCTATCATTTGATTTGTTAAAATGAAAACCTTTTAAAGCACGTCTTACCCTCCTTACCATATATGCTTCTTCCGTGCTATCCATGGAGGAGGATGAGGATGCTTCATCATCGGAGGTGGAGGGGATCTCTATCTTCTTCTTCCCCTTGTTTGCTATCAATGCTACTCCCCTTGAAGGTTGGATTCTAGGCTCTTCTTGTATACCTTCAAGCCTAGATTCATGCAATTCCATAGTGGAGAAAAATTCATCTAGAGTACTTATCTCTAGATTCTTTGAAATATAAAATGAGTCCACCATTGAACTCCACTTGGATGATCAGGGAAAGGCATCTATGGCTTTCATTATCATATCCCGGTTGGATAGCTTCTCTCCTACACTTGTTAGCCCAATTAATATTTCTTTAAACCTAGAATGTAATGATGTTACCTTTTCTCCCTTTTCCAATTTGATATTTGATAGTTGGGAGCAGAGGAGGTCTCTCCTTGCAAGTTTGTCTTCCGAAGTGCCTTCATGAAGTTCAACCAATCTCTCCCACATCTCCTTGGCACTTGAGCATTCCCCAATTCGGTTGATCTCTTGTTGGGGGAGCACATTGTAGAGGTGGTGCTTGGCCTTTGAATTTACCAAATAATCCTCTCTTTGTCTTTTGCTCCATCTCGATTTTTCCAATGGCTCCCCATCTTTGTTCCTAGGCAACTCGAAACTGTTTTCCATTATTAAAAGAATTTCAAAGTCGGTTTCGAAGAATACCTCCATTCGCTTCTTCCACCAAGCGAATTCTCCTTCAAACTTCGGTGGATGAATGTTTGAGCCAGCCATTTTTGATGTAGAGCTTGTTGCGGCGGTTAGTCCGGTGACAAGCAACCTTGCTCTGATACCACTTGTTGGGGGATCGATTGGCCGGCTAGAGGGGGGTGAATAGCCCTCGTTCATTGGTTTACGGATTTTGCTCGTCTACACAAAGATTAGTGCAAGCGAAATATGCAAATACAAATAAATAAAGACAAGCAAATAAACAATGAAAACAAACAATGCAAACACCGAGATGTAATGTGGTTCACAGCTACGCTGCTAATCCACGGTGAATCACTCCGCAATCTATCCACTAGATCTCTCCTTTGCACAAAGCTAGGTGGAGGTAACCTCTTTACAATCTCTCTTCTTACAATAGAATGGAAATAAAGCAAGTAAGAAGAGTGGAAGAACACTTAGAGCACTTTGGGAGCAAATTGGAGCATAAGCATTAGCCTCCCAAAGCTCCATCCCCTTCCTTTTTATAGAGGAAGAGGGTTTCTTCCTGTTGACATAGGAGCAGTCGATTGATGCCCTCGATCAGTCGACTGATCATGTAGTCGTTGCCCAATAACGGCCGCTTTCCACGTTGGATTCCATCCAACGGTATTGGCATCAGTCGACTGATGGCACCCATCAGTCGACTGATGTCAATCAGTCGAGTCCTCAACGAGGTCGACTCCATTCTATGCCCGCAGCTATCAGTTATCAATGATCGTCAGTGTATCAAAGCCTAGCTCTTTTGTATGAACATCTTTATTTTGAAATAAGAATCACATGATCATTGTTTGCATATTTTTATGATTATGCAAAATTGTCTAATATTTTACATTGTAGATAACATGGTGCTTGGTGTAGCACAGAAGATTATGTTATCAGTTCCTTGTAGAATATAAGTAGAGGCTCACAACCAAGATGGTTTTGGACAAACCATTGGCATGGTTGTAGTGTAGCTTGGTATTGTTTTTTCTTGAACATAAAGTTACACTAGTACACTTAGGTGTATTGAGAAGGACCGAAATAGAGGTGATTCAATTTGTTGCTGACTACATAATTAAATCGGACCTTGAATATTATGTTGTACATGCTCTTAATCCCGATATAATAACGGGCACATGTACTTAGTATTTATTTCTTTGATTTACCAGAGGGTGAGATTTCTATGGATTAAATCAATATGCCCGGTAAGTTGGGAAATGATATTATTTACATGGTATGTCGTTGATTATAGGAGGAATCCGTGTCCTATGTATTAGGTTGATGATGTCCCCTTGAGGAGCTCATAAGGTTCATCATGTAAACCCTGCAGGTTGACTTAGTCAACATGATGATAAGGTTGAGTGGTACTACTCGAGGAGTTAGATGTTGATTAATTGATGGTCAGTAAATCAATTAATTGACGGACATTCGATATCTTAAACACGGGGAGATGGATGTACAAATAATATATGGAGCCCATATTAATTTATGGGGGTTGGTGAGGTAGTTCGATGATGATCCTCTAGTGGAATGGAACATCATTGATGGATCAAATTTGTGTAGTTCCGATCCATCGGGTGGCCAAGATCCAACTCCTCCTCATGGTCCCTATCGTAGCCTAATATAAACCTCATGAAGTCTAGATCAAATGATGGAAAACAAATCTCTAGATCCGACGGTTGGGATTAAAACCCTAGAACCGACGGTTGAGATTAAATCTCTAGATCCGACGGTTGGGATTAAATCCCTAGAACCGACGGTTGAGATTAAATCTCTAGATCCGATGGTTGAGATTAAAACCCTAGAACCGACGGTTGAGATTAAACCAAGGCCTAAACCCAACTCTATATATAAGGCTTATTGGGTTGGGCGGCAAGAAATCCTAGGTTAGGGTTTGGTTGGGCGGCTAGGGTTTGGAAATTGGAGTGGGCGGCAACTATAGGAGAGGTTCTCTTCTTCTTCCTAAGGTGTTGCCGGGACCTATCTCTATTTCCTCTACCTTGGTCGGCGCTCAACTCATTCCTCTTCTCCTCTTTATTTCATCTTGGTCGGCGGCACTAGAAGCTAGGGTTTGTCCCTAGTTTGGTTCCTTGGTGGTTTCCATTATGTTCTCTCTATTCTTGGGGTCGGCGGCATCAATCCTTTGTGGATTGGTGGTTGGCTCAAGAAAGAAGGGAAAGAGAGTTCTTCTTTCTTTGGATTGAAGAAGATCTAGGAAGCTTCAACTTGTGGAGGATCTTCGCCCACACGAAGTCTACAAGGAGGTTAGGACATACGATAGAAGATCAAGAGGTATAAAAGTTTTACAACTTTTATTATTGTTCTTTGCATGTTCTTATTGATATGCTAGCTTATGTTCTTTATGTTAGTATATGTTGATTATACTAGTTTACATTTGCATGTATTTGTATAATCATCGACCCCGAATAAGAAACACAAAAACCGGCGATCCATCCGTCGTCTCTTCCGCGGCTAACCGACTAGAAGAGTTGTGTTGCTTGAACAACTAGTTTGTTCAAGCGATCGCTCAAGTCGTTAGCACGACGACGAATTGGTTGTGCTTTGGAAACTCATCCCATCCGGATTAGTTTTCATTAGCGAAAATTTTAATCCGGGGACATGGGAGCCGATGAGCATTCCGAGGAATAGCACATTGCCAGCAAGTCCATGGCAGCCGACTGCTTGGGCCAAATGCCCATGAGTCAGACACCAGTCGAACCCAATCGACTCAGAGCAGTCAACTGCCAAAACTCAAACTTAACATTAGTTTGAGCTTTCGGCGGTCGGATAAACCTTAACCCTTGTGGTCAAGTTTCCGACACTCAGCCATTCGGCCAAATTCACCTAATGAGCTACTTACATTTCACTCATTTTCTCATCTCACTCGAAGTCCCTCGCCGAAGCTCTCTTCGTCCGCGGCCACATCCCTCGGCAGCATCAGGCGTACGACTCTGCAATGCTCCTTCACGTCTCATGCCTCCGAAGTCTGCTTCCTTGGCTTCGCTTCAAGTCATCTCGTCCGGCGTTCCCTCGGCAGCATCAAGCGCACGGCTCTGCAATGCTCCTTCTCCGACTCAGGCACGAGGTTGTGAGTGGTGAACCCGCCAAGGCTCCATGTGTGAATTACTAAGCCCTGTAAGACTCCAACGCACATATCAAATCACAATACCAACCTAACTTAAACCCTTTGACACACACATCAAAACCTTATCATGGCAAGAGATTGCCCTAACAAAGGTCGTGTCCTCTGTACAAGGACGACCGTAGGCGGTGATCCGACTAAGACTTCCAATGGAAGTTCTAGGTCGATATCAGATGGTAAGAAATCATCGCATTTACCATTTTTTGTGCTAACCTCTTACTGCAGGGACGTGGTCTGGCTAGCAATTGACTGTTGGCTATTGGCAGTTGACTGCTACATTTCAGTTGATTGATGAAGGGCATCAGTCGACTGATGGCAACGAATCAACCTTTTGCACTAGGTCAAAATGGATAACATTTAACGCCGTCACTTTGCGATAAGATAAGGTGTCACCTCGTGATAAGTTCCAAAAGTTGAGGATCTGCATCTACACTTATTCCAAGACACAAATCTATAAAAGGGGAGGAGGACTCCAACTCAAAGATCATCCATCTTACTCTCAAAGTGCTCCTGCAATGCCAAAGCTCTAACGCCGTCATAATGCCGATGCAATGCCAAGTTCATAATCTCTTCGTCGGCAGCAACAAGTATTAGTTTTTATTTATTGTATTCATGGCTTTAATAGTAACGAGGTGAGGTAGGCTTGTTGCCTCATCCTTGTGTTTTCGGGTTTTGTGATCATTGTCTCCTACCTCCAACGAGGAGGGGACTCTATAGTGGATTGCCCCTTCATACGCGATCAAGGATCGCGGGGCCTTGGAGTAGCAACCACTGAGTTGTGAACCAAGTAAAAAATAAATTGTCTACTTATTTTATTGTCTTTATTTCCGCTGTGTTTGCTCTTATTTTAAGGTCGAGAAGAAAGTTTCATGCTTGTTATTCACCCCCCTCTAGCGACGCTTTCGATCCAACAAGGTGGGCATATTCACCTGCTCTAGGCTTTTAGGCAAAGCCTCAGCCATCAATGGATTTGATGCGTCTTTACCATAAACGTTATCTATGGACTAGATAGGTCATCCTAGAGGACCTATTCACCATCTCCTCTTTGTCCACTCATCAACTGGAAAGAGTTTTTTTTCATGAAAAGAGAGTTTAGGGTATGGAACCCTAACCCCAAAGAGGGTTTAGGGTTTCGAACCCTAACCCCAACCCTATCGATTGTTTTTTTTTCCAAAAGATGGTTTAGGATTTGGAACCCTAACCCCAACCCTATCTACTATTTTTTTCCAAAAAAGGGGGTTTAGGGTTTGGAACCCTAACCCCAAAGAGGGTATAGGGTTTAGAACCCTAACCCCAACCCTATCTACATTTTTTTTTCAAAAAGGGGGTTTAGGGTTTGGAACCCTAACCTTAAAGAGGGTTTAGGGTGTGGAATCTTAACCCCAACCATAACTACGATCTTTTTTTTTTTCAAAAAGAGGGTTTAGGTTTTGGAACCCTAACCTCAAAGAGGGTTTAGGGTGTGGAATCCTAACCCCAATGCTAACTACAGTTTTTTTCCCAAAGAGGGTTTAGGGTTTGGAACCCTAACCCCAACCCTATCTATAATTTTTTTTACACAGAATGCGTATCCGAGTCACTCTCAAGAGAACAATATACATGAATCTAAATCCTCCGTAGAACTAACTCTGGGTCCCATTGTGCTCCATCAAACATAAGGCTATTCCTTGCCCACCAAACTAAATGCACCATGGTGGCTATAGCCAAATGTTGTGCCTTGGTTAAAGTAGAGGCCCCCCTATACTGGATCCTAAAAATCCGGCACATCCGTCGATATGTGATCATTGCAAGTCTCATGTGTAGTCATGCTCTCAATCGACCCCACAACAGGCTAATCGATCGACATCTGAAAAAGAGATGGTCCAGTGACTCCAAGTCACATCTACAAAATGCACATACCCTATCCTCAAGGTACTCTTGCCTATCCCTGGTAGGGAGCCTCCGGTGGGCTAGCAACCAAAGTGTAACTTGATGACTCGACTGGAGATATGTCTGCCAAACTGTCCTAGCCCATGCCTTCCTTGGCTTGCATTCCATGAAATGTTCACAGGCCACCCTAACCCCTCCTTTACATCAATTAAACCACATAGCAAGTGTGTGTGCGACAGCTACTGGCCCACCTGCATGTACAAGAATACGAACCCGGATATGTAAGAGCGCTTTGATCAGCGGGGAGTCTCCATGACTAGCTTGCCACTCCCATATCCCCTCATGATATAGATATGTATGGTGAACTCACATGAGCCACATGGTATCTTGCTTGTCTTGTATGCGACATAGGACCTTTGCTAATAAAGTAAGGTTCCATGCTTTCAGATCTCTCAAGCCAAGACCACCCTCTTCCTTCGGCCTACACAACTCCGACCATGCTATAGGGGGGTTTCGTGATGTCCACATAAAAGCCCTGCACATACTATAAATACGATCGATCACTCCGCTCGGGAGGGGTAGGATAGACATCCAATAACACTCCACTCCCTGCAGTACTTATGCAATAAGTTGTGCTTTCCCCGCATATGAGATGGTATGCCTCGGCCAGGAGTTCATCCTTGTGGCTATGGAATCCAACAACATACTATATTCTGAGACTTTGAGTTTCTGTGAGGCCAGTGGGATTCCTATGTATCTGAATGGCATGCCCCCCTCACAAAACCCTGTGATAGTGAGAAGTCTATCCTTTGTCCTGGCATCAATCCCTTCCATGTATATACTGGATTTGCTGAGGTTAGCTATGAGTCCTACCATCTGAGAAAATTGTGATAGACAAGTAACCAATCGAGAAAACTGGACTAGATGTTGTGATAGACAAGTAACCATCCGAGAATTGTGAAAATCGAGAGCTCTTTCATTGAAAAGGTAAATATATATATAAGGGTGCCCCATCATACAACCCAACATCATGCACCCCTAAACATGGGGTGCACATACAACACCCCTACATTGCACACATCATAACATAATACCCTCTAGACACAAGGCTTAGAGGTTTACATCCATACAACCCCTACATATTAAACACAACACACAAACACACATCATGCAACAAAGAAAACACTGCACCAAAACCTATCAAAGCACAAGAAAAAGGCTAAACATGACCCAATCATCCAGCCATGAAGTGATAAACATGAACTTGCACCTTCTGCACCATCCTATCAACATTCAACACCCCCCCCCTCATAGAGGCATCTATTCCAGACCTCCCACAAAACATATATCATGCAAGAAACACCCAAATACCGAGCTTGCTCCCTCCAACTCAATCCCTTATAATGGTGCCCCAAATGACTGAGGAGAGCCTCCAGAGTCTTGATGTCTTGATCCATTTCCAGCCATCGACTCACCTTTCTCCAAAGGGCCCATGCAACCGAACAGTCAAAGAACAAGTGAGCATTCGACTCCAAGTCACTCCGCTAAAGCACACACTCCTTATCTGACACATACTCCATATGATCCGTTGTTTGCAGCCTTCCACGTGCAAGCAACCAAAGCATAAACCGGTGCTTTGCCATTATCTCCTGTAAGGGATCGATTGGCCAGCTAGAGGGGGGTGAATAGCCCTCTTACGATGGATGTCGGAATTCTCTTCTTCGTTTGCTCGTCTACACAATCGTTAGTGCAAGCGGAAGCATAAACAATAAAGACAAAGCAATAAACGAAAATACAAACGCTAACAAAGAATATGTAACGTGGTTCATGGCTACACCGCTAATCCACGATCCCGATTCGTCCGAGGTGAATCACTCCTCCAAAGCCAATCACTATTGGTCTCTCCTTTGCACCAAGCTAGGTGGAGGTAACCTTTACAATCAAGATCACTCTTCTTACAATAAGAATGGAGTAAAAACAAGTAAGAAGAGTTTAGAGCTTGTGGGGCACTAGGAAGATCACTTAGAGCATAAGCATTAGCCTCTCAAAGGCTCACACCCTCTCTTTTTATAGAGAGGGCTGATTTCTTCCCGTTGGCCGCCATCAGTCGACTGCTGCCCTTGGCAGTCGACTGCCGTCACTACAACGGCCTCCGAACACGTCGGATCCTGACCGTTGTAGTCCAACTAACTCTTAGCGATCGTGATGGACCTCACCACGATCGCTTCCTCCGTAGTCGATCGCTTAGTTGGCTACGAGCGGTTCTCGTCGCGATATCCTCTCGCAGCGATCATTTGTCATTCCATGGCGATCATTGGGCATAACCCCATCAGGATAACACACTCGATTGCCATTCCATGTGAAACTCAAACTTAACATAAGTTTGAGCTTCCGGCGGTCGGGTAAACCTTAACCCTTGCGGTCAAGTCTCCGACACTCAGCCATTCGGCCAAGTTCACCTAATGAGCTACTTACATTTCACTCATTCTCTCATCTCACTCAAAGTCCCTCGCCGAAGCTCTCTTCGTTCGTGGCCACGTCCCTTGGTAGCATCAGGCGCACGACTCTGCAATGCTCCTTCGCGTCTCTTGCCTCCGAAGTCTTCTTCCTTGGCTTCACTTCAAGTCATCTCGTCCGGCGGTCCCTCGGATGCTCCAAGTGCACGACTTCCGCAAAGTCATCCTTCACCGACTCAAGGATCGAGGTTGTGAGGGTGAACCCGCCAAGGCTCCATGTGCGAATTACTAAGTCCTACAAGACTCCAACGTACATATCAAATAACAATATCATCCTAACTTAAACCCTTTGCCACACACTTCAAAACCTTATCATGGCAAGAGATTGCCCTAACAATCTCCCCCTTTTTGATGTGTGTTATCCGTTTAAGTTAGGTAAAAACATTTGATGAAAATTCTAAGGTAAGAAAGCATGTAAACATAAACATGATATAACAACATGCAACTCCCCCTTAATCCATGAAACTCCCTATACAAATTTTCAAATTTTCTCCCCCTATCATAATTTACTTAAACATAATTACTTCTCCCCCTTTGACACCATCAAAAAGATTAACACTAAGTTATAAATCCATGGCATCAAATTAAATAGAAGGAAAATACCAAAAACATGATTAAAATCGAAAATCAAAAAATATTGGGCTGTTTTTCAGGTGAGCGATCATTGCTATCGTATATGGCGATCGGCACGCACAATGGATTTTTAAATTTTTAGAAATGCATTATAAATTCCAAAAAATTCTAAAAATCATGAAATTTGAGGAACATATTTCTTTTAAGTATATCTATCAATGAAAAATAGTTTTTCAAGAAAAATCATTATATTTTCCGAGATTTGCCGAAAATCCAAAGGCTTTAAAAACCACTAGTTTTTGAGCATGTTAGTATCCATTTTAACACCTAGTATTGCTTAGGATTGTTTCAAAACATGAATACATGGATTTTAAAGTAAGAAATTGTTTTGAAAACCTATGAAATATCCAACCATGATCTTTGGGCAATATGTCTATGAATTAAACATAAGCCTTCCCCATGATTGGTCTATTATTGCTATTTTAATACCTTAAATGACCATCTAAATGCCATAGGCATTAGTGGACATTTGTATCATCCTAACATCTCACCCATGCTAAGTTTTTCAATCAAAGTAGCCTATGGTGAGTGTGAGATGCATCCTAGGGGGGTATTTATATATACTTAACCATCATATTCATACAATTCTATCAAGGTTAAGTATCAACCTAACAATTCTCATGATCATAAAGGCATATATCAATTAATTCTACATTATGATCATAAAACACATGTATTCATTGAATTGTCATCATGCATTAGGTATTATGTCATGATAATAAACAAATTATCACCTAAAGCATGATTTAACCCTATTTCTCATGATGACGTGCCAAATTTCAAAATCATAAATCATGATTGCAAACATACATAGAAATTACATTAATTATCATGATTTAAGCATTATTATCTATTTATGGGCACGTTATCATCACCCAACACTATTCTAAAAATGTTGTCCCGCCATCCTAAGTCAACCAAAATATGATATAGGTCAATTCCATATGGTTGACTACCCTAGGGTTTTCCTAACCCTTAAGGATGGATTTTGGAACCCAAAATAGATTCTTGCCTATGGGGTTCACTAGATACTCCTTGGGGATCCATTTCCTAGCTATTACCTTCTTTTTATCTTGTCCCCTAGCAATTAGGCATTTATAGGCCTTTTCATTTTTCTTTTCTTTATAACCTAGGCCTTTCTTATTAAAACTTGCCCTTTGGCTCCCAATTATCATATTCAATGTGTTGGAGCCAATTGTGAATTTTTCTAGGGCTTTTGTTAAATAGTCTACCTTTTCCCTTAAGGCCCTATTTTCATTTATACATGCATCACTAACATCTAATGGCACATAAAGATCATGTGAGCATGCATCATTTAAGCTAGAAGAAATATTATCATTTAAGCATGCATTTTCTAGCTTATTTTCTAGATCCTTAATTTGATCTAGCATGCTCTTATTCTTCTTCTTAGCTCTAAATAAATCCCTAGTTAAGCTAGAGACCATGGAAACTATTTTCTTAGGAGTTAGATTCGTTACCATAGTTTCCATGTCCTCTTCTTCTTCTTCGGATGAGGAGGATGTAGAAGCTCCCCCTTCACTTGAGCTCTCTCCTCTTGAGCTTGATCCTTCATTTTCAGAGGAAGAGCAATCCAAGTCATCAAAGGCCATCAAGGCCAAATTGGTGACAAAGGCATTCTCCTCATCCGATGATGATGAGGAGGATGAGGATGGGTCATCCCAAGTCCTTGCCTTTAGAGCTTTGGTCTTCCCTTTTTCTTTTGTCTTCTTCTCCTCTTCCTTCTTTTTCTTGCTCCCCTTTTTCTTCTTCTTTTCTTCTTTCTTTTTCTTCTCTTCCTTGCTCTTGTTTAGGAGGGGACAATTATCCCTTATGTGCCCCTCTCCTTGGCAATTATAGCATATGACCTTCCCCCTTGGTCTTCTATTCCTATCATTTGATTTATGAAAATGAAAGCCTTTTAAAGCACGTCTTACCCTCCTTACCATATAGGCTTCTTCGGTGCTATCCATGGAGGAGGAGGAAGACGCTTTGTCATCGGAGGAGGAGGAGATCTCTATCTTCTTCTTCCCCTTATTTGCCAACAATGCTACTCCCCTTGAAGGTTGTATTTTTGGCTCTTCTTGTATTCCTTCAAGCCTAGATTCATGTAATTCCATAGTGGAGAAAAATTCATCTAGAGTACTTCCTCTAGATTCTTTGAAATGTAAAATGAGTCCACCATTGAACTCCACTTGGATGATCGGGGGAAAGCATCTATGGCCTTCATTATCATATCGCAATTGGAGAGCCTTTCTCCTACACTTGTTAGTCCAATTAAAATTTCTTTGAATCTAGAATGCAAAGAAGTTACCTTTTCTCCCTTTTCTAATTTAATGTTGGATAGTTGGGAGCGGAGGAGATCTCTCCTTGCTAGCTTCGCCTCGGATGTGCCTTCATGAAGCTCAATTAGCTTCTCCCACATCTCCTTGGCACTTAGGCATTCTCCTATTCGGTTGATTTCTTGTTGGGGGAGCACATTGAAGAGATGATGCTTGGCTTTTGAATTTGCAAGGTGCTCTTCCCTTTGCCTTTTGGTCCACCTAGATTTCTCTATTGGCTTCCCCTCTTCATCCCTAGGCAAAACGAAACTAGATTCCATTGTAATCATAATATCAAAATCCGTTTCAAAAAATACCTCCATTCGCTTCTTCCACCAAGCGAATTCTCCTTCAAACTTCGGAGGATGGATGTTGGAGCCGGCCATTTTAAAAGTTGCTTGTTGTGGCGGTTAGTCCTTGACAAGCTTTCCTTGGCTCTGATACCACTTGTAGGGGATCGATTGGCCGGCTAAAGGGGGGTGAATAGCCCTCTTACGATGGATGTCGGAATTCTCTTCTTCGTTTGCTCGTCTACACAATCGTTAGCGCAAGCGGAAGCATAAACAATAAAGATAAAGCAATAAACGAAAATACAAACGCTAACAAAGAAGATGTAACATGGTTCACGGCTACACCGCTAATCCACGATCCCGATTCATCCGAGGTGAATCACTCCTCCAAAGCCAATCACTATTGGTCTCTCCTTTGCACCAAGCTAGGTGGAGGTAACCTTTACAATCAAGATCACTCTTCTTACAATAAGAATGGAGTAAAAACAAGTAAGAAGAGTTTAGAGCTTGTGGGGCACTAGGAAGATCACTTAGAGCATAAGCATTAGCCTCTCAAAGGCTCACACCCTCTCTTTTTATAGAGAGGGCTGATTTCTTCCCGTTGGTCGCCACCAGTCGACTGCTGCCCTTGGCAGTCGACTGCCATCACTACAATGGCCTCCAAACACGTCGGATCCCGACCGTTGTAGTCCAACGGAACTCTTGGCACTCGACTGATGGACCTCACTCAGCTAATCGCCTCCGTAGTCGATCGCCTACCCGATCGGCTCTGGCGGTTTTGTGCCGCGATATCCTCTAGAAGTCATTGCCATTCCATGGCGATGAAGCTGAGCATAACCCATCGATCGGATACCGATCGAACACACTCGACTCGGAAGCGATCATTGCCATTCCATGGCGGTCGGCACTTAACATAAGTTTGAGCTTTCGACGGTCGGGTAACCCTTAACCCTTGCGGTCAAGTCTCCGACACTCAGCCATTCGGCCAAGTTCACCTAATGAGCTACTTACATTTCACTCATTCTCTCATCTCACTCAAAGTCCCTCGCCGAAGCTCTCTTCGTTCGCGGCCACGTCCCTCGGTAGCATCAGGCGCACGGCTCTGCAATGCTCCTTCGCGTCTCTTGCCTCCGAAGTCTGCTTCCTTGGCTTCACTTCAAGTCATCTCGTCCGGCGGTCCCTCGGATGCTCTAAGCGCACGGCTTTCGCAAAGTCATCCTTCACCGACTCAAGGACCGAGGTTGTGAGGGTGAACCCGCCAAGGCTCCATGTATGAATTACTAAGTCCTGCAATACTCCAACGCACATATCAAATAACAATATCATTTTAACTTAAACCCTTTGCCACACACATCAAAACCTTATCATGGCAAGAGATTGCCCTAACATCTCCGACCTTCAAACAGTAACTACCCAACACAACATTGCACCCTTTGGCTTGAAAAACACATATGTATTTGCTGCCCCTTTCCGCGCCTCCACAAACCGCTCAATAATCCGCATATTTGCAGCTTCATTTCCACCCCCCCCCCCCGGTCCCCTTGGATCTTGCCTCTAACCTCCATCAACTTCTTTATAAGAGAGTTTGATGGCTTAGCCTCCCAACCCCAAAAATTAGCCTCCCGAATGTGATGATGGTGCACCCACTTGACCCATAATGAATCCCTCTTGGATTGGATATCCTGCAACATTTTGCTTAGCAATGCCTCATTCCATGCTTGAAGATCATGAAGTCCATACCCCCCTTGGCCCCTTGATAGACATATAGCACTCCACGCCACTGGCGGATGCTAAGAAGACCACACAAATGCACGACATATGACTTGAATCTTTCTAATCACCCCACAAGGAACCAAAAGCATGGAAAGCCAATAGCACTCTTTGCCTTGAAGAACCATACCCACCAACTCCAACCGGCCCGCATAAGATAAGGTATGCCTTGGCCAAGCATTAACCTTCCTTGTGATCGCCTCAAGTAATGGCCCATAACTTGCAATCCGCAACTTCTCCACTGCTAAGGAAATCCCCAAATACCGGAAAGGAAAAGTTCCCTCTTGAAACCCCATGATACCAAGCAACCGAGCCTTCATTTCCTCATTCACCCCTATCATATACATATGAGACTTCAACAGATTAGCCTTCAACCCTACCTCATTACCAAATTGCTCCAAACTGTTGGGTTTTTTCGAGCCGCAAAAACCGCTTTTTGCATTGCGGAAACCTCGGAAGCCTCGGCTACGGATCCGTGCAAAGATGTATTAAAACTAAAACATGTATGTGCATATATAAAACCCTAGATCTACCTTAGATCTATATGATAAGGGCGTTACCCTCGATGCGACGTGTTGGGTTTCCGGCACCGCGGCGTGTGTGTGTTCGATCATGTTTCGTAAACATGAGCACAGCGGAAGCAATTAAAAATAATAAATCTATATTTATTACAACACACACAACACACGCATGCTATTACAACAAGTGTAGAAATAACCGTAAATTAAAATTGCAATAAAAGGAAATTAAACTACGTTATACCTTTCGTATGACGTGTAGCGGGAACGGCATCAACCGGAACGATTCTCGTAAGAATCGTCTCTATCCGTATCCACGCCGAGCTCCTCGGGATGACTTCGCCAAGCCACGAGCTTCGTCTTCGTACGGGTTACTAGCCTCGTGTTGAAGATGATGTGATCGAGAGATGATCACGGTCCGAATCCAAATTCGGACCTAAAGACAAGTCCTCAAGACTTGCTTCTCCGGAGAGGTATTCGTCAACCGATTGACGAATCCTTCGTCCTCCACCTCAGAGGATTACCGGAGATCAAATCCCCAGTATGTTAGCCACTGTCGGAGCCCTAACCGTCGTCTAAACGACGCTCCGACGAGAGGAGAAGAAGCTGTCCAGAAAACTGGACAGCTTGGTGGAGGAGTAGGCGCCGGCCAAAACCAAGGAAGCAAAGTGCTCACCTTGATGCCAAACCTAAGGAGGATGACCGGAACTCTTCCGGCAGCAGCTCGACGCCGGCGAGGAGGAAGCAACCTTCGACGCGGTTGGAGGACCTTTGGGCTGGGCGGCACTGGAGTTAGGCGCCCGAATAGGAGAGGGAGGGGTTGGGCGGCCAAGTTTGATTAGGTTTAGGGTTAGGGTTTAATCCCTATTTTATAGAGAACTAATTCTCTTAGTGGTTAATGGATCATATCCATAAAGCCCGTTAACCCGCTCCATTAAGATAAGTTAAAATAAACCAAACCATGATGGTTTATTTTAAGTTAAAACGAACCGAACCAACCTTTGGTTCATTCGTTTAATATAAACCAAACCCTTTGGTTTATTCTCATCCATTGGATTAGGACTAAACCATTTTGGTCCATCCATTATGTCTTCATAAGACACGGCCCATCCACGCTTCCATTGCGACTGAAACAATTTCATGCTCGCTTTATGTTTGGTCCAACCAAACATAGTTTCTCTCGGTCTGAGAATCCCATTCTCAAGCTCGTTTTAAATCCTTTGGATTACACTCGTTGTGCGTGTGACCAAATAGGTTCTCGGTTTATGTTGGCCGTCTATAATTAACCATTAATTATAGAACGATCATGAGTGGCACCTAGTAGTACATCATGATCCCCAATTAACCGAAAAGATCAACGGTTGATCCAGAACTATTTCTGAAACCCTTCAGTAGCTTGAATGAATCGTGCCCCATTCCCTTCACTCATCTTATACCCACTTGGTTCAGGACATGGTCTATTGTGTCAGTCCCCACTAGGCTGACTACGTCACACCTAGCCCAAGTATCATTTCCTCGTCCTACGGATTCTAGTTACTCCACATGTATCGAAGAGTACCTTACTCTAAACATGTAATGCTTTGGCCAAAGACTTTAGTAACAATCCGACGAGAGGCCATAGGTATACATCTCCTCGCAAGGAGTGGTGAATCCTTTATAGGCTATTCAAACACCTTCGATCACTTCGACTTATACCCAATCATCCCGGGTCCACATCTCCTTAGAGATGTTTGCTTAAGATGTCAAAGCATAAGTCTCTATGATCAAGATGACTTGAATACCGCAAGTCAAAGGAACATCGCACTTAAGCCACAGTAAGAACTTCATTGACATATCTATATATGCAGGAAACCATATGAAGTCTTACGGTTGGTCACTCCAATGAACTAGTTACCATAACTAGCATCCACGATTAACTCCGGACATCACTATGTCTCCAGCCAGTGAGAATCAGCTGCTTGGATACACCAAGGAGTATACCTCGTGCTAGTCTCGACAGAATTGATGGTGTCCAAATCCATCAATTCATTGACTAGGGATAATTCTGATACATCACAATTACACATGTAGAGATACTCACTAGTTGTGATCCAATCACAAATTCTCTCATGCTGTGAATCGTATCGTGGACATTCAGTAAATGAGTTTAAGATCCAATCAAATACATAAAACATGTATACTCAAATAGTGAATCTTCATTTATCATATAAATGGTTCATACATAAGGCGATTGCCTTAGGACATCTCTCATATATTACTAACAGACTCCCACTTGGCCTAATGTCAATCGCTACGGTATCCAATACCATAAGCACCAACATGACCCTCAAACTTACTTTGAGGTAATGCTTTAGTCAAAGGATCCGCTAAGTTCCTTTCAGTGGGAATTTTCTCGATTTGTATTTCGTTCCTACTGATGATCTCTCTGATAAGATGATAGCGGCGAAGCACATGTTTGGATCATTGATGAGACCACATCAAGTTCATAGATGAACTACTTGATCCAAACCGCTTCCTTTGCTTGCGCAACGTATTCTGCCTTAGTGGCAGAATCCGCTATAGTGTCAAGCTTGGAACCTTTCCAACTTATTGCGCCTCCATTCCAGGTGAATACATACCCAGACAAAGACATGGAATTATCCTTGTCTGTCTGGAGCTGGTATCCGTATACCCACGTATCACCATGTACCCTTCTCCATATATTAGGAACACATCCTTAGTTCTTCTCAAGTACTTAAGGATCGTCTTAACAGCCGCCCAATGATCCATTCCTGGATCGGATTGGTATCTGCTCGTGACACTCAGAGCATACAATACATCGGGCCTCGTACATAACATAGCATACATGATAGATCCTATTGCGGATGCATAGGGAATCTTACTCATGCAAATCCTCTCGTCTTCTGTGCGCGGACACATAGACTTCGAAAGGTGTACCCCATGCCTGATGGGCAGATAACCTTTCTTGGATTCCGACATGCTAAACCTCTTTAGCACTCGGTCTATATATGTAGACTGCGAAAGACCAAGCAACCGTTTCGATCTATCTCTATAGATCTTAATCCCAAGGATGTAGGTTGCTTCTCCCAGGTCTTTCATGGAGAATGTCTTGATAACCAAACCTTAATCGATTGTAAGATGGACACATCATTTCCTATAAGTAATATGTCATCGACATACAATACTAGGAACACATTTGCACTCCCACTAACCTTCTTGTACACACAAGGTTCTCTGGATTTTGTGAGAAATCAAACCTTTTGATCGTCTCATCAAAGCGGATATTCCAGCTCTGGATGCTTGCTTCAATCCATAAATGGATCGCAATTTGCATACCTTGGTTTTATCAACCGATGTGAAACCTCAGTCAGTATCATATACACGTCCTCGGCGAGGTTTTTATTAAGGAAAGCCGCTTTTCACATCCATCTCATATCTCATAATCATAATGAGCCGCTATGGCGGGAGCATCCGAATGGATTTAAGCATAGCTACGAGCGAATAGGTTTCGTCATAATCAACACCTTGCTTTTGGCGATATCCTTTCGCCACCAATCTAGCCTTATAGGTAATCACATTACCATCCATGTCGGTTTTCTTCTTGAAAACCCACTTGCACCCTATAGGCTTTATGCCTTCAGGTGGGTCAACCAAGTTCCAAACTTGGTTTTCATACATGGAATCCATTTCCGACTTCATGGCACCAAGCCACTTATCCCTTTCTGAACTTGTCAGCACTTCTTCATAACTGGTAGGCTCCTCATCATCAATGAGTAACACGTCGTTCGATTCACTTACGAGAAATCCATATCTCTCGGGAATGTTGCGTGTTCTACCAGATCTACGAAGATGTGGTGTTACAATAGGTCCAGCCGATTGCTCATCACTATGAGTTGTCGGCTGTTGTGCTTCACCAGGTATCTCATTAATGTCTATTTGAGTCTCTCGAGCCTCCTCAAGCTCGACGACACTCCCCTTTTTTCTTGCAAGAGAAACTCTTTCTCTAGAAACACGGATGCCTTGAAACAAACACCTTTTGTTCCACAGATGATAGAATTGGTAACCCCTTGTTTCCTTAGGGTATCCAATAAATAGACATTTATCGGACTTAGCATCCGCTTTATCGATACGATCCGCTTACATAAGCGAGGACAACCCCATATCTTCAAGTAAGATACATGAGGTTTCTTACCATTCCATATCTCATATGGAGTAGTTGAGACTACCTTGGTAGGCATTACATTTAACAAATAAAATTGCAAGTGCATAACCTCAAAAGGACTTGGGAAGAGTTGCATGATTCATCATTGACCTGACCATGTCCAACAAGGTCCGGTTACGCCTCTCAGATACACCATTATGCTGTGGTGTATAGGGCGGAGTCCATTGAGACAATATGCCATTGTCTCTTAGATAATCAAGAAACTCTTGACTTAAGTATTCACCACCTCGATCCGATCGAAGTATTTTAATACTCTTGTCATGTTGTTTCTCTGCTTCATTTCTGAATTCTTTGAACCTTTCAAAGGCTTCAGACTTGTGTTTCATCAAGAACACATACCCAAACCGTGAGTGATCATCGATGAAGGTAATGAAGTAGCTATAGCCTCCTAAAGCTTGAGTTCACATAGGTCCACATACATCAGTATGTATTAGACCTAGTAACTCTCCCACTCGTTCACCTTTTCCCGTAAAAGGTAACTTAGTCATCTTGCCTTTTAAGCATGATTCGCATGTATCGTATGAATCCAATTCAAACGATTCCAGAATTCCACATCGGTGTAATTCGGACATGCGTTTCTTGCTTATATGGCCAAGACGACAATGCCACCTATAGGAGTCTATGTGATTATCCCTTCGAGCACGCGTGTTGCTCGCTTCGATATTGAAAATGTCACTGGATACGTCCAACGTATAAACACCATTGCTTAAAGTTCGGTCCATAAAGAACTCCATTGAAGTTATGTAACAACAATTGTTACTAAGCGTCAAATGGAAACCCATTTCTATTTAAACAAGAAATAGAAATGATGTTCTTTATCAGCGAAGGAATATAAAAGCAATTGTCGATTCTAAGACAAGTCTGTGAGGAGTTTCAACAAATACGTTCCGATGGCGAGTGCAGCAACCTTTGCTCCATTCCCAACACGTAAATTTGACTCTCCCTTGACGAGTCTTCTTCTATTCCTTAGCCCATGTATGTCATTACATATATGTGAGCCACACCCAGTATCCAATACCCAAGTGTCTAAGGAAATAGAATGACAATCAATAAAGAAGATTTCTGAAGAAGATGGGGCATCAGATGCCTTATCCTTCTTCAAGGACTCAAGATAAATCTTGCACTTTCTTATGATGGCTCTCCTTGCCATAATGATGGCAAGTTTCCTTTTAATGCTAGTTCTACCTTCTTAGCCCTTCTCTTCTTCTTCCCCTTCTTTGTTCCTTTGACTTCCTCTTAGAACCTTTCTTCGAGGAATCAACTAACAGCACCGTCCCCTGCTCATGCTTCTCAGAAGACTCCACAGTCTTCAGCATATTGAGTACAGATGAACCTCCTAGCATCTCAGAGGTGAAGAGGGCTTTGAGACTTGAACCTTTGAATCTCACTTGCTCATCAACCAACTCACAAGATGAAGGACTACGATATGAGCATCCATATGCTCATGCGCTTTCGTAGCTTGGGTTCCATCGTGGCTAGCATGATACAACTCATTTGTTGAAAATCACTCACATGTTTACGATAGGCCAACAATTGGTCCAGAGTTGCATCGTCACTAGGACGGGCGGGAAGAGGCGCTTCGAGGACATTTGCAAGCTTTTCAACCTTGAGAACAATTCTCAAGCTTCTAAGCTAGTCCATGAAGCTCGGCCCAGTCAATTTATTTGAATCAAAATGGAGCATAAATTCAAACACATCATGATCAATATATTAACTTAGAAATACAAAGCGAGCATATATGAGAAAGATGATTTTAAAATGCATCAATATACATTTATAAATCCCATTCATTTTTGAATTTCAAAAACCCCAAAATCACTTGGAGATTGTAGGTCCATCTCGAATGGGCTGATATCCATCATAGTTATGAACAACCTTGGAGAGAGTCAACAAGCCATTCATAACTCGACGGTAGGTATCTTCTATACGATTGCATATCACGTATATGCAACTATCACAATGTGCTATCAACTAATTGAATGTTCACACATACATCGGGTTGTTAACACATTAACAAGTATGCATCATATGCATAGCACCCAACTTCACCTCCCTTTACATCGACCTTGGAGAGTCCAACAAAGCCGATGCTCCGGGTTAAAGCTAACCCATTAATCAGATTATAGTTTTAATATGGTTAGAGCGATTCAACCAATTAGCCCAGCTTGGAGAGAGTCCAACAACCAAAGCTAACGATTGACCTCCGACTTTACCATATTAGTATTAAACTATTCCATGGTTTGAACATATTCTGTTCGAGCCGGCTCGAGAGAGTCCAACAACCCAAACAAGAAATGTAACTTTGGTTCTAACCATATTAATGGAAGGTGTAGGCTTTAATATTGATTAAGGGTTTTATGTCTCATCCTCTTTGCATGCAAATAACTATTATCTACATGGCATGACATGGCATACATCTACATGTCACGACACGCATGGCATAATGTTATGCATCTAATGCAATTACATGGCATACAATTATGTCATGTATATAATTTCCTTATATGTCATAACTATTTATGGAAATAAAATATGTTTAAGATTTGATTCTCCAAATCAAATCATAATTAAATTAGGAAACAAATTTCCAAATCTAATCACATATTTTATTCATGGAATTATTTGATTAAGGAAAATCTATTTAGGAAACCAATTTCCTAAATCTTTAAAACTACTTATGGAAATTAAATATTTTAAGATTTGATTTAACAAATCAAATCATGATTAAATTAGGAAACAAATTTCCAGAATCTAATCAAATATTTTATTTATGGAAAATATAAATTTCAATAAATACTTCCAACTTTCCAAAAGTGGAAGATTTCCATAAATACTTCTAGACTTTCCAAAATTGAAAAATTTCCATAAATACTTCTAAATTTCCAAAATTTAGAAAACTTCCAGAAATACATTATGACTATCGAAACCATTTTTACGATTATGTCAAACACAACCTGGGCTCGATACCGTTGGGTTTTAGCAACAGGTGTGTTCGATCATTTTTCGTAAACATGAGCACAGAGGAAGCAATAAAAATAATAAATACTCCTATTTATTACAACACACACAACACACGCATGCTATTACAACAAGTGTAGACATAACCGTAAATTAAAATTGCAATAAAAGGAAATTAAACTACGTTATACCTTTCAGATGACGTAGCGGAACGGCATCAACCGAACGATTCGTAAGAATCGCCTCTATCCGTATCCACGCCGAGCTCCTCGGGATGACTTCGCCAAGCCACGAGCTTCATCTTCGTACGGGTTACTAGCCTCGTGTTGAATACGACGTGATCGAGAGATGATCACTATCCTAATCCAAATTCGGACCTAAAAACAAGTCCTCAAGACTTGCTTCTCCGGAGAGGTATTCGTCAACCGATTGAAGAATCCTTCGTCCTCCACCTCAGAGGATTACCGGAGATCAAATCCCCGGTATGTTAGCCGCTGTCGAGCACTAACCGTCGCCTAAACGACGCCCGACGGAAGAAGCTGTCCAGAAAACTGGACAGCTTGGTGGAGGAGTAGGCGCCGCCAAAACCAAGGAAGCAAAGTGCTCACCTTGATGCCAAACCTAAGGAGGATGACCGAACTCTTCCGGCAGCAGCTCGACGGCGAGGAGGAAGGAAGCAACCTTCTGACGCGGTTGGAGGACCTTAACGGGCGGCGGCTTGGAGTTGGGCGCCGAATAGGAGAGGGAGGGGTTGGGCGGCCAAGTTTGATTAGGTTTAGGGTTAGGGTTTAATCCCTATTTTATAGAGAACTAATTCTCTTAGTGGTTAATGGATCATATCCATAAAGCCCGTTAACCCGCTCCATTAAGATAAGTTAAAATAAACCAAACCATGATGGTTTATTTTAAGTTAAAACGAACCGAACCAACCTTTGGTTCATTCGTTTAATATAAACCAAACCCTTTGGTTTATTCTCATCCATTGGATTAGGACCAAACCATTTTGGTCCATCCATTATGTCTTCATAAGACACGGCCTATCCACGCTTCCATTGCGACTGAAACAATTTCATACTCGCTTTATGTTTGGTCCAACCAAACATAGTTTCTCTCGGTCTGAGAATCCCATTCTCAAGCTCGTTTTAAATCCTTTGGATTACACTCGTTGTGCGTGTGACCAAATAGGTTCTCGGTTTATGTTGGCCGTCTATAATTAACCATTAATTATAGAACGATCATGAGTGGCACCTAGTAGTACATCATGATCCCCAATTAACCGAAAAGATCAACGGTTGATCCAGAACTATTTCTGAAACCCTTCAGTAGCTTGAATGAATCGTGCCCCATTCCCTTCACTCATCTTATACCCACTTGGTTCAGGACATGGTCTATTGTGTCAGTCCCCACTAGGCTGACTACGTCACACCTAGCCCAAGTATCATTTTTTCGTCCTACGGATTCTAGTTACTCCACATGTATCGAAGAGTACCTTACTCAAAACATGTAATGCTTTGGCCAAAGACTTTAGTAACAATCCGACGAGAGGCCATAGGTATACATCTCCTCGCAAGGAGTGGTGAATCCTTTATAGGCTATTCAAACACCTTCGATCACTTCGACTTATACCCAATCATCCCGGGTCCACATCTCCTTAGAGATGTTTGCTTAAGATGTCAAAGCATAAGTCTCTATGATCAAGATGACTTGAATACCGCAAGTCAAAGGAACATCGCACTTAAGCCACAGTAAGAACTTCATTGACATATCTATATATGCAGAGAACCATATGAAGTCTTACGGTTGGTCACTCCAATGAACTAGTTACCATAACTAGCATCCACGATTAACTCCGGACATCACTATGTCTCCAGCCAGTGAGAATCAGCTGCTTGGATACACCAAGGAGTATACCTCGTGCTAGTCTCGACAGAATTGATGGTGTCCAAATCCATCAATTCATTGACTAGGGATAATTCCGATACATCACAATTACACATGTAGAGATACTCACTAGTTGTGATCCAATCACAAATTCTCTCATGCTGTGAATCGTATCGTGGACATTCAGTAAATGAGTTTAAGATCCAATCAAATACATAAAACATGTATACTCAAATAGTGAATCTTCATTTATCATATAAATGGTTCATACATAAGGCGATTGCCTTAGGACATCTCTCATATATTACTAACACGACGCCCTTCGCAAATCCCGCTCATCCAAAAGGTTCGTCGGAACTCAAGAGCGTCAAGTCCACACTCCTCTATTGGTATCCACACAAGCAAAAGGTGGAGAAAAGCAATCTTGAGTGTGATAGCACTCCTTAGATGCTCGGCAAGATGAGGAAGGAGAGAGGGAGAGCTTGAGGGAAGTTGATCCGAGGAAGAAGATGAAGTTGTGTGTGTAACTCACCAAATGAATTCAACCATCAAAACCCCTAAAGTGGCCATCCACTTCAAGGCTTGGGAGGTTACATGCATGCATGTAACTCCCATGGTTCTTGGTCTCCATCATGAGGTGGCACCACATGTTAAGTCAATGATGATGTGGAGTATCATCATTGGCCGGCCATGCCAAGTCATCATCATGACATGGCATTTGGTCAAGTCAAACTTGACCTTTCATCTTCCCTCTCAAGTCAAGTCAAACTTGACCTCTAATCTCCCATAGTTGATCAAATCTAACCACTTGACTCAAGTCAATTTGATTTAATGAATCTCTATTCATTAATTTAAATTGACTTAATGAATCAAATCTAAATTAGACTCATTCAACACTTGAATCAATTTGAGTCTAACTCAATTAGTCTAATTTGGATTACTCTTAATCCAATTTGGTTCATCCCATGAACCTAATCCTCATGGTTCATCATATGAACCTAATCTCCATCTAATTGCCCTTATGTGTGTGACCCTATAGGTTCTTGTAACGTTGGTAATGTCCCTAAACCGATTTAGGAACATAAGCAATGAGCGGTATCTAGCAACACATCATTGCTACCCAAGTTACAAGAATGTTGAGCTCTAACATCACCTTTGTGACTACTAATTGTGACTCTCACAATATGAGACAATGTCCCTCTATCCTTGACATCTAGATTGACCAATCGAGGCATAGACCGTGTCATCCTCGGTACAATCTATATCTTGAACTCCAAGTAGACTCACTCTAATCAAATGAGCTCAATATCTCATATTGACTCATTTGGGCATGTAAATACGCCGTGGTCTCACTCTATCAAGAATATCAATGTCACCCCCGTCATATAGGAGGGATAGATCCCATCTACATCACTCACATCCCTCCGCATAATTTGTTACATACCCAGTAATCACCTTTATAGTCCACCCATTTATGGGTGACGTTTGACGAAGCCAAAGTATGCAACTCCTTATGTAGGGAACCATGGTGACTTCAGGTCTAAGGACTAATAGTCATACTAATAGCTACATGAGAGAGTATATGACACTCATATAACGATCCATGATATTTTCTCATGGCGGGTCATTCAGTATACATTCTCCAATGCATACCCATGTGTCAACTTGATATCTCATATCCATGACTTGTGAGATCAAGTTATTGTGTTAACCTACATGCTAGTCTCTATGCATTAACATTGTCCCTGAAAGTTATTACTCGACTAGGAATGATTAAGAGAAGTGTTCTCTATATCATCTCATTATCGATTCAACCAATCGATTGATATAGATAAGAACCTACTACTCAAGGACATTATTATATTTAGTTATTTGGCACCAATACAAGTAAATATAATAATCATGCCTTTATAAATAGGAATATGATACAATAAAGTTCATACAACAATCATCACATGATTGACTCTAGGGCTTTCACTAATAATCTCCCACTAGCACTAGTGCCAATCACCGTAGTATCTAATACCCAATGACCTAGTGTGACCATCATGCTTTTTCTGTGCCAAAGCCTTGGTCAAGGGATCTGCGATGTTAGCCTCTATGGGTACTCTACAAATCTTCACATCTCCTCTATCAATAATCTCTCGAATGAGATGGAAGCGCCGTAGTATGTGTTTGGTCCGCTGGTGTGAGCGAGGTTCCTTAGCCTGTGCAATCGCTCCATTGTTGTCACAATAGAGCTCTATGGGATCTGCTAAGCTAGAAACCACCCAAGCTCAATAATGAACTTGCAGATCCAAACTACCTTTTTTGCTGCCTCAGATGCAGCGATATACTCGGCTTTTGTTGTAGAATCAACAATTGTGTCCTGCTTCGAACTCTTCCAACTCACAGTGCCACTATTCAAGCAAAATACGAACCCTGACTGCAATCTATAATCATCCTGGTCAGTTTGGATGCTGGCATCACTTTAACCCTTTACAGCTAGCTCCTCATCACCTCCAAATATCAAGGAATATTCTTTAGTCCTTCTCAAGTACTTAAGAATATTCTTGACTGCTATCCAGTGACGCTCACCTAGATCTGACTGGTATCTACTCGTCATGCTCAAAGCATACGAGACATCAGGATGAATACACAGCATGACGTACATGATAGATCCTATAGCAGATGCGTAAGGGATCTTATCCATGCGGTCTCTCTCCTCTCTAGAAGAGGGACTTTGAGTCTTCGAAAGACTCACACCATGTGACATCGGCAGAAGTCCCTTCTTGGAATTCTGTATGGCAAACCGTAGTAATACCGTGTCAATGTATGTACTCTGACTTAGGCCAAGCAATCTCTTAGATATATTGTTAGGGCAATCTCTTGCCATGATAAGGTTTTGATGTGTGTGGTAAAGGGTTTAAGTTAGTTTGTTATTGTGATTTGATATGTGATTTGAAGTCGTGCAGGACTTAGTAATTCGCACATGGAGCCTTGGCGAGTTTCACATCTCATGACTCGATCCTTGAGTCGGTGAAGGATAGCTTTGCGGAAGCCGTGCGCTTGGAGCATCCGAGGGACCGCCGGACGAGGAGCTTGGAGTGAAGCTGTAAGAAGTAGACTCCGAGGCAAGAGATGCGAAGGAGCATTGCAGAGCCCTGCGCCTGATGCTGCCGAGGGACATGGCCACGAACGAAGAGAACTTCAAAGGTGAGGGACTCCGAGGGATGAGAGTGAGCGAATGTAACCCGGGAAGGGGTAGTAGCTCTTAAGTGAAACTTGGTCTTTTGGCTAAGTGTCGGATGAGTTTTCTCGACACCAGTCGACTGCCATGTCATGGCAGCCCACTGCTCTGAGTCGATGGTTCGATCGACTGGTTTAAGGAGCTGAATCAAGTTGATCAGTCGACTGAAGACATGGGCGATCGGTGATGGTTGATCGATCGGCTCATGCTCATAAGCGACGATCGGTGATAGCGCTGCAGACGCAGAATGGAGTCGAGCTCGAGAGCACTCGACTGATGATTCATTAGTCGACTGATGGTAGGATCAGTCGACTGATGCCTGTGCCATTGGATGAAATCCAATGTGGAATGCAGTCGTTATTGGGCAACGGTTATAGGACTAGTCGACTGATCGGGGTCATCAGTTGACTGCTCTTGTGTCAATGGGAAGAAACCCTCTTCCTTTATAAAAAGGAAGAGTATAGGGCTTTGGGGGGCTAATGTTTCAACTCTAATCTTCTCCCAAAGTGCCATAAACATCTTCCCACTCTTCTTACTTGTTTTTACTTCATTCTTATTATAATAAGAGTGATCTTGATTGTAAAGGCTACCTCCACCTAGCTTGGTGCAAAGGAGAGACCATTAGTGGATTGGTTTTGGCGGAGTGATTCACCGAGGACGAATCGGGGACCGTGGATTAGCGGCGTAGCCATGAACCACATTATACTATCTTGTTAGCATTGTTTGTATTCTTCTTTATTGTTTATTTGTTTGTCTTGTTGTTTCCATTGCACTAATATTTTGTAGACGAGAAAATTTTGTAATCCATCTATCGAGGGCTATTCACCCCCCTCTAGCCGGCCACCACAACTACACATCGATCCTACAAGTGGTATCAGAGCCAAGTCGCTTGTCGAGGACTAACCGCCGCAACAAGCACTTAATCAAAAGATGGCTGGCTCGAACATTCATCCACCGAAGTTCGAAGGGGAATTCGCTTGATGGAAGAAGGGAATGGAGGTATTCTTCGAGACCGATTTTGATATTATGCTTATAATGGAAAATGGTTTCCAGTTGCCTAGGGATGAAAGGGGTGAACCAATTGAAAAATCACGATGGACTAGAAGCAAAGAGAGGAGCACCTTGCAAACTCGAAGGCAAAACATCATCTTCTCAATGTGCTCCCTCAACAAGAGATCAACCGGATCGGATAATGTACTAGCACCAAAGAGATGTGGGAGAAGCTTATAGAACTCCATGAAGGCACATCTGAGGCCAAGCTCGCAAGGAGAGATGTCTTCCGCTCCCAACTCAACAACATTAAACTAGAAAAGGGAGAAAAGGTACTTTCCTTACATTCTCGTTTCAAGGAAATTATAACCAGTTTGTCAAGTGTAGGTGAGAAGCTATCAAACCGGGATATGGTTATGAAGGCTATAGATGCCTTTCCGCGATCCTCAAAGTGGAGCTCCATGGTGGACTCCTATATTTCGAAGAATTTAGAAGTGAACACCTTGGAGGAGTTCTTCTCAACAATGGAGCTCCACGAAATAAGGCTTGAAGGAATACAAGAAGAGCCAAAGTTTCAACCTTCAAGAGGAGTAGCCTTGATTACACATAATGGTCGCGAGCATTAGACATGACACATCTAATGCATCATCTTGATGCTTCTTGTAAGCATCTTTGTCAGTTCGCGAGGCAGTGGCAGGAGGTGCCTCCGGAATGGGCTGCTCTAGGACGTACAACTTCCTTTCTTGAGTGAGAACAATTCTCAGGTTCCTGTACCAGTCCAGGAAATTTGCTCCATTGAGCTTGTCCTTCTCAAGGACAGAACACAGAGAGAGAGTGTTCGTGTTTTTCGACATAGTTATCTACAACATACAATGCAGAGAATTAATATCATATTCCTTGTATCATTTAATTAGGCCTTTAATCAAATGATGCTCCCACTGAATTATATGAATTTTGTAGAATCGAGTTATGGATGTGGTCAAACCACATTTACTAGATTCATACAAACTAGCTATAATTCTTGTGGGACAAGATCCACATCATACTAAGCCTTGAGTTAGCTTTGGCTAAATCTCCTAAGACTTAGTACAATCGGTGGGTAACACATTACCGATTACATCTCTATGCAACTCTTGTTTATAGGATCAAGACCCACATTTACAAAAGACCTTGAGTTAGCTTTGGCTAAATCGCCCAAGATTTAGTGTAAATGCGATCTTATCCTATCTTTCCAACGATTATAATATGCCTATAGTTCTACTCGATCCAATTGAGTTAACTAGTTTTGCTCAATCTAATTGAGCTTACTCTAACCCAAGTGTGATAGGCGGGACCAAGATTTTCCCTCCGTACCCTACCAAGATAATATGCGTTGCTCTACTTTGGCAGATTCAACAACAATAAATGATCGAGGTAGTGATGGGTATCAAGGCTTAGTAGGCATTTTCGAGTTGATTCGATTATTATCTAATCTAATCGTAATGTGTATCATATACGCATTGAGGCCTTTATTATCCTATATTAGCATGCATCACATACATACATACATTATTCTAGCATGCATCATATACATACAAGAAAATTATCCTAGCATGCATCATATACATACAAGCATTATTCTACTAGCATGCATCACATACATACAAGTAAAATCAAATATATATATATATATATATATATATATATATATATATATATATATATATATATATATATATATATATATATATATATATATATATATATCAACATATATATATACATTTAACTGTGATGTAGTCATGGCCCTACTACGATCTTCTCAAGCCAATGAGAAGATCGAACGGTCAACCTATGGCTAGCAGCTTCTCCAAGCACTTCATTTGACCGCCATATGTCGTCGGCACCCTTCTCGTAACTTCGTCTACAAGTGGACTTTCCACCGCTCCATTTTGTACATTACAAATATGAAACTCGAGTTACATTCGAGTCTAAAACTATTTACAACTAGAATTTCAAAAGAAGAGGTACGACGCGCAGGTCGCATACACTATACAACACGCACAACCACAAAAACGGCACGCAGGCCGTATTATGAATTACAACACACATAATCCAATAAAATTGGGGTCATTGGGCCATGACAATCATAGAATTATAAATAATTCTAAATTATGTATTTTTACAGAAAATTTCTATAATTTTTCCTAATTTTTTTTTTCAAATTTATGAGTCACCTCTCCGAAACGGTCCCGCTAAGCGATTTCCAGGCGCGATCGCGGGACAAGGCCCATTTCGGGGATGGGGCAACACCCATACTCACAAAATCAACTTCGCAAGTGTCCCTATTATGATCTTACAATGACTTAAGTCACTGTCCCAAAAATCTAAAGCGAGAACTCGCCGTTTCGGAGAGTTTTTCTCGACGGTTGAAGCCTACAAATGTCCCAACACTCGTTGCTTCGACTCTTCGAGAAAAATACCCAAAAATTATATAAAATTAGGAAATTTACAGAAACATAAAAATCTGTAATTTTTATATCTAATATAAAAACTATAAAAATGAAACACATACATGCTTCACACGTGGCTATGATACCACTATTGGGTTTTTCCGAGCCGCAAAAACCACTTTTTGCGTTGCGGAAACCTCGGAAGCCCCGGCCACGGATCCGTGCGAAGATGTATTAAAACTAAAATATGTATGTTCTTATATAAAACTCTATATCTACCTTAGATCTATATGATAAGGAAGTTACCCTCGATGCGACGCCCTTCGCAAATCCCGCTCATCCAAAAGGTTCGTCGGAACTCAAGAGCGTCAAGTGCACACTCCTCTATTGGTATCCACACAAGCAAAAGGTGGAGAAAAGCAATCTTGAGTGTGCTAGCACTCCTTAGATGCTCGACAAGATGAGGAAGGAGAGAGGGAGAGCTTGAGGGAAGTTGATCCGAGGAAGAAGATGAAGTTGTGTGTGTAACTCACCAAATGAATTCAACCATCAAAACCCCTAAAGTGGTTGGCCACTTCAAGGCTTGCGAGGTTACATGCATGCATGTAACTCCCTTGGCTCTTGGTCTCCCTCATGAGGTGGCACCACATGATAAGTCAATGATGATGTGGAGCATCATCATTGGCCGGCCATGCCAAGTCATCATCATGACATGACATTTGGTCAAGTCAAACTTGACCTTTCATCTTTCCTCTCAAGTCAAGTCAAACTTGACCTCTAATCTCCCATGGTTGATCAAATCTAACCACTTGACTCAAGTCAATTTGATTTAATGAATCTCTATTCATTAATTTAAATTGACTTAATGAATCAAATCTAAATTAGACTCATTCAACACTTGAATCAACTTGAGTCTAACTCAATTAGTCTAATTTGGTTTACTCTTAATCGAATTTGGTTCATCCCATGAACCTAATCCTCATGGTTCATCATATGAACCTAATCTCCATCTAATTTCCCTTATGTGTGTGACCCTATAGGTTCTTGTAACATTGGCAATGTCCCTAAACCAATTTAGGAACATAAGCAATGAGCGATATCTAGCAACACATCATTGCTACCCAAGTTACAAGAATGTTGAGCTCCAACATCACCTTTGTGACTACTAATTGTGACTCTCACAATATGTGACAATGTCCCTCTATCCTTGACATCTAGATTGACCAATCGAGGCATAGACCGTGTTATCCTCGGTACAATCTATATCTTGAACTCCAAGTAGACTCACTCTAATCAAATGAGCTCAATATCTGATATTGACTCATTTGAGCATGGTCATGCACTTCGTGGTCTCACTCTACCAATAATATCGATGTCACCCCCGTCATATAGGAGGGATAGATCTCATCTACATCACTCACATCCCTCCGCAAAATTTGTTACATACCCAGTAATCGCCTTTATAGTCCACCCATTTATGGGTGACGTTTGATGAAGTCAAAGTATGCAACTCCTTATGTAGAGAACCATGGTGACTTCAGGTTTAAGGACTAATAGTCATACTAATAGCCACATGAGAAAGTATATTGTTGGGTTTCCGGCACCGCGGCGTGTGTGTGTTCGATCATGTTTCGTAAACATGTGCACAGCGGAAGCAACAAAAATAATAAATACTCCTATTTATTACAACACACACAACACACGCATGCTATTACAACAAGTGTAGACATAACCGTAAATTAAAATTGCAATAAAAGGAAATTAAACTACGTTATACCTTTCGTATGACGTGTAGCGGGAACGGCATCAACCGGAACGATTCTCGTAAGAATCGTCTCTATCCGTATCCACGCCGAGCTCCTCGGGATGACTTCGCCAAGCCACGAGCTTCGTCTTCGTACGGGTTACTAGCCTCGTGTTGAAGACGATGTGATCGAGAGATGATCACGGTCCGAATCCAAATTCGGACCTAAAGACAAGTCCTCAAGACTTGCTTCTCCGGAGAGGTATTCGTCAACCGATTGACGAATCCTTCGTCCTCCACCTCAGAGGATTACCGGAGATCAAATCCCCGGTATGTTAGCCGCTGTCGGAGCCCTAACCGTCGTCTAAACGACGCTCCGACGAGAGGAGAAGAAGCTGTCCAGAAAACTGGACAGCTTGGTGGAGGAGTAGGCGCCGGCCAAAACAAAGGAAGCAAAGTGCTCACCTTGATGCCAAACCTAAGGAGGATGACCGGAACTCTTCCGGCAGCAGCTCGACGCCGGCGAGGAGGAAGGAAGCAACCTTCTGGACTCCGCTTGGAGGACCTTTGGGCTGGGCGGCGGCAGCTTGGAGTTAGGCGCCGAATAGGAGAGGGAGGGGTTTTGATTAGGTTTAGGGTTAGGGTTTAATCACTATTTTATAGAGAACTAATTCTCTTAATGGTTAATGGATCATATCCATAAATCCCGTTAACCCGCTCCATTAAGATAAGTTAAAATAAACCAAACCATGATGGTTTATTTTAAGTTAAAACGAACCGAACCAACCTTTGGTTCATTCGTTTAATATAAACCAAACCCTTTGGTTTATTCTCATCCATTGGATTAGGACCAAACCATTTTGGTCCATCCATTATGTCTTCATAAGACACAGCCCATCCACGCTTCCATTGCGACTGAAACAATTTCATGCTCGCTTTATGTTTGGTCCAACCAAACATAGTTTCTCTCGGTCTGAGAATCCCATTCTCAAGCTCGTTTTAAATCCTTTGGATTACACTCGTTGTGCGTGTGACCAAATAGGTTCTCGGTTTATGTTGGCCATCTATAATTAACCATTAATTATAGAACGATCATGAGTGGCACCTAGTAGTACATCATGATCCCCAATTAACCGAAAAGATCAACGGTTGATCCCGAACTATTTACGAAACCCTTGAGCTTGAATGAATCGTGCCCCATTCCCTTCACTCATCTTATACCCACTTGGTTCAGGACATGGTCTATTGTGCCGATCCCACTAGGTGACTAAATCGTCACACCTAGCCCAAGTATCATTTTCGTCCTGATTCTAGTTACTCCACATGTATCGAAGAGTACCTTACTCTAAACATGTAATGCTTTGGCCAAAGACTTTAGTAACAATCCGACGAGAGGCCATAGGTATACATCTCCTGCAAGGAGTGGTGAATCCTTTATAGGCTATTCAAACACCTTCGATCACTTCGACTTATACCCAATCATCCCGGGTCCACATCTCCTCGGAGATGTTTGCTTAAGATGTCAAAGCATAAGTCTCTATGATCAAGATGACTTGAATACCGCAAGTCAAAGGAACATCGCACTTAAGCCACAGTAAGAACTTCATTGACATATCTATATATGCGAAAACCATATGGAAGTCTTCGGTTGGTCACTCCAATGAACTAGTTACCATAACTAGCATCCACGATTAACTCGGACATCACTATGTCTCGGCCCGGTGAGAATCATTTGCTTGGATACACCAAGGAGTATACCTCGTGCTAGTCTCGTGAATTGATGGTGTCCAAATCCATCAATTCATTGACTAGGATAATTCGATACATCACAATTACACATGTAGAGATACTCACTAGTTGTGATCCAATCACAAATTCTCTCATCTTTGTGAATCGTATCGTGGACATTGATAAATGAGTTTAAGATCAATCAAATACATAAAACATGTATACTCAAATAGTGAATCTTCATTTATCATATAAATGGTTCATACATAAAGCGATTGCCTTAGGACATCTCTCATATATTACTAACGGACTCCCACTTGGCCTAATGCCAATCGCTACGGTATCCAATACCATAAGCTCTAACATGACCCTCAAACTTACTTTGAGGTAATGCTTTAGTCAAAGGATCCGCTAAGTTCCTTTCAGTGGGAATTTTCTCGATTTGTATTTCATTCCTACTTATGATCTCTCGATAAGATGATAGCGTGAAGCACATGTTTGGATCGTTGATGAGACCTTGGCTCTTTCGCTGTGCAATTGCTCCATTGTTATCGCGATGAGCCGGTATTGCTTCAACAATGGCGGAATCACACCAAGTTCATGAGCGAACTTCTTGATCCAAACCGCTTCCTTTCTTTGCTTCGAAGGTGCAATATATTCTGCCTCGATGGTAGAATCCGCTCTGATCTCTTGTTTGGAACTTTTCCAACTCACTGCGCCCCATTCAAGGTGAACACGATATCCGGAGACACGGAATCATCCTTATGCATGCGGAAGGTGGCATCTGTATACCGCGTATCACCATGTCCCTTCTCCATATATTAGGAACACATCCTTAGTTCTTCTTAAGTACTTAAGGATCGTCTTAGACCCGATGATCCATTCTGGATCGGTGTAGTATCTGCTCGTGACACTCAGAGCATACGATACATCGGGCCTCGTACATAACATAGCATACATGATAGATCCTATTGCGGATGCATAGGGAATCTTACTCATGCAAATCCTCTCGTCTTCTGTGCGCGGACACATAGACTTTGAAAGGTGTTCCCCATGCCTGATGGGCAGATAACCTTTCTTGGATTCCGACATGCTAAACCTCTTTAGCACTCGGTCTATATATGTAGACTGCGAAAGACCAAGCAACCGTTTCGATCTATCTATAGATCTTAATCCCAAGGATGTAGGTTGCTTCTCCCAGGTCTTTCATGGAGAATGTCTTGGATAACCAAACCTTCACTGACTGTAAGATTGACACATCGTTTCCTATAAGTAATATGTCATCGACATACAATACTAGGAACACGACTGCACTCCCACTAACCTTCTTGTACACACAAGGTTAAATGCGGATTTTGTGAGAAATCAAACTTTTTGATCGTCTCATCAAAGCGGATATTCCGACTCTGGATGCTTGCTTCAATCCATAAATGGATCGTCGCAATTTGCATACCTTGGTTTTATCAGCCGATGTGAAACCTCGGGTTGTATCATATACACGTCCTCGGCGGGTTTCCATTAAGGAAAATTTGTTTTCACATCCATCTGCCATATCTCATAATCATAATGAGCCGCTATGGCCAGGAGCATCCGAATGGATTTAAGCATAGCTACAGGCGAATAGGTTTCGTCATAATCAACACCTTGCTTTTGACGATATCCTTTCGCCACCACTCTAGCCTTATAGGTAATCACATTACCATCCATGTCGGTTTTCTTCTTGAAAACCCACTTGCACCCTATAGGCTTTATGCCTTCAGGTGGGTCGACGAGTTCGAACTTGGTTTTAATACATGAAATACATTTCCGACTTCATTGCAACAAGCCACTTATCCCTTTATTAAATTTTAAGCAATTTTTAATAACTGGTATGCTCCTAATCATCAATGAGTAACACTTCGTTCGATTCACTTATGAGAAATCCATATCTCTCGGGAATATTGCGTGTTCTACCAGATCTACGAAGATGTGGTGTTACAATAGGTCCAGCCGATTGCTCATCACTATGAGTTGTCGGCTGTTGTGCTTCACCAGGTATCTCATCGATGTCTATTTGAGTCTCTCGAGGCCTCCTCAGGCTCGGCGACACTCCTTGTTTTCTTGCAAGAGAAACTCTTTCTCTAGAAACACGGCATGCCTTGAAACAAACACCTTTTGTTCCACGGATGATAGAATTGGTAACCCCTTGTTTCCTTAGGGTATCAATAAATAGACATTTATCGGACTTAGCATCAATTTATGCGTCTGATCAGCTTACATAAGCGAGGACAACCCCATATCTTCAAGTAAGATACATGAGGTTTCTTACCATTCCATATCTCATATGGAGTAGTTGAGACTACCTTGGTAGGCATTACATTTAACAAGTAAGCAAAAGTGCATAACCCCAAAGGACTTGGGAAGAGTTGCATGATTCATCATTGACGACCATGTCCAACAAGATCGATTCGCCTCTCGGATACACCATTATCTTTGTGGTGTATAGGTGAGTCCATTGAGACAATATGCCATTGTCTCTTAGATAATCAAGAAACTCTTGACTTAAGTATTCACCACCTCGATCAGTATTTTAATACTCTTGTCATGTTGTTTCTCTACTTCATTTCTGAATTCTTTGAACCTTTCAAAGGCTTGGACTTGTGTTTCATCAGAACACATACCCAAACCGTGAGTGATCATCGGTGAAGGTAATGAAGTAGCTATAGCCTCCTAATGCTTGAGTTGACATAGGTCCACATACATCGGTATGTATTAGACCTAGTAACTCTCCCACTCGTTCACCTTTTCCAGTAAAAGGTAACTTAGTCATCTTGCCTTTTAAGCATGATTCACATGTATCGTATGAATCCTATTCAAGCGATTCGAGAATTCCACATCGGTGTAATTCGGACATGCATTTCTTGCTTACATGGCCAACGACAATACCACATGTAAGTCTATTTGATTATCCTTTCGAGCACGCTTGTTGCTCGCCGATATTGAAATGTCCTTTGGATCGTCAAGCGTATAAACACCATTGCTTAAAGTTCCGATCCATAAAGAACCCCATTCAAAGTTATGTAACAACAATTGTTACTAAGCGTCAAATGGAAACCATTTCTATTTAAACAAGAAATAGAAATGATGTTCTTTATCAGCGAAGGAATATAAAAGCAATTGTCGATTCTAAGACAAGTCTGCGAGGAGTTTCAACAAATACGTTCCAGATGGCGAGTGCGGCAACCTTTGCTCCATTCCCAACACGTAAATTTGACTCTCCTTGTGAGTCTTCTTCTATTCCTTAGCCCATGTATGTCATTACATATATGTGAGCCACACCAGTATCAAATACCCAAGTGTATAGAAATAGAATGACAATCAATAAAGAAGATTTACGAAGAAGATGGGGCATCCGATGCCTTATCCTTCTTCACGGACTCAAGATAAATCTTGCACTTTCTTTGCAAATGGCTCTCCTTGCCATAATGATGGCAAGTTTCCTTTTGTGCTAGTTCTACCTTCTTAGCCCTTCTCTTCTTTCCCTTCTGCTGTTCCTTTGACTTCCTCTTAGAACCTTTCTTCGAGGAATCAACTAACAGCACCGTCCCCTGCTCATGCTTCTCAGAAGACTCCACAGTCTTCAGCATATTGAGCAGTACCACAGATGAACCTCCTAGCATCTTAGAGGTGAAGAGGAGCTTTGAGACTTCGAACCTTTCGAATCTCACTTGCTCATCAACCAACTCACAAAGATGAAGGACTACGATATGAGCATCCATATGCTCATGCTGCTTTCGTAGCTTGGGTTCCATCGTGGCTAGCATGATGCAACTCATTTGTTGAATCACTCACATGTTTACGATAGGCCAACAATTGGTCGAGTTGCATCGTCACTAGGACAGCGCGGAAGAGCCGAGGACATTTGCAAGCTTTTCAACCTTGAGAACAATTCTCAAGCTTCTAAGCTAGATTCCATGAAGCTTCGGCCCGGATCAATTTATTGAATCAAAATGGAGCATAAATTCAAACACATCATGATCAATCTTAGAAATACAAAATGAGCATATATGATAAAGATGATTTTAAAATGCATCAATATACATTTATAAATCCCATTCATTTTTCGAATTTCAAAAACCCCAAAATCACTTCGGGAGATTGTAGGTCCATCTCCGAATGGGCTGATATCCATCATAGTTATGAACAACCTTGGAGAGAGTCCAACAAGCCATTCATAACTACGACGGTAGGTATCAACTATACCGATTGCATATCACGTATATGCAACTATCACAATGTGCTATCAACTAATTGAATGTTCACACATACATCGGGTTGTTAACACATTAACAAGTATGCATCATATGCATAGCACCCAACTTCACCTCCCTTTACATCGACCTTGGAGAGAGTCCAACAAGCCGATGCTCCAGGTTAAAGCCAACCCATTAATCGGGACATAGTTTTAATATGGTTAGAGCGCATTCAACCAATTAGCCCAGCTTGGAGAGAGTCCAACAACCAAAGCTAACGATTGACCTCTGACTCTTACCATATTAGTATTAAACTATTCCATGGTTTGAACATATTCGAGAGTTGAGCGGGCTTGGAAAGTCCAACAACCCAAACAAGAAACAGAACTCTGGTTCTAACCATATTAATGGAAGGTGTAGGCTTTAATATTGATTAAGGGTTTTTATGTCTCATCCTCTTTGCATGCAAATAACTATTATCTACATGGCATGGCATACATGGCATACATCTACATGTCACGACACATGGCATAATGTTATGCATCTAATGCAATTACATGGCATACAATTATGTCATGTATATAATTTCCTTATATGTCATAACTATTTATGGAAAAAAAATATGTTTAAGATTTGATTCTCCAAATCAAATCATAATTAAATTAGGAAACAAATTTCCAAATCTAATCACATATTTTATTCATGGAATTATTTGATTAAGGAAAATCTATTTAGGAAACCAATTTCCTAAATCTTTAAAACTACTTATGGAAATTAAATATTTTAAGATTTGATTTCCCAAATCAAATCATGATTAAATTAGAAAACAAATTTCCAGAATCTAATCAAATATTTTATTTATGGAAAATATAAATTTCCATAAATACTTCAACTTTCAAAAGTGGAAGATTTCCATAAATACTTCTAGACTTTCCAAAATTGAAAAATTTCCATAAATACTTCTAAATTTCCAAAATTTAGAAAACTTCCAGAAATACATTATGACTATCATAAAACCATTTTTTACGATTATGTCAAACACAACACAGGCTCTGATACCCTTTGTTGGGTTTTACCATGGCGTGTGTGTGTTCGATCATGTTTCGTAAACATGTGCCGCAGTGAAGCAACAAAAATAATAAATACTCCTATTTATTACAACACACACAACACCGCGCATGCTATTACAACAAGTGTAGACATAACCGTAAATTAAAATTGCAATAAAGGAAATTAAACTCGTTATACCTTTCGTATGGCGTGTAGCGAAACGGCATCAGCGGAGCGATTCTCGTAAGAATCGTCTCTATCCGTATCACGCCGAGCTCCTCGGGATGACCGCCAAGCCACGAGCCGTCTTTGCGGGTTACTAGCCTCGTGTTGAAGGCGATGTGATCGAGAGATGATCACGGTCGAATCCAAATTCGGACCTAAAGACAAGTCCTCAAGACTTGCTTCTCCGGAGAGGTATTCGTCAACGATTGGCGAATCGCCGTCCTCCACCTCAGAGGATTACGAGATCAAATCCCGGTATGTTAGCCGCTGTCGGAGCCCTAACCGTCGTCTAAGCGGCGCTCCGGCGGAAGGGAAGAAGCTGTCCAGAAAACTGGACAGCTTGGTGGAGGAGTAGGCGCCGGCCAAAACCAAGGAAGCAAAGTGCTCACCTTGATGCCAAACCTAAGGAGGATGACCGGAACTCTTCCGGCAGCAGCTCGACGCCGGCGAGGAGGAAGGAAGCAACCTTCTGGACGCCGGTTGGAGGACCTTTGGGCTGGGCGGCGGCAGCTTGGAGTTGGGCGCCGAATAGGAGAGGGAGGGTTGGATTAGGTTTGGGGTTAGGGTTTAATCCCTATTTTATAGAGAACTAATTCTCTTAATGGTTAATGGATCATATCCATAAAGCCCGTTAACCCGCTCCATTAAGATAAGTTAAAATAAACCAAACCATGATTGTTTATTTTAAGTTAAAACGAACCGAACCAACCTTTGGTTCATTCGTTTAATATAAACCAAACCCTTTGGTTTATTCTCATCCATTGGATTAGGACCAAACCATTTTGGTCCATCCATTATGTCTTCATAAGACACAGCCCATCCACGCTTCCATTGCGACTGAAACGATTTCATGCTCGCTTTATGTTTGGTCCAACCAAACATAGTTTCTCTCGGTCTGAGAATCCCATTCTCAAGCTCGTTTTAAATCCTTTGGATTACACTCGTTGTGCGTGTGACCAAATAGGTTCTCGGTTTATGTTGGCCATCTATAATTAACCATTAATTATAGAACGATCATGAGTGGCACCTAGTAGTACATCATGATCCCCAATTAACCGAAAAGATCAACGGTTGATCCAGAACTATTTCTGAAACCCTTGATGGCTTGAATGAATCGTGCCCCATTCCCTTCACTCATCTTATACCCACTTGGTTCAGGACATGGTCTATTGTGCCGATCCCACTAAGTGACTCGTCACACCTAGCCCAAGTATCATTTCCTCGTCCTCAGTTCTAGTTACTCCACATGTATCGAAGAGTACCTTACTCTAAACATGTAATGCTTTGGCCAAAGACTTTAGTAACAATCCGACGAGAGGCCATAGGTATACATCTCCTGCAAGGAGTGGTGAATCCTTTATAGGCTATTCAACACCACCTTGATCACTTGACTTATACCCAATCATCCCGGGTCCACATCTCCTTAGAGATGTTTGCTTAAGATGTCAAAGCATAAGTCTCTATGATCAAGATGACTTGAATACCGCAAGTCAAAGGAACATCGCACTTAAGCCACAGTAAGAACTTCATTAACATATCTATATATGCGAAAACCATATGAAGTCTTACGGTTGGTCACTCAATGAACTAGTTACCATAACTAGCATCCACGATTAACTCCGGACATCACTATGTCTCCAGCCAGTGAGAATCAGCTGCTTGGATACACCAAGGAGTATACCTCGTGCTAGTCTCGACAGAATTGATGGTGTCCAAATCCATCAATTCATTGACTAGGGATAATTCCGATACATCACAATTACACATGTAGAGATACTCACTAGTTGTGATCCAATCACAAATTCTCTCATGCTGTGAATCGTATCGTGGACATTCAGTAAATGAGTCTAAGATCCAATCAAATACATAAAATATGTATACTCAAATAGTGAATCTTCATTTATCATATAAATGGTTCATACATAAGGCGATTGCCTTAGGACATCTCTCATATATTACTAACATATATGACACTCATATAATGATCCATGATACTTTCTCATGGCGGGTCATTCAGTATACATTCTCCAATGCATACCCATGTGTCAACTTGATATCTCATATCCATGACTTGTGAGATTATGTCATCGTGTTGACCTACATGCTAGTCTCTACGCATTAACATTGTCCCTGAATGTTAATACTCGACTAGGAATGATTAAGAGAAGTGTTCTCTATATCATCTCATTATCGATTCAACCAATCGATTGATATAGATAAGAACCTACTACTCAAGGACATTATTATATTTAGTTATTTGGCACCAATACAAGTAAATATAATAATCATGCCTTTATAAATAGGAATATGATACAATAAAGTCCATACAACAATCATCACATGATTGTCTCTAGGGCTTTCACTAACACAAATAACCTGCCAACACCATAATAGAGCTCACATTTGCCCGAGCAAACATCATCAAATCATCCAAATAGGCAAGATGCGTGATGCCTACCTCCTTACACATAGAATGAAAATGGAAAGAGGGTAGCAAAGAGTCGGCCCTTACCCTTCTTGACAACACTTCAATGACCAATCCAAAGAGCAATGGAGAACGGGGGTCCCCTTGCCTCAACCCTCGCCGTCCACCAAAGAACCCATAAATACCCCCATTCAAAGAAATAGAATAGGAGACTGTTGTAACACACTCTTTAACCTAGCCACAAAATCGTTGGGGAAAACTAAAACCAACGAGTGCAGCCATAAGAAAATCCCAATCCACCATATCCAAGGCCTTCTTCAAAATCAACCTTAAGCTTGCATCTTGGGGAGATCCTTTTGCGTGTATATTTCCTAAGCAACTCCTACGTCAAATTAATGTTATCCCCTATGGAACACCCATGCACAAATGTCACCTGCACAGGGTCCAACAAGTACCCCAACACCCTTGCCAACCTTCCTGCCATCACCTTGGCAATAACCTTGTAGAAAACATTACAACAAGATATCGGTCGGTAATCTGAAACCCTCAGAGCATGGCCCGACTTTAGCACCAAGGAGATAAATGAATTATTCCATTGCTTCAGTAGCTTGCCCTCCCTAAAGAATTCCTGAACTACAGCAACAAAAATCTACCCCAATAATATCCCATGCAGTAGTGAAAAACTTATCCCCATAACCATCTAGGCCCGGTGCCTTATCACTCCCAATATCATGCAACGCAACCTTAATCTCTAACACCCCCACATCCTCAACCAAACTAGCATCTTGGGCAACATTCAAACACCTCCCAGTAATTCCACCAATGTCCAAGGGGCTGCATACCTCCTTGCGCCCAAGAAGACCATGAAAGCATTCGACAAACTCCCTCGCCACCTCCCCCAAACTTGTTGTTTGCTCCCCATCTTGCTTAGTGAACATAATAATAGCATTCCTTTTGTTATTCCGCTTTACTACATCGTGGAAAAAATTAGTACACTTGTCCACATTCCTTAAATAAACTTTCTTTGGCCATTGTTGATAAAACTGCTTCTCCGCCTTCGCAAGAAGTGTGGCTTGCCTCCTTATCCGCTAATAACCCTCTAGAATAGGCCCACCCCCTAGCATACCTCTTTCCACCTCCTCCAAATCCGCCTTGGCCTTCCTATCCTTTGCCGAAATATGCCCAAATTACTACTTATTCAGCACCTTCAGTCGACCCTCCAAATGTCCCAGCTTAACCTTAAGCACATATTGTGATCTCCCCATCATCGGAGGTGCCCATGATTCTGCCACCACCTGCTTGAAGACCTCATGTAATGACCACATATTAAGAAACTTGAATGGATGATTAGGCGGCCGATCATTTGGGAAAGTGTGCACCACACCACACGAATGATCCGATAGACATCCAAGGGGCATGATGTACCACCCCCCTCTCCTTACACTAGTAAGGGAGGTGTTACTGTACCATCATCATACTTTATCTTACTCTTTTTATGATCATGTAAAACATGACTCAACCATCCATAGACTCACATACACTATTTATAAATTAACCAATACTTGACTTAAAACAAAAGAGTATCAACAACTCGTATCAAGATCTAAACATGGTTTCTAAATGAGTATCATAATTTAAACTCTTAACTTGGAATAGCGAAAGCTAAAGAAACAAACCAACTATATTCACATGTTGACACTAGGCTATTTCCCAAGTTCTTAACCTATCTAACCATGCACATTCACTAGAGTTCTAATGTAGAACATTCTTAAGTAACTCAACCTCGTGCATGATGATAGTAATGATATGCATCTTTGACATGAACATGAACGTAAACAACGATACATCACATCAACCCTAGCGCCTAACATGAACACTTAACAGATAACAGGAACACTAGAACACTAGCAAGTTCAAGGTTCCTAGCATAGCATAATACTAGCAAGTTCGACATTCTTAGACACAATATGATCAAACCCATAACATGAACACTACCACACAAACAAGTTCGAAGGTCTTAACATAACAGAATACTAGTAAGTCCAGGATCATAATCCACTGTTCCGCCGCCACACACACCAAGCACTTCGTCCGCTGCCCCCCCCCCCCCCTCTCTTACTCAAACTTTGCTTTACCCTTATCTGTAGTATAAGGAATGCAACTATAAGCAATGATGCTTAGTAAATATATCCTATTCTCACAAAACATCGCATTAGGAGAAAACATGCTATTAGAATACTTGCATGCAAACATATGCTCTTACTTGCATATAAGAAAATTCTGCATTAAACATTTAGGAACACTTGCACATGATACAATGATTCAACTTGACATGCATGAACTTTCTGTATTAAACATATAGAAACACTTGTACATAACACAATGGTTCAACTTGAAATGCATGAACTTGACATACATAACTTGCAATACAAATATGCTTCACTTGTAGAACCATGTACATGAGGTATACTTAAACCTGTAACCATTGTGCTTTAGTTAACTTTAGAAAACCATATGTACATATATACTTTAAAATACTAATCATCCTTGTTTGGGCAGCCTGACATTGTACCATTTTGCGTGCAACCCTAATAGAATTCGGGATAGCTAGCCACCGAACTTATTAGGGCAACTTAACTTACTAAGGGTAGTCTAGGGGTCTGTGGGCGATCTAAGGGCCCGGTACATGCCACTTCAAAGTAAAAAACTTCCTTTATATATGACTTACTTATTTTTATCATTTAACAAGTATTTTACATGATCATAATAAAAAACTCATATAGGAAGCCTTTCAAGACATTTGATCATACTCTTTGTCCCTAAAACTCGTAGGGGAAGCATCTTGTGATCTTTACATCTTGCTTCTAATGAAATATTCAAAGTAAAATACTTCCTTTGTATATGACTTACTGATCTTTTTCATTTATCAAATATTTAACATGATCATACTCCCAAAACTCATATAGAAAGCCTTTTAAGACATGTGATCATGCTCTTTGTCCCCAAAACTTATAGGGAAAGCATCTTTGCAATCTTATGTCTTGCTTCAACATAAAATATACCTATAAATATATATGACCTACTGATTTTATCATTTAACCAACATGTAACATGTTCATACTCCCAAAACTCATATAGGGGGCCTTTCAAGACATTTAATCATGCTTTTTGTCCCCAAAACTCGTAGGGGAAGCCTCTTTGAAATCTCTACATCTTGCCCCACGAGAAATATACCTAAAATACCTAAAAATCCAACCAAACATAATCTGGAAAAAACCTATAAATATGAATAAAACATGATACTAGAAGCTAGATGTGCAAATCAAAGAGTTACTTATGTTATAGGTGAGAGATAGCATCCTAGTGATCTTATGTCTTGCTTAAAACAAAATATATCTTACCTATAAGTCTAAACACACCCATATAATTTGATCAAACCATATTTTTGTCATTTAACAAGTATTTTACATGATCATACTCAAAAACCCATATAGGAGGCCTTTCAAGACAAGTGATCATGCTTTTTGTCCCCAAAACTCGTAGGGGAAGCATCTTTGCAATCTTTACATCTTGCTTCCAATGAAATATACTTAAAATACCTAAAAATACAAACAACCATAATCTGAATAAAGATGGGCCAATCAAAGAGTTGCTTATGCTATAGGTGAGAAATAATATCTTGGTGATCTTAGATCTTGCTTAAAAAGACCTATACCTCGACTATAAATCTGAACACACACATATATCATCTGATCCAAACATATAATCTATCAAAACATAGAAAAAAAAGCTATATAAAACAATCAAATAACTACTTATACTGCAGGTGAGAGATACTTATATCCTCTCGCTATCGTACTAGTATACTGCTAGGGTTTTTGTGAGATGAAGACCTCCCCTTGTTCCTTAGCCTTAGGAGTGGTCCTCTAGCATATACTAAGCCTTTGTATCCCCTTGAAACCCCCTTGAGAACACCAAAACAAGGGAATTAGGGTCTCAGTGAAGAAGGAGGAAGGAGGAGGGAAAATTTCGGTGGAGTTGGATCTTCTAGCAATACTAAGACTTGTGAGGAACTCCTCTTGGAAAACCCCTCTTGAGAATCCCTACACAAGAATCCCTAGAGCTTGGGATGAAAAAGGGAGGAAGGAGAATGAGGAAATTTTGCCAAGGATGAGGAAGAAGGAGAATGAAGAAGGAAAGTGGGGTTTTTCTTCCTCTCTTCTCTTAATTCTCTTCTTTAATACCTAGGGAATGAACACTCTTCATCCTTTCATGGGTGGGATGAACCAACTCCTCATCTTCCCATCTATATTCTTTATATATCTTAGCCAAGAATCATCCTATGGTCTAGTGGTATCAAGGCTACCTCCCTATTAGGAGGTTCATGGTTCAAATCCTAGCGATAACCATCTTTTATTTTATTTTATTTTAAACCTTTTTATGGACGTTAATATCCATATAATGACTTTGAACAATTTAGAATTTTGCAACCGTTACACATGAACTCCACATACACATCAAAATATGCCATTAACCATTGTGAGTTCACCAAAACCTTATCAAGCTTAGAAGAGACTATTCCACATGAGCCGACAACCAATGGAGCAAAGACCCACCAACCCACATACTTGAACCATTTGTCGAAGATCCACCAAACCACATACTTGAACCATTTGTTGAATATAAAATGCAAACAATGATCATGTGATTCTTATTTCAAAATGAAGATGTTCATACAAAGGCTAGGCTTTCAGTATACATCCCAACAATCTCCCACTTATACTAAAAGACTATGCTGCCATCAAACTGTCATATATCTGATTCCCATTCCCTCCACATGCCTATCAAAAGCTCTCATTGGAAGGGCCTTAGTGAAAGGATCTGCCAAGTTATCCTCTGATGCAATCTTGGCGATAGTAACTTCTTCTCGCTTTACGATCTCTCGTATCAAGTGGTACTTACGCTCTATGTGTTTACTTGCCTTATGGGCTCATGGTTCCTTCGAGTTTGCAACTGCATCACTATTATCACAATAAATTGTGATAGTTCTGGGCAAACCAGGAATCACATCCAAGTCTATCAAGAAGTTCTTGAGCCATACAGCTTCTTTGGCTGTCTCAAAGGCTGCCACATACTCAGCTTCCATGGTAGAGTCCACCATGCATTTCTGCTTAACACTCCTCCATATAATGGCTCCACCTCCCAAAGTAAATACAAAACCCGAGGTAAACTTACTGTTATCCCTATCTGATTGGAAGTCAGAATCTATGTAACCCACAGAGAGTAATTGATCTGCCTGGTATACTAGTATATAATCCCTAGCCTTTCTCAGGTACTTCAATATATGTTTTACTACAGTCCAATGTCCCTGTCCTGGATTACTCTGATATCTGCTAACCATGCCCACGGCAAAATAGACATCTGGTCTCGTATATAACATAGCATACATGAGGCTTCCTACCGCCAAAGCATAAGGAACTGCCTTCATCTCCTCTATCTCCTTTGATGTTCTAGGACACATCTCTTTAGATAAAGGTACTCCATGCCAAAAAGGTAGAAAACCTTTCTTGGAGTTCTGCATGCTAAAGCGAGCTAGAATAGTGTCTATATATGAAACTTGAGATAAGCACAACATTCTTTTCTTGCGATCCCTTATAACCTTGATCCCAAGGATGTGTCCCACTTCTCCCAAGTCTTTCATATCAAATTGTTTGGACAACCATACCCTTACATCTGATAACATTTTTGTTGGGTTTCTGGCATCACGGCGAGTGTGTGTTTGAATATGTTTCATAAACATGTGCACAGTGAAAGAATTAAAAAGTAATAAATCTAATTTATTATAACACACACACCACACGCATGCATAGTACAACATATGTAGACATAATCACAATTTCAAATTTTGCAATAAAAGAAAATTATGCTAGTTATACCTGATGTATCATGTGCAACGGGAAAGACAACAACCAGAGCAACTCTTGCTAGAATTGCCTCTATTTGTATCCACGCCAAGTATCATCGGGATAGCTTCACCAAGCTACAAGCCTCGTCTTCATAGGAGTCACTAGCCTCATGTCGAAGATGATGTGATCGAGAGAAGATCACAATCCGAATCAAAATTCGGATTCGAAAATGAGTCCCCAAAACTCGCTTCTCCAGAGAGGTATTCGTCAACCGATTGACGAATCTTTGGTCCTCCACCTATGAGGATTCCCGGAGATCAAATCCCCAGCAAGGTAGCAGCTATCGGAGCTCCAAACGTCGTCCAAATGATGCTCCTACAGGAAAGGAAACAAGCTGTCCAAAAAATTGGACAGCTTGGTGGAGGATTTTGTTGGACTTTTTGAGCCGCAAAAACCGCTTTGTGCATTGCGAAAACCTCGGAAGTCGGCCACGGATCCGTGCGAAGATTAACAAAAATAAATTCATGTGCATGTTTAGAAAACATAGATCTACCATAGATCTACATGAGAAGAGCATTACCCTTGTAGCGACTCCCTTCGCTTATCCCACTCGTCCAAATAGTTTGTCGGATCTCATAGAGTGTCAAGTGTACACTCCTCTACACGTATCCACACGGACAATATGTGGAGAGAACCACCTTGAGTGTGCTAGCACTCTTGAAGGTCTCAGCAAGGAGGATGAGGGAGAAAGCTAGAGAGGAGAGGAGGAAGAAGATGAAGTTAATTCACTTAAATTCACCACTAACCCCTTCATTGGTTTGGCCGGCCACTAAATGGGGATTAAAAACCTCCATGTAATACCAAGAGCCATGGCTTTTGGTCTCCCTCATTAGGTGGAACACCATGATGTGTCCATGATGATGTGGAACATCATCATTAGCTGGCCACTTTGCCAAGTCATCATGAAGTGGCATTTGGTCAAGTCAAACTTGACCTTTACACTTCCCTCTCAAGTCAAGTCAAACTTGACCTCTTATCTCTCATGGTTGATCAAATCCAAACATTTGATTCAAGTCAATTTAATTTAATGAATCTCTATTCGTTAGTTTAAATTGACTCGATGAATCAAATCTAAATTAGACTCATTCAACACTTGAATCAAATTGAGTCCAACTAAATTAGTCTAATTTGTATTACTCTTAATCCAATTTGGTTCATCATATGAACCTAATCCTCTTGTTCCATCATATGAACCTAATCTTCATCTAATTGCCCTTTGTGTGTGACCCTATAGGTTCTTGTAACGTTGGCAATGTTCCTAAACCGATTTAGAAGCATAAGCAATGAGCGGTATCTAGCAACACATCATTGCTACCCAAGTTACAAGAATGTTGAGATCCAACATCACCTTTGTGACTACTAATTGTGACTCTCACAATATGTGACAATGTCCCTCTATCCTTGATATCTAGATTGTTCAATTGAGGCATAGACCGTGTCATCCTCTGTATAATCTATATCTTGAACTCAAAGTAGACTCACTCTATTCAAATGAGCTCAATATCTCATATTGACTCATTTGGGCATGGTCATGCACTTAGTGGTCTCACTTTATCAAGAATCATGATGTCACTCCCATCATATAGGAGGGATAGATCCCATCTACATCACTCACATCCCTCCGTATAATATTATTACATACCTAGTAATTGCCTTTATAGTCCACCCATTTACGGGTGACGTTTGATCAAGTTAAAGTGTGCAACTCCTTATGTAGGGAACCATGGTGACTTCTGGTCCAAGGACTAATAGACATACTAATAGTCACATGAGAAAGTATATGACACTCATATAACGATCCATGATACTTTCTCATGGCGGGTCATTCAGTATACATTCTCTAATGTATACCCATGTGTCAACTTGATATCTCATATCCATGACTTGTTAGATCAAGTCATTGAGTTGACCTACATGCTAGTCTCTTCGCATTAACATTGTCCCTGAATGATTAAGAGTAATGTTCTCTATATCATCTCATTATCGATTCAACCAATCGATTGATATAGATAAGAACCTTCTACTCAAGAATGCTATTATACTTAGTTATTTGGCACAAATACAAGTAAGTATAATAACCATAAAGAAATTCCTTTATAAATATATATGGGAATATGATACAACAAGTCCATACAATAATCATCATATGATTGACTTTAGGGTTTTCACTAACAATCTCCCACTAGCACTAGTGTCAATCACTATAGTATCTAATACCCAATGACCTAGTGTGACCATCATGCTTTTTCTATGGCAAAGCCTTGGTCAAGGGATCTGCGACGTTAACCTCTGTGGGTACTCTGCAAATCTTCACATTTCCTCTATCGATAATCTCTCAAATGAGATGGAAGTGTCGTAGTATGTGTTTGGTCCGCTGGTGTGAGTGAGGTTCCTTAGCCTACGCAATCGCTCCATTGTTGTCACAATAGAGCTCTATAGGATCTGCTATGCTAGGAACCACCCCAAGTTCAGTAATAAACTTACGGATCCAAAATACCTCATTTGCTGCCTCTGATGTAGCAATATACTCGGCCTTTATTGTAGAATTAGCAACTGTGTCTTTCTTCGAACTCTTCTAGCTTACAGCACCACCATTCAAGCAAAACACGAACCCTGACTGCGATCTATAATCATCCTGGTCAGTTTGGAAGCTGGTATCGCTGTATCCCTTTACAGCTAGCTCCTCATCACCTCTAAATATCAAGAAATATTATTTAGTCCTTCTTAAGTACTTAAGAATATTCTTAACTGCTATCCAGTGACACTCACCTGGATCTGATTGGTATCTACTCATCATGCTCAAAGCATATGAGACATCAGGATGAGTACATATCATGGCGTACATGATAGATCTTATGGCAGATGCATAAAGGATCTTATCCATGCGGTCTCTCTCCTCTCTAAAAGAGGGACTTTGAGTCTTCGAAAGACTCACACCATGTGATATCGACAAAAATCCCTTCTTGGAATTCTGCATGGCAAACCGTAGTAATACTGTGTCAATATATGTACTCTAACTTAGGCCAAGCAATCTCTTAGATCTATCTCTATAGATCTTGATGCCTAGAATACAGGTTGCTTCACTTAAGTCCTTCATTGAGAAACACTTCCCTAGCCAAGTCTTCACAAACTATAGCGAAAGGATGTCATTCCCAATGAGTAGTATGTCATCCACATACAATACAAGGAAGACAACTGTGTTCCCATTAACCTTCTTGTAGACACAGGGTTCATCTTCATTTTTGATGAAACCAAACTGTTTGATCGAATCATCGAATCGAAGATTCCACCTCCGAGAAGCTTGTTTTAGCCCATAAATGGACCTTTGCAGCTTGCATACTTTGTCAGTATGCTATGGATCTACAAAACCCCCAGGTTGTGTCATGTACACATCCTCGAGCAAGTTTCCATTCAGAAATGTGATTTTGACATCCATCTTTCAGATCTCATAATCGTGGTATGCTGCAATAGCAAGCATGATCCGAATGGACTTAAATATCACAACTGGAGAAAAGGTTTCATCATAGTCAATACCATGAATTTGCTTGAAACCTTTAGCTACCAATCGACCCTTATACGTATGCGTAAGTCCATCCATGTTAGTCTTTCTCTTAAAGACCCACTTACACCCAATGGGTTTGACGCCTTCAGGTGGATCAACCAAAGTCCAAACTTGGTTAGGGTACATGGATTCCATCTCAGATCTCATGGCCTCGAGCCATTTCTCAGAATATGGGTTCATCATAGCTTCCTGATAGGAGGTAGGCTCATTCTCAATTAGCATAACATAATCATGGTTAGATAAGAGAAATGAGTATCTATCAGGCTGACGACATACCCAATCAGACCTGTGAAGAGGTAGGTCTACCTGAACAGATTGTTGTTTCACAACTCTTTGTGCAACAATCTCATCACCCACAACACTTTGTGGTTCATGTTCAACCTCCATATCGGCCTCAATGCTATGGTCCATGTCTTGAATTTCTTCAAGATCGAATGTACTCCCACTAGTTTTTCTAGAAACAAAGTCCCTTTCTAGAAATACCCCAGTCTTTGCCACAAACACTTTGTGCTGACTGGGAATGTAGAAGTAATATCCCTTCGTTTCTTTGGGATATCCAACAAAATAGCACTTATCGAATTTGGGTCCCAGTTTGTCTGAGACTTGACGTCGAACGTAAGCCTCACAACCCCAAATCCTCATGAAAGACATCTTGAGATTTTTCCCTGTCCATATAGTATATGGTGTCTTTATCACAACTTTGGATGGAACACGGTTAAGTGTGAAGGCTACTGTGTCTAGAGCACAACCCCAAAAGGATATAGGAAGATCTGTGTGACTCATCATAGATCGTACCATATCTAATAGGGTACGATTCCTCCTTTCGGATATACCATTCTACTATGGTGTTCTAGGAGGAGTGAGTTGGGATAGAATCCCACACTCAGCTAGATAGTCACGAAACTCATGGCTAAGTTATTCACCACCTCGATCTGATCGAAGTATCTTAATACTCTTTCCAAGTTGGTTGTAACTGTTGGGTTTCCGGCACCGCGGCGTGTGTGTGTTCGATCATGTTTCGTAAACATGAGCACAGCGGAAGCAATTCAAAATAATAAATCTATATTTATTACAACACACACAACACACGCATGCTATTACAACAAGTGTAGACATAACCGTAAATTAAAATTTGCAATAAAAGAAAATTATCTACGTTATACCTTCCGTATGACGTGTAGCGGGAACGGCATCAACCGGAATGATCCTCGTAAGAATCGTCTCTATCCGTATCCACGCCGAGCTCCTCGGGATGACTTCGCTAAGTCACGAGTTTCGTCTTCGTACGGGTTACTAGCCTCGTGTTGAAGACGACGTGATCGAGAGATGATCACGATCCGAATCCAAATTCGGATCCTAAAATGAGTTCTCAAAACTTGCTTCTCCGGAGAGGTATTCGTCAACCGTTTGACGAATCCTTCGTCCTCCACCTCAGAGGATTACCGGAGATCAAATCCCCGGTAAGTTAGCCGCTGTCGGAGCACTAACCGTCGTCCAAACGACGCTCCGACGAGAGGAGGAGAAGCTGTCCAGAAAACTGGACAGCTTGGTGGAGGATATAGGCGCCGGCCAACCAAGGAAAGAAAAGCCTCACCTTGATGCCAAACCTATAGGGGATCACTGGAGGGTCGCCGGAGTGTTCACCGGCTGAAGCTTGGTCGCCGGCAACAAGTTGGACGGCGGCACAAGAGGTTGGGCGGCGGCACACTAGGGTTGGCGCCGAAATCCTCCTTCAAGGGGTGGGCGGCAACTCCAAGGGCTAGGGTTTTTGATTAGGGTTTAAGCCCTATTTTATAGAGAACTAATTCTCTTAATGGTTAATGGATCATATCCATAAAGCCCGTTAACCCGCTCCATTAAGATAAGTTAAAATAAACCAAACCATGATGGTTTATTTTAAGTTAAAACGAACCGAACCAACCTTTGGTTCATTCGTTTAATATAAACCAAACCCTTTGGTTTATTCTCATCCATTGGATTAGAACCAAACCATTTTGGTTCATCCATTATGTCTTTATAAGACACGACCCATCCACGCTTCCATTGCGACTGAAACAATTTAATGCTCGCTTTATGTTTGGTCCAACCAAACATAGTTTCTCTCGGTCTGAGAATCCCATTCTCAAGCTCATTTTAAATCCTTTGGATTACACTCGTTGTGCGTGTGACCAAATAGGTTCTCGATTTATGTTGGCCGTCTATAATTAACCATTAATTATAGAACGATCATGAGTGGCACCTAGTAGTACATCATGATCCCCAATTAACCGAAAAGATCAACGGTTGATCCAGAACTATTTCTGAAACCCTTCAGTAGCTCGAATGAATCGTGCCTCATTCCCTTCACTCATCTTATACCCACTTGGTTCAGGACATGGTCTATTGTGTCAGTCCCCACTAGGCTGACTACGTCACACCTAGCCCAAGTATCATTTCCTCGTCCTACGGATTCTAGTTACTCCACATGTTTCGAAGAGTACTTTACTCTAAACATGTAATGCTTTGGCCAAAGACTTTAGTAACAATCCGACGAGAGGCCATGGGTATACATCTCCTCGCAAGGAGTGGTGAATCCTTTATAGGCTATTCAAACACCTTCGATCACTTCGACTTATACCCAATCATCCCGGGTCCACATCTCCTCGGAGATGTTTGCTTAAGATGTCAAAGCATAAGTCTCCATGATCAAGATGACTTGAATACCGCAAGTCAAAGGAACATCGCACTTAAGCCACAGTAAGAACTTCATTGACATATCTATATATGCAGAGAACCATATGAAGTCTTACGGCTGGTCACTCCAATGAACTAGTTACCATAACTAGCATCCACGATTAACTCCGGACATCACTATGTCTCCAGCCAGTGAGAATCAGCTGCTTGGATACACGAGGGTATACCTCGTGCTAGTCTCGACCGAAATTGATGGTGTCGAATCCATCAATTCATCGACTAGGGATAATTCTGATACATCACAATTACACATGTAGAGATACTCACTAGTTGTGATCCAATCACAAATTCTCTCATGCTATGAATCGTATCGTGGACATTCAGTAAATGAGTTTAAGATCCAATCAAATACATAAAACATGTATACTCAAATAGTGAATCTTCATTTATCATATAAATGGTTCATACATAAGGCGATTGCCTTAGGACATCTCTCATATATTACTAACAGACTCCCACTTGGCCTAATGCCAATCGCTACGGTATCCAATACCATAAGCTCTAACATGACCCTCAAACTTACTTTGAGGTAATGCTTTAGTCAAAGGATCCGCTAAGTTCCTTTCGGTGAATTTTCTCGATTTGTATTTCGTTCCCTCTTGATGATCTCTACGATAAGATGATAGCGGCCGAAGCACATGTTTGGATCATTGATGAGACCACATCAAGTTCATAGATGAACTACTTGATCAAACCGCTTCCTTCTTTGCTTCCAAAGGCAGCGTATTACGCCTTAGTGGCGAGAATCGCTATAGTGTCAAGCTTGGAACCTTTCCAACTTATTGCGCCTCCATTCTAGGTGAATACATACCCGGACTAAGACATGGAATCATCCTTATGCATGCGGATGCAGCATCCGTATACCCGTATCACCATGTACCCTTCTCCGTATATTAGGAACACATCCTTAGTTCTTCTCAAGTACTTAAGGATTGTCTTATGACGCCCAATGATCCATTCTGGATCGGTTAGTATCTGCTCGTGACACTCGAGCATACGATACATCGGGCCTCGTACATAACATAGCATACATGATAGATCCTATTGCGGATGCATAGGGAATCTTACTCATGCAAATCCTCTCGTCTTCTGTGCGCGGACACATAGACTTCGAAAGGTGTACCCCATGCCTGATGGGTAGATAACCTTTCTTGGATTCCGACATGCTAAACCTCTTTAGCACTCGGTCTATATATGTAGACTGCGAAAGACCAAGCAACCGTTTCGATCTATCTCTATAGATCTTAATCCCAGGATGTAGGTTGCTTCTCCCGAGTCTTTCATGGAGAATGTCTTGGATAACCAAACCTTAGCATTGTAAGATTGAACACATCGTTTCCTATAAGTAGTATGTCATCGACATACAATACTAGGAATCACAGGCACTCCCACTAACCTTCTTGTACACACAAGGTTAAATGCGGATTTTGTGAGAAATCAAACTTTTTGATTGTCTCATCAAAGCGGATATTCCGACTCTGGATGCTTGCTTCAATCCATAAATGGATTGCAATTTGCATACCTTGGTTTTATCAGATGTGAAACCCTCGGTATCATATACCGTCCTCGGCGGAGTTTCCATTAAGGAAAGCTGTTTTCACATCCATCTGCCATATCTCATAATCATAATGAGCTGCTATGGCCAGGAGCATCTGAATGGATTTAAGCATAGCTACAGGCGAATAGGTTTCGTCATAATCAACACCTTGTTTTTGACGATATCCTTTCGCCACCAATCTAGCCTTATAGGTAATCACATTACCATCCATGTCGGTTTTCTTCTTGAAAACCCACTTGCACCCTATAGGCTTTATCCCTTGGTGGGTCAACCAAGTTCCAAACTTGGTTTTCATACATGGAATCCATTTCCGACTTCATGGCACCAAGCCACTTATCCCTTTCTGAACTTGTCAGCACTTCTTCATAACTGGTAGGCTCCTCATCATCAATGAGTAACACGTCGTTCGATTCGCTTACGAGAAATCCATATCTCTCAGGAATATTGCGTGTTCTACCAGATCTACGAAGATGTGGTGTTACAATAGGTCCAGCCGATTGCTCATCACTATGAGTTGTCGGTTGTTGTGCTTCACCAGGTATCTCATTAATGTCTATTTGAGTCTCTCGAGCCTCCTCAAGCTCGACGACACTCCCACTGTTTTCTTGCAAGAGAAACTCTTTCTCTAGAAACAGCCTTGAAACAAACACCTTTTGTTCCACAGGATGATAGAATTGGTAACCCCTTGTTTCCTTAGGGTATCCAACAAATAGACATTTATCAGACTTAGCATCCAATTTGTCTGATACTGTCCGCTTCACATAAGCAGGACAACCCCATATCTTCAAGTAAGATACATGAGGTTTCTTACTATTCCATATCTCATATGGACTAGTTGAGACTACCTTGGTAGGCATTCTGTTTAACAAGTAAACAGCTGTCTGAAGTGCATAGCCCCAAAAGGACTTGGGAAGAGTTGCATGATTCATCATTGACCTGACCATGTCCAACAAGGTCCGGTTACGCCTCTCAGATACACCATTATGCTGTGGTGTATATGGCGGAGTCCATTGAGACAATATGCCATTGTCTCTTAGATAATCAAGAAACTCTTGACTTAAGTATTCACCACCTCGATCCAATCGAAGTATTTTAATACTTTTGTCATGTTGTTTCTCTACTTCATTTCTGAATTCTTTGAACCTTTCAAAGGCTTCAGACTTGTGTTTCATCAAGAACACATACCCAAACCGTGAGTGATCATCGATGAAGGTAATGAAGTAGATATAGCCTCCTAAAGATTGAGTTGACATAGGTCCATATACATCACTATGTATTAGGCCTAGCAACTCTCCCACTCGTTCACCTTTTCCCGTAAAAGGTAACTTAGTCATCTTGCCTTTTAAGCATGATTCGCATGTATCGTATGAATCCAATTCAAATGATTCCAGAATTCCACATCGGTGTAATTCGGACATGCGTTTCTTGCTTACATGGCCAAGATGACAATGCCACATGTAGGAGTCTATTTGATTATCCTTTCGAGGACGCTTGTTGCTCGCTTCGATATTGCAAATGTCACTGGATACGTCCAACGTATAAACACCATTGCTTAAAGTTCCAGTCCCATAAAGAACCCCATTCAAAGTTATGTAACAACAATTGTTACTAAACGTCAAATGGAAACCATTTCTATTTAAACAAGAAATAGAAATGATGTTCTTTATCAACGAAGGAATATAAAAGCAATTGTCGTTCTAAGACAAGTCTGCAGGGAGTTTCAACAAATACGTTCCGATGGCGAGTGCAGCAACCTTTGCTCCATTCCCAACACGCAAATTTGACTCTCCCTTGACGAGTCTTCTTCTATTCCTTAGCCCATGTATGTCATTACATATATGTGAGCCACACCCAGTATCTAATACCCAAGTGTTTGAGGAAATAGAATGACAATCAATAACGAAGATATCTGAAGAAGATGGGGCATCCGATGCCTTATTCTTCTTCACGGACTCAAGATAAATCTTGCACTTTCTTCGCAAATGGCTCTCCTTGCCATAATGATGGCAAGTTTCCTTTTGTGCTAGTTCTACCTTCTTAGCCCTTCTCTTCTTTCCCTTCTGCTGTTCTTTTGACCTCCTCTTAGAACCTTTCTTCGAGGAATCAACTAACGCACATCCTGCTCATGCTTCTCGAGAAGACTCCACAGTCTTGGCAACATATTGGCGATACCCAGATGAACCTCCTAGCATCTCAGAGGTGAAGAGGAGCTTTGAGACTTCGAACCTTTCGAATCTCACTTGCTCATCAACCAACTAACAAAGATGAAGGACTACGATATGAGCATCCATATGCTCATGCTGCTTTCGTAGCTTGGGTTCCATCATGGCTAGCATGATGCAACTCATTTGTTCAGAATCACTTACATATTTCTGATAGGCCAACAATTGGTCCAGAGTTGCATTGTCACTAGGATGGGCGGGAAGAGGCGCTTCGAGGACATACGCAAGCTTTTCTACCTTGAGAACAATTCTCAAGTTTCTAAGCTAGTCCAAGAAGTTCGGCCCAGTCAATTTATTTGAATACAAAATGGAACGCAAATTCAAACACATCATGATCAATATATTAACTTAGAAATACAAAACGAGCATATATGAGAAAAATGATTTTAAAATGCATCAATATACATTTATAAATCCCATTCATTTTTTGAATTTCAAAAACCCTTAAAATCACTTCGGGAGATCGTAGGTCCATCTCCGAATGGGCTGATATCCATCATAGATAAGAATAACCTTGGAGTGAGTCCAACAAGCCATTCTTAGCTATGATGGTGGGTATCAAGTATACCGATTACATATCATGTATATGTAACTATCACAATGTGCTATCAACTAATTGAATGTTTACACATACATTGGGTTGTTAACACATTAACAAGTATGCATCATATGCATAGCACCCAACTTCACCTCTCTTCACATCGACCTTGGAGTGAGTCCAACAAATCGATGCTCCAAGTTAAAGCCGACCCATTAATCGCGAAATAGTTTTAATATGGTTAGAGCGCATTCAACCAATTAGACAGGCTTGGAGTGAGTCCAACAACCCAAACTAACGATTGACCTCTGACTCTTACCATATTAGAGTTAAACTATTCCAATGATTTGAACATGTTCAGGTTGAGTAGGGCTTGGAGTGAGTCAACAACCCAAACAAGAAACAGAACTCTGGTTCTAACCATATTAATGGAAGGTGTAGGCTTTAATATTGAGTTAGGGTTTTATGTCTCATCCTCTTTGCATGCAAATAACTATTATCTACATGGCATGACATACATGGCATACATCTACATGTCACGACACGCATGGCATAATGTTATGCATCTAATGCAATTACATGGCATACAATTATGTCATGTATATAATTTCCTTATATGTCATAACTATTTTTGGAAATAAAATATGTTTAAGATTTGATTCTCCAAATCAAATCATAATTAAATTAGGAAACAAATTTCCAAATCTAATCACATATTTTATTCATGGAATTATTTGATTAAGGAAAATCTATTTAGGAAACCAATTTCCTAAATCATTAAAACTACTTATGGAAATAAAATATTTTAAGATTTGATTTCCCAAATCAAATCATGATTAAATTAGGAAATAAATTTCCAGAATCTAATCAAATATTTTATTTATGGAAAATATCAATTTCCATAAATACTTCCAAGTTTCCAAAAGTGGAAGATTTCCATAAATACTTCTAGATTTTCCAAAATTGAAAAATTTCCATAAATACTTCTAAATTTCCAAAATTAGAAAATTTCCAGAAATACATTATGACTATCGTAAAACCATTTTTACGATTATGTCGAAACACAACCTGGGCTCTGATACCACTGTTGGGTTTCCGGCACCGCGGCGTGTGTGTGTTCGATCATGTTTCGTAAACATGAGCACAGCGGAAGCAATTAAAAATAATAAATCTATATTTATTACAACACAAACAACACACGCATGCTATTACAACAAGTGTAGACATAACCGTAAATTAAAATTTGCAATAAAAGAAAATTATCTACGTTATACCTTCCGTATGACGTGTAGCAGGAACGGCATCAACCGGAACGATCCTCGTAAGAATCGTCTCTATCCGTATCCACGCCGAGCTCCTCGGGATGACTTCGCTAAGTCACGAGCTTCGTCTTCGTACGGGTTACCAGCCTCGTGTTGAAGACGACGTGATCGAGAGATGATCACGATCCGAATCCAAATTCGGATCCTAAAACGAGTTCTCAAAACTTGCTTCTCCGGAGAGGTATTCGTCAACCGTTTGACGAATCCTTCGTCCTCCACCTCAGAGGATTACCGGAGATCAAATCCCCGGTAAGTTAGCCGCCGTCGTCCAAACGACGCTCCGACGAGAGGAGGAGAAGCTGTCCAGAAAACTGGACAGCTTGGTGGAGGATATAGGCGCCGGCCAACCAAGGAAAGAAAAGCCTCACCTTGATGCCAAACCTATAGGGGATCACTGGAGGGTCGCCGGAGTGTTCACCGGCTGAAGCTTGGTCGCCGGCAACAAGTTGGACGGCGGCACAAGAGGTTGGGCGGCGGCACACTAGGGTTGGCGCCGAAATCCTCCTTCAAGGGGTGGGCGGCAACTCCAAGGGCTAGGGTTTTTGATTAGGGTTTAAGCCCTATTTTATAGAGAACTAATTCTCTTAATGGTTAATGGATCATATCCATAAAGCCCGTTAACCCGCTCCATTAAGATAAGTTAAAATAAACCAAACCATGATGGTTTATTTTAAGTTAAAACGAACCGAACCAACCTTTGGTTCATTCGTTTAATATAAACCAAACCCTTTGGTTTATTCTCATCCATTGGATTAGAACCAAACCATTTTGGTTCATCCATTATGTCTTTATAAGACACGGCCCATCCACGCTTCCATTGCGACTGAAACAATTTCATGCTCACTTTATGTTTGGTCCAACCAAACATAGTTTCTCTCGGTCTGAGAATCCCATTCTCAAGCTCGTTTTAAATCCTTTGGATTACACTCGTTGTGCGTGTGACCAAATAGGTTCTCGATTTATGTTGGCCGTCTATAATTAACCATTAATTATAGAACGATCATGAGTGGCACCTAGTAGTACATCATGATCCCCAATTAATCGAAAAGATCAACGGTTGATCCAGAACTATTTCTGAAACCCTTCAGTAGCTCGAATGAATCGTGCCCCATTCCCTTCACTCATCTTATACCCACTTGGTTCAAGACATGGTCTATTGTGTCAGTCCCCACTAGGCTGACTACGTCACACCTAGCCCAAGTATCATTTCCTCGTCCTACGGATTCTAGTTACTCCACATGTATCGAAGAGTACTTTACTCTAAACATGTAATGCTTTGGCCAAAGACTTTAGTAACAATCCGACGAGAGGCCATGGGTATACATCTCCTCGCAAGGAGTGGTGAATCCTTTATAGGCTATTCAAACACCTTCGATCACTTCGACTTATACCCAATCATCCCGGGTCCACATCTCCTCAGAGATGTTTACTTAAGATGTCAAAGCATAAGTCTCCATGATCAAGATGACTTGAATACCGCAAGTCAAAGGAACATCGCACTTAAGCCACAGTAAGAACTTCATTGACATATCTATATATGCAGAGAACCATATGAAGTCTTACGGCTGGTCACTCCAATGAACTAGTTACCATAACTAGCATCCACGATTAAATCCGGACATCACTATGTCTCCAGCCAGTGAGAATCAGCTGCTTGGATACACCAAGGAGTATACCTCGTGCTAGCCTCGACAGAATTGATGGTGTCCAAATCCATCAATTCATCGACTAGGGATAATTCTGATACATCACAATTACACATGTAGAGATACTCACTAGTTGTGATCCAATCACAAATTCTCTCATGCTGTGAATCGTATCGTGGACATTCAGTAAATGAGTTTAAGATCCAATCAAATACATAAAACATGTATACTCAAATAGTGAATCTTCATTTATCATATAAATGGTTCATACATAAGGCGATTGCCTTAGGACATCTCTCATATATTACTAACAGAAACTCCCGTAAAATTTCTAGCAGTTTTACGAGAATTTTTGGCTTTACGATAATGGGATTTAGGTGGGCCTTTTTCGAAAATAAAAGAAAATAGCCAAAAAAAAAAGAGATGCAAGGCCTAGGAATTGAACCCCAAACCTCTAGAGATAGCCAAGCCCTATAGATGCACCCACTAACCAGAAGCCCAATAGGATTAGATCATTAGAGGAAGGGGGGAAATTGTAGATAAGTGTGGTGGGGGTAAATGAAGAGGCATGGAAAAGAGAAGAGAAACTTCTCTTCCTCCCTTTATAAAGAAGAGGGAAGTTTCCACTTGGCCACTTCTTCTTCCCTTATTCTTCCTCACCGAAAACCATCTCTCCCCCTCTCCATTTTCACCCTTTGGCCGAACCTCATCCAAGCAAGGGAAGGCTAGTTCTTGGCTTCCATTAGGTCATCAACCAACTAAAAGCAAGCAAAGGATGTAAGATTTCCTCACCTGCAATATATTAGTTTTGTAGGACATGTTACAAGAAAGAAAATATGAAGTTTTGGTGCCCTACATGTTTCGGCCAACATTAGGTTTAGGGTTTTGTGAAAATACCCCTTATGAAGTTGTATTAGGTGGTATGCCTTCAAGTAGGAGTTTATGTAACAAAAATAAAGAAAATGGTGCCCTACATGTTTCGGCCAACAATAGGTTTAGGGTTAGGGTTTCATGAAAATACCCCTTATGAAGTTGTATTAGGTGGTATGCCTTCAAGTAGGAGTTTATGTAACAAAAATAAAGAAAATGGTGCCCTACATGTTTCGGCCAACATTAGGTTTAGGGTTAGGGTTTCATGAAAATATCCCTTATGAAGTTGTATTAGGTGGTATGCCTTCAAGTAGGAGTTTATGTAACAAAAATAAGGAAAATGGTGCCCTACATGTTTCGGCCAACATTAGGTTTAGGGTTAGGGTTTCATAAAAATACCCCTTATGAAGTTGTATTTGGTGGTATGCCTTCAAGTAGGAGTTTATGTACCAAAAATAAAGAAAATGGTGCCCTACATGTTTTGGCCAACATTAGGTTTAGGGTTAGGGTTTCATGAAAATACCCCTTATGAAGTTGTATTAGGTGGTATGCCTTCAAGTAGGAGTTTATGTAACAAAAATAAAGAAAATGGTGCCCTACATGTTTCGGCCAACATTAGGTTTAGGGTTAGGGTTTCATGAAAATATCCCTTATGAAGTGGTATTAGGTGGTATGCCTTCAAGTAGGAGTTTATGTAACAAAAATGAAGAAAATGGTGTCCTACATGTTTCGGCCAACCAAGTTTTTTTGGGTTAGGGTTTCATGAAAATACCCCTTATGAAGTTGTATTAGGTTGTATGCCTTCATGGAGGAGTTTATGTAACAAAAAAATAAGGAAAATGGTGCCCTACATGCTTCGGCCAACATTAGGTTTAGGGTTAGGGTTTCATGAAAATACCCCTTATGAAGTTGTATTAGGTTGTATGCCTTCTAGGAGGAATTTAGGTAACAAAAATAGGGAAATTGGCACCCTACAAGTTTCGGCCAACAATGGTGGCAGGGCTAGGGTTGCATGAAAACACCCCTTAGGAAATTAGGACATATGGTAAGTTTATGTGACGAACATGATTATGATTTTTATATGCCATGAAATATGTTTATGTGATGAACATGATTATAATTTTTATGTGCCATGAAATAAGGTTATGTGATGAACATGATTATGATTTTTATATGTCATGAAATATGTTATGTGGATGATTATAATATGCCATGAATTATGCTTAGGTGATGAACATGTTTATGATGTAATATGCCATGAAATATGCCTACGTGATGAACATGCCTTATGATTTAATATGCCAAGAAATATGTTTATGAAATATGCCTATGTGATGAACATGTTCTATGATTTAATATGCCAAGAAATATGTTTATGAAATATGCCTAGGTGGTGAACATGTTTATGATGTAATATGCCATGAAATATGCCTTTGAGATGAACATGTTTTATGATTTACTATGCCATGAATATGCCTATGAAATATGCTTATGTGATAAACATGTTTATGCTTTAGGACCCCTTTAGGGTACTCTTATGTTATGAATGCATGTATGCCATGAAAATGCCTAAGATGGAGATACTTCCCTTTCAAGTAGGGATTAAGAGCTCTCCTTATGATAAGATAAGATGGAGATGCTTCCCTTTCAAGTAGGGATTAAGAGCTCTCCTTATAATGAGATAAGATAGAGATGCTTCCCTTTCAAGTAGGGATTAAGAGCTCTCCGTATGATAAGATAAGATTGAGATGCTTCCCTTTTTATGTTGGGGATTAAGAGCATTCTTTATGATATGACAAGAAAGAAAGGAATTAAGTATTTTACTTTGTAAGAGGTTAAGTACCCGACCCGTCAGGTGGTCGTTAATCAAATCCATAGGGACATAAGAAGACGTAAGAGGTCTTGCCCTGGTAAGACGTAAGAGGTCTTGCTCTAGTAGGTCTGGTGGCTCGCTACCCCAGCCTATTAGGGAACGCGCATTATGTGGTACTTAACCTGGGGCCTCCCATTCAAGTTATGATTATGTTGAAGTACCTATATGTATATGTTTTGAAAAGAAAGGACTTGTATGAAATTATGAATGCTTAAGTCAAGTTTAAGATTGCTTATGATTATGTCCTTGATGCTTGTCTATGATTTATGAAATTATGAATGCTTAAGTCAAGTTTAAGAATGCTTATGATTATGTCCTTGATGCTTGTCTATGATTTATGAAATTATGAATGCTCATGTCAAGTTAAGAATGCTTATGATTATGTCCTTGATGCTTGTCTTTGATTTATGAAATTATGAATGCTCATGTCAAGTTTAAGAATGCTTATGATTATGTCCTTGATGCTTGTCTATGATTTATGAAATTATGAATGCTTACGTTAAGTTTAAGAATGCTTAGGACTATGTCCTTTATGCATGTTAGGGTTGATGATATCATGAATGCTTTTGTTTAATTGATGCCCTACTTAGATTTAATTATGTTTAGCATGCTTATGTAAATTGTATGCCATGCTTATGTTTTCATTGCGTTGGTAAGTTGATACATAGTGTTGTTATGAAATACTTATGCTATTTATGCTAGTATGCTCCTGTTTTCTAATTTGTTCGATGAGGTTTGTGGCTTTTGTGAGTAGGCAAGAATCTTACTAAGCTATATGCTTATAGTTTATGTTGTCCATATACTGCAGATAAAGGAAACATGAACTAAGAGGAAGTAGCAGGAGGGGCCAAGTGGGTGTGATAGTGGCATGGTGGAAAAAGACCCTATTACTATGCTTATATTTATATGCTCATGAACACCTTAAGACATTTGCTTCGCTTATAAGACTTGAGATTTATTAGTACCATGTTGAATGTTGCTTAGTTATATTCTTGTTGCCTTATAAAAGTTTGATATGCTAGAACTCATGAATGGATATTTTATGTTATGCATGTTATAAAAAGAGATAAGAGATGTTAACATGCTTATTACGAATATGATAGGTAATGCATGTATAAGAGAAGGTTTATGCCATGAAAGCACGTTAAGTACGTAGATTGTGAAATGATCCCTATATGTCATGTTATATAAAAAAAAAATAGCATACGAGAGCGAGATAAGGGCATATACAGGTTGGTATCAGAGCGGGTTCACCTTTCCACTATCACACATCAAGCCTCCATCCTGCTATTTCCAAGTAAGTAACTTTATGCCTACCTGAGTTTCTTTTATAATGAAGAGGGTCTTCTATCTAGTTAGAAATAATATCTCATCATGTTTAGTAGAATGGAATCACACTTGTGATTTAGTTAGAAATAATACCTCACCCTGTTTTAGTAGAATGGAACCATGCTTGTGACCTAGATAGTAATGATACCTTACCAAGCTTTAGATGATGGAAACATGTCTCTAACCCAGAAATACCACTAGAAAAAAAAACTCCTAAAATTACGAAGATTTGATTTTCGTAATTATTTGTGTAAGGTCTATGCTCATATGAATTGAATTAAGTCGGTTGCATACGGGTTAGTCGGTTTTGTACTGACTTCATTTTCAATTTCAGATGGCACGGACGATGACTACCATGACCCGTTGTGATGTGTCACGAAACCGATTGAGGGAAGCTATTGAAGAGATAGTTTATAAACCTGATGGTGGGGTCATCGGACACATGAGAAGGCTCGATAGTCTTTTTAGGAGACTCGAGCAGCAAGAGTTTCCATTACTGGACAATTATCGGATATGGGCCTTGGTACGCTCACTGCCCAATGATTTCATGGTAGTTGCACATCACGTATGGGGCCGCTATGAAGGGCGGATAACATATGATGAGTTGTGCTGGGAACTACTAGAGCACAAGGTTCAAGAGAAGCCTGTGGTAGAGAATCCGGTGGTAGCTGGCCTCGAGAAGAATGAAGAGAGTTCTATAAACAGTCAACTTATTGGCCAGCCTGAGACTACCCTAGTGAGGCCAAGGAAGATAGGACTAAAAATAATTACAACTGCACTAGGGTTTGTCCTAGTGGGAGTCGTAATGAACTATCTTCTCAAGTAGCTTTTGTTTCGATTAGAAATAAGAAATGTTATATGTTAACATTCTCCCTTCTTGTCCGAAAGTATGAATAAGAGATGATAAGTTCGTTTCTTTTGAAATTACTTATGAGTTCGTAGTTATGCCCTTTGGAGCAATCAATGCTCCTGCGATGTTCATCGACCTGATGAACCGAGTATTCTCGGCCTTCCTCGACAAATTTGTAATCGTTTTCATCGACGATATTCTTATATACTCGAGAGACCGAGAAGAGCATGCTGAACATCTGAAGACGCGATTACTCTGATTCTTGAGAAGAGATATGCGAAATTCTCCAAATGTGAGTTCTGGCTCGATCAAGTGTCATTCTTGGGTCATGTCATCTCTAAAGAAGGAATCATGGTAGACCCAATAAAGATTGAAGCTGTGAGGGCTGGAATAGGCCAAGGAATGCGAAATCGAAGTTTTCTCAGCGTGGCTATTACAGAAAGTTTGTAGAGGACTTCTCTAGAATTGCAGCCCCTATGACAACCCTCACCCGAAAGGACAAACAATACAAATGGACTGAGGACTGTGAGAGGAGTTTTAGGGAACTGAAGAGGAGACTGACCAGCGCTCCCATCCTGACTCTCCCTGAAGATAATGAAAGCTTCGATATGTATAGTGACGCTTCTAAACTGGGGCTCGGAGTTGTACTTATGCAAAATGGCAAGGTTATCGCCTACGCCTCTAGACAACTCAAGGAGCACGAAAGAAATTATCCTACCCATGACTTAGAACTAGCAGCCGTGGTATTCGCTCTAAAAATATGGAGGCACTACTTATACGGAGCTCGGTGCAGGATTTATATAGACCACCAGAGTCTGAGATATTTCTTCACTCAGAAAGACCTAAATATGAGGCAACGCAGATGGCTCGAGCTAGTCAAGGATTATGATTGTGAGATATTCTATCATCCCGGGAAGGCCAATAAAGTGGCAGATGCACTTAGCAGAAAGTCCTGTGCTGCTTTGATGACCTTATCAATGCTATCTCAGCCCCTGAAAAGTGAAATAATGAATTACGGAATAGAGATTATTTCTGGACAACTTTCCACCATGACCCTAGCACCGACATTATTCGACGATATATTGGGAAAGCAAGATGGTGATTCAGACATCCAGAAGATCAAACAGGAAGTCTGGGAAGGAAGGGATAATGGATTCCGCATTTCAGACAGCGGGCTATTATACCTCCGGGACCGACTATGTATTCCGAACGATCCGGAACTTCGGAAGAAGATACTCGAGGAATCCCATGGAACACCTTATACCCTGCATCCTGGATCTACAAAAATGTATCAGGACTTAAGAGATAAATTTTGGTGGTCCGGCATGAAAAGGGATGTGGCTCGATGCGTCGACTGGCTCGACTGCCCGGAGGTTAAGCGAGAACACTAGAAACACAGGGGATTATCGCAGATCTGATTCCCGAGTGGAAATGGGAAGAAATTTCTATGGATTTCATCTCGGGACTACCCAGAACAACAAATGGTTATGATGCTATATGGGTAATCATAGACCGGTTGACAAAGTCTGCCCATTTCCTGGCAATTAAGATGACCTATTCGGTTGAGCAGCTAGCTCAATTATATGTCAAGGAAATTATCAGATTACATGGAGTGCCTAAGGCTATCATTTCTGATCGTGATGGCCGTTTTACCTCCCATTTCTGGGAAGGTACGAAGGCTCTTGGCACTAAGTTGAGATTCAGCACTGCGTTTCACCCTCAGACCGACGGTCAGACAGAAAGAGTGAACCAGGTGTTGGAAGATATGTTGCGGGCTTGTGCTCTAGACTTTAAGGGGAGTTGGTGTCGATATTTGTGCTTGGCAGAATTTGCTTACAACAACAGTTACCAAGCTACTATTGGAATGGCACCATATGAAGCTCTATACGGGAGGAGATGCAGGTCTCCTATCTGTTGGTACGAGGGTGGTGAAAGGAGGGAAATGGGTCTTCAGGCCGATATCATTGACGATACCACCCGAGCTATACAGAATATCCGTCAGAGAATCGAAACTGCTCAGAGCCGACAAAAGAGCTATGCGGATATGCGGCGTAGACCGTTAGAATTCGAAGTCGGGGACCTAGTATTCCTCAAAGTGGCTCCTATGAAGGGAGTGATGAGATTCGGAAGAAAGGGTAAACTAAGTCCACGCTACATGGGACCGTATCCGATATTGCAGAGGGTTGGCAAGGTAGCTTACAAGCTGGAGTTGCCTCAAGAGATGTCGGCTATACACAACATGTTCCATGTCTCTGTGCTCAAGAAATGCATATCCAGTGAGGACCAAGTGATCGAGCCACAAATAGTACAAGTTCAAGAGGACCTGAGTGTGGAAAGTCGGCCTATCCAGATACTAGACCGAGAAGTCAAGAGGCTAAGGAACAAAGAGGTGCCCTTAGTAAAGGTCCTGTGGCAGAATCAACGATACGAGGAAGCTACCTGGGAACGAGAGGAGGACATGAAGCAGAAGTACCCAGAATTGTTTTAAGTTTCGAGGACGAAACTTTTACAAGGTATGAGGGATTGTAACGCCCGTAAAATTTCTAACAATTTTACGAGAATTTTTGGCTTTACGATAATGGGCTTTAGGTGGGCCTTTTTCGAAAATAAAAGAAAATAGCCAAAAAAAAAAGAGATGCAAGGCCTAGGAATTGAACCCCAAACCTCTAGAGATAGCCAAGCCCTATAGATGCACCCACTAACCAGAAGCCCAATAGGATTAGATCATTAGAGGAAGGGAGGAAATTGTAGATAAGTGTGATGGGGATAAATGAAGAGGCATGGAAAAGAGAAGAGAAACTTCTCTTCCTCCCTTTATAAAGAAGAGGGAAGTTTCCACTTGGCCACTTCTTCTTCCCTTCTTCTTCCTCACCGAAAACCATCTCTCCCCCTCTCCATTTTTCACCCTTTGGCCGAACCTCATCCAAGAAAGGGAAGTCTAGTTCTTGGCTTCCATTAGGTCATCTACCAACTAAAAGCAAGCGAAGGATGTAAGATTTCCTCACCTGCAGTATATTAGTTTTGTAGGACATGTTACAAGAAAGAAAATATGAAGTTTTGGTGCCCTACATGTTTCGGCCAACATTAGGTTTAGGATTAGGGTTTCGTGAAAATACCCTTTATGAAGTTGTATTAGGTGGTATGCCTTTAAGTAGGAGTTTATGTAACAAAAATAAAGAAAATGGTGCCCTAAATGTTTCGGCCAATATTAGGTTTAGGGTTAGGGTTTCAAGAAAATACCCCTTATGAAGTTGTATTAGGTGGTATGCCTTCAAGTAGGAGTTTATGTAACAAAAATAAAGAAAATGGTGCCCTACATGTTTCGGCCAACATTAGGTTTAGGGTTAGGGTTTCATGAAAATATCCCTTATGAAGTTGTATTAGGTGGTATGCCTTCAAGTAGGAGTTTATGTAACAAAAATAAGAAAAATGGTGCTCTACATGTTTCGGCCAACATTAGGTTTAGGGTTAGGGTTTCATGAAAATACCCCTTATGAAGTTGTATTAGGTGGTATGCCTTCAAGTAGGAGTTTATGTAACAAAAATAAAGAAAATGGTGCCCTACATGTTTCGGCCAACATTAGGTTTAGGGTTAGGGTTTCATGAAAATACCCCTTATGAAGTTGTATTAGGTGGTATGCCTTCAAGTAGGAGTTTATGTAACAAAAATAAAGAAAATGGTGCCCTACATGTTTCGGCCAACATTAGGTTTAGGGTTAGGGTTTCATGAAAATATCCCTTATGAAGTGGTATTAGGTGGTATGCCTTCAAGTAGGAGTTTATGTAACAAAAATGAAGAAAATGGTGTCCTACATGTTTCGGCCAACCAAGTTTTTTTGGGTTAGGGTTTCATGAAAATACCCCTTATGAAGTTGTATTAGGTTGTATGCCTTCAAGGAGGAGTTTATGTAACAAAAAAATAAGGAAAATGGTGCCCTACATGCTTCGGCCAACATTAGGTTTAGGGTTAGGGTTTCATGAAAATACCCCTTATGAAGTTGTATTAGGTTGTATGCCTTCCAGGAGGAATTTAGGTAACAAAAATAGGGAAATTTGCACCCTACAAGTTTCGGCCAACAATGGTGGCAGGGCTAGGGTTGCATGAAAACACCCCTTAGGAAATTAGGACATATGGTAAGTTTATGTGACGAACATGATTATGATTTTTATATGTCATGAAATAAGTTTATGTGATGAACATGATTATGATTTTTATGTGCCATGAAAATAGTTTATGTGATGAACATGATTATGATTTTTATATGCCATGAAATATGTTATGTGGATGATTATAATATGCCATGAATTATGCTTAGGTGATGAACATGTTTATGATGTAATATGCCATGAAATATGCCTACGTGATGAACATGCCTTATGATTTAATATGCCAAGAAATATGTTTATGAAATATGCCTATGTGATGAACATGTTGTATGATTTAATATGCCAAGAAATATATTTATGAAATATGCCTAGGTGGTGAACATGTTTATGATGTAATATGCCATGAAATATGCCTTTGAGATGAACATGTTTTATGATTTACTATGCCATGAATATGCCTATGAAATATGCTTATGTGATAAACATGTTTATGCTTTAGGACCCCTTTAGGGTACTCTTATGTTATGAATGCATGTATGCCATGAAAATGCCTAAGATGGAGATACTTCCCTTTCAAGTAGGGATTAAGAGCTCTCCTTATGATAAGATAAGATGGAGATGCTTCCCTTTCAAGTAGGGATTAAGAGCTCTCCTTATAATGAGATAAGATAGAGATGCTTCCCTTTCAAGTAGGGATTAAGAGCTCTCCGTATGATAAGATAAGATTGAGATGCTTCCCTTTTTATGTTGGGGATTAAGAGCATTCTTTATGATATGACAAGAAAGAAAGGAATTAAGTATTTTACTTTGTAAGAGGTTAAGTACCCGACCCGTCAGGTGGTCGTTAATCAAATCCATAGGGACATAAGAAGACGTAAGAGGTCTTGCCCTGGTAAGACGTAAGAGGTCTTGCTCTAGTAGGTCTGGTGGCTCGCTACCCCAGCCTATTAGGGAACGCGCATTATGTGGTACTTAACCTGGGGCCCCCCATTCAAGTTATGATTATGTTGAAGTACCTATATGTATATGTTTTGAAAAAAAGGACTTGTATGAAATTATGAATGCTTAAGTCAAGTTTAAGAATGCTTATGATTATGTCCTTGATGCTTGTCTATGATTTATGAAATTATGAATGCTTAAGTCAAGTTTAAGAATGCTTATGATTATGTCCTTGATGCTTGTCTATGATTTATGAAATTATGAATGCTCATGTCAAGTTAAGAATGCTTATGATTATGTCCTTGATGCTTGTCTTTGATTTATGAAATTATGAATGCTCATGTCAAGTTTAAGAATGCTTATGATTATGTCCTTGATGCTTGTCTATGATTTATGAAATTATGAATGCTTACGTTAAGTTTATGAATGCTTAGGACTATGTCCTTTATGCATGTTAGGGATGATGATATCATGAATGCTTATGTTTAATTTATGCCCTGCTTAGATTTAATTATGTTTAGCATGCTTATGTAAATTGTATGCCATGCTTATGTTTTCATTGCGTTGGTAAGTTGATACATAGTGTTGTTATGAAATACTTATGCTTTTTATGCTAGTATGCTCCTGTTTTCTAATTTGTTCGATGAGGTTTGTGGCTTTTGTGAGTAGGCAAGAATCTTACTAAGTTATATGCTTATAGTTTATGTTGTCCATATACTGCAGATAAAGGAAACATGAACTAAGAGGAAGTAGCAGGAGGGGCAAGTGGGTGTGATAGTGGCATGGTGGAAAAAGATCCTATTACTATCTGCTTATATTTATATGCTTAGTGAACACCTTAAGACATTTGCTTCCGCTTATAAGACTTGAGATTTATTAGTACCATGTTGAATGTTGCTTAGTTATGTTACTGTTCAGTTACTTATAAAAGTTTGATATGCTAGAACTCATGAATGGATATTTTATGTTATGCATGTTATAAAAAGAGATAAGAGATGTTAACATGCTTATTATGAATATGATAGGTAATGCATGTATAAGAGAAGGTTTATGCCATGAAAGCACGTTAAGTACGTAGATTGTGAAATGATCCCTATATGTCATGTTATAAAAAAAAAAAAATAGCGCCGCCCTGAGAGCCGATAAGGGCGGGCGTTACATTGGTTTTGTACTTCATTCTTGAATTCTTTGAACTTTTCAAAGGATTCTGACTTATGTGTCATCAGATACACATAACCATATTTGCTGAAGTCATAAGTAAATGTAATGAAGTACCTATAACCACCTCTAGCAGCAACATTGAAAGGACCACATACATCACTATGTGTAAGTCCTAACAAGTCTGTTGCTCTCTCGCTGTGTCCACTAAAGGGAGTCTTGGTCGTCTTGCCTAGAAGGCAAGACTCGCATGTCTCTTATGATTCAAAATCAAATGAGTCCAGCAACCCATCCTTATGGAGCTGGGATAAGTGACTCTCAATTATGTGACCTAAGCGACAATGCTAGAGATAAGTTTGGTTCAACTCATTTGACTTGAACCTTTTGGTACTTATGATATAGATGGGGTTCTCTAAGTCTAGAATGTAGAATCCGTTCATCAGAGGTGCACTACAATAGAACATATCATTTAAATAAACTGAACAATATTTGTTCTTTATTATAAATGAAAAGCCTTTCTTGTCTAAACAAGAAACTAAAATTATGTTCTTTGTAAGAGCAGGCACATAACATCATTCATCTAATTCTAGTACAAGCCCAGAGGGCAGAGATAGAAAATAAGTTCCTACAGCAACAGCAGCAACTCTTGCTCCATTGCCTACTCGTAGGTCTACCTCGCCCTTCGTCAATACCCTGCTATTTCTTAGTGTTTGCACATTAGTACAAATGTGAGATGCACGTCCAGTATCAAATACCCATGATGAAGAAATAGATAGATTGACTTATATAACATATATACCTAAAGTAGAAGTCTCACTTCTCTTCTTCTTAAGATCTTCCAGGTATCCTTTGAAGTTTCACTTCCAGTGACCGATCTGACCGCAGTGGTAGCATTCACCATCCTTGGGAACCCCTCAAAGCTAATTTTATAATTATTTTTGAAAATCAAATTAGTCTCAAGACTTATATTGTTGGTGCAGAGGGTTATACCTAGAACCAAAGTAAATCGAGACACATGTCTGGACTCATGTTAGATAATCTTTATGCATGCTATTTTTTTTGTTGAAAACCCCTACTTTTTATATTATACAACCCCAAATCTTTTTTGATTTATGGTAAAAGGGGGAGAAGAGCACAAGTTAAGGGGGAGAAAAAAAATTTAAATTTTTTAAGATTAACCTTTTGTTCTAAAACTCACCTAAGGTTAAGGGGGAATTGATTATAATGAGTGCATCATTTACATTTACTCATTTTCCACATTACATTTTTTCCTTAACTTTGCATAAGTTTGCCATAGATCAAAAAGGGGGAGATTGTTGGTGAAGGGGCATCAGATGATCGAACCTGTATTTTGATTATGACAAAGACGCAAAGTTAAGATTACATCGTTATCTCACGAGCTGAATTGAGTGTGGAGAAAAGTGCCAACACTGGAGCTGAAGGCTAGCGACACCTGGAAGAAGCTGCGGTGGTTGTGCGACACTCGAGTGACTTCGGAGGGAGCCGAAGGAATTGAGTGGAAGGCCGGAAGCGAAAGTGACACAGTAAGTATCGAGGTAAAGCTCATGTGTGTGAGAGTAAGAGAGGTCATATCCTCTTTACGGGGATGATCTTAAGCATAGATCCGACCAAAGACATCCTATAGATGGTCTAGGTCGAGATCAGAAGGTCGGTGGTCATCTAAATAATGTTTTTGTTAAGATAACTTTGCCTTGTAGCTAGCATCACGATCACCGACTTGGAGGACTCATTCGTCCATCACCGACCGCTCACAACAAGATTCGATCGATAATCGCCATCGATCGATGATGATGGCCATTAGTCGACCGATGGTGAAGGATCAGCCTCGAGGAGTCAAGCTTTATCACCATTTTTCAAGGAGTCTTATGCCCAATTCTTATTGGTTGAAGACCCATTCGATGAGGGGCTCAAAGGCTATAAAAGGAGAGCTTGTCCTAGGGTTTTTCATCAATTCAAAAGCCTCCAAGTGCTTTCGGTATGCTACGAATCTCCGACATTCCTACGACGAAACGCTACAGACACGATGACTAGGGTTTCATCTTTCCATCTATGAGTCGTCGGTATAAACTTAGTTTAATTCCATTCTTACATTGAGTTTTTCTTTATTGTGGTTTTATCATATCGAGAAGAGGGGGAGTGCCCCTCTATCTCGAATCTCTTTCATAGTTTTTGTATTCGATTAACTCCTACCTCTAACGAGGAGTTCTTTAGTGTTTTGCCCTCCGTACGTGGTCAAGGACCACTAGAGCCTTGGAGTAGTAGCCGAAGGCTACAAACCAAGTAAAATTCTCTAGTCTCATTTACTTTACATTTATCTTTTTGCTGCGTATAAGTGTTTTAAAACAAATTCGAAAAAGAAAAGGTTTATCGCTATTCACCCCCCCCCCCTCTAGAGATCCGCTTCGATCCAACACTCTTAATCATTCCTAGTCAAGTATTAACATTCAGGGACAATGTTAATGCATAGAGACTAGCATGTAGGTCAACTATTAATTTGTAGGGCCGAAGAGAAACCAACTATTAATTTACTTGTCAAAAAGTTAGGTTGACAAGATAGTAAAATTAATGGGTAGAACCTCCTCTTACAAATGTAGAATTCGTATACATTCACACTATCAAAGCAGTGAATTAGTTGTATTAACTTATATTTGTATCTAAGTGTTCACCATTACTTGGTACCAAGGTAATTATCTCGGGTTATGTGCCTTACAATGGGAAAGTACACACACTCCTTAATAATTTCCTATAACCATATTCGATCTTGTGATCCGCAAACAAACTCATCCGATGGGGAGGAAGGCACTCAGAGCCGATGTGCAAGTTTGTTGGCATCACTTGTCAAATCGTAATGGAGGCCGTGAGAATTTATAAAAATATCCCTCTCCCACTTAGTAATTTGAAATTGAGGAATTTTCCTAGCCTACGACATGCATATCAAACAAAAAGCAATAAATATGAAAAATAAATTATTTTCCAACTATTATGGATTTTGTCTTCCATATGACTCCCGTCGCATCGCCATCTCGTCCGCTCCTCCTACGCCATGTACGAGCCATCCGGAGATCCGAGCCGAGACTAAAACCTATTTTAATTTACATCCATCGATCCTATGCTCCACGAAGGAGTGTACATGAAATCTAGATCGAAAGTAAAATAAAATAAAGAGTGGCTAAACAATGCCGTATTTAATTTACAAAAAACTAAATACTAGCCTCGTCAACCCCGAGGATTCAACAAAATAAATATTTACACACATACAATCACATACACACATATGGCCATAATAGTCGGATCTTATGCCTGCAACCAAAGAGTTAAACTACGCATATCCTACTATTATCCGGCACATATAATATATGAAAAAGTGCATAAAAATTAACTAAATCCTAAACACACAAAACCGGAAACCTTGGCTCTGATACCAATTGAAGGGTTTTGCTTATCGAGTCTGTGAGGGGAAACTTCGCTTTCCACTTCACCTCGGTAGCTTGTCCATGGCGATCCCTTTGATGTCCCTGGATTAACAAAAAATTTAATCCTAGACAAAAGGGATTGCCCAAACCACCAAGTCATCGTCGTGCTATTCGTTTAGAGAGGTCACTTGAATAAACTAGTTGTTCAAGCGACCATCCTCTATTCTACGAGTAGCTGCAGAATAGACGATGTCCAGATCGTCGGTTTTTGTGTTTATGCTCGGGATCCAAGTATTATTTAGCCATTTACAGATTTATAACATGCTTATAATTGAAAAACAAATACAAGCAATAAACAAAAGAGAAAAGAGAATAGATATACCTCTTGATCTTCTAATGTATGACCTTCCTCCTTTCGAACGTCGTGTGGGCGACGCCCTACCAAAAGTCGAAGCTCCTAGATCACAAATCTTCCTTCCTTCCTCATCCAAAGCAAGAGGAAGAATAGAAACAAGGCTCATCTCCTTCCTATAGCCAACCAACAAGAAACAAAAGAAATGCTTGCCGCCAGCCAACAAGGAGAAAAAGATAATGGTGGAAACCGGCCAAGACACCAAGGGAAAATCCTATATCTTGTTTCCACCACCTAAGGAGAAGGAGAAGGGGTCTTTGGATGCCATCCAAGGGCTGGGATAGGGTTGTGGGCGCCGGCCACCAAAGGATAGGAAGAAGAAACCAAACTACTTCCTTATTTGGTGCCACCCAAGCCTCCTAAACCCTAAGCTTCCAAACCCTAATCCTAGCTTTCCTTATTACCGGCCATGGAAGAGGGGAAGAAGAATAGGATGGGCTCATGCCAAGGTAGAGAGGAGAAGAATAGGGGTCGGCCAACCTTTGGAAGAAGAAGGAACACCTCCTTTAGTTGCCGCCCACTCTAATCCCCAAAACCCGAACCCTAGCCACCACTCCCAATCCTAATCTAATTAGGATTGGTTGCCGCCCAAGGGAAAAACCCTAATCCCCTCATCCATCCTTTGCCTTGATGCCCACTTATTAATCTCTATTTATAGAGTTGGGCTCAAGGCTTGATTTAATCTCCTCCATTGGTTCTAGGGATTCAATCTCAACCGTCAGATCTAGAGATTTAATCTCCACCATTGGATCTAGAGTTTTGTTTCTATCCTTTGGATCTAAGATTCATGAGGTGTTAATAGGCTACATTAGGGACCATGAGGAGGAGTTGGGTCTTGGCCACCCATGGATCAAGCCCACATAAAGTCTGATCCTCTAATGATGATCCAATCCACTAAAGGTTCATCATTGATCTACCTCACCAACCCCCATATGATAATATGGACTCCATATATTATTTGTAAATTTTCTCCCCGTGTTTAAGATCTCGAATGTCCGTCGATTAATTAATTTACTGACCATTAATTAATCAACATCTAACTCCTTGAGTAGTACCACTCAACCTTTTCATCATGTCGGACCAAGTCCACCTGCAGGGTTTACATGATGAACCTTATGAGCTCCTCAAGGGGACATCATCATCCTAATATATAGGACACAGTTTCCTCCTATAATCAATGGCACACCATATAAATAATATCATCTCCCAACTTACCGAGCCTATCGATTTAATCTATAAATCTCGCCCATTGGTAAATCAAAGAGATGAGTACTAAGTATATGTGCCCGTTATTATATCGGGATTAAGAGCATGTACTAAATAATATCTGAGGTCCGATTCGATTATGTAGTCAGCAATAAATCGAATCACCTCTAAGTTGGTCCTACTCAATACACACAAAGTGCACTAGTGTGATTCTATGGTCAAGACAAACCAATACCAAATCACACTACAACCATTCCAATGGTTTGTCCAAAGCCATCTCGGTTGTGAGCCTTTACTTATACTTTTCAAGGGGTCGATAACATAATCTCCTGTGTGACACCACACACCATATTATCTACAATGTATAGTATTAGACAATATTGCATAACCATAAAAATATGCAAACAATGATCATGTGATTCTTATTTCAAAAATAAAGATGTTCATACAAAAGATAGACTTTTCAGTATACATCCCTACAGCTCTCCCATCCCTCATCTTGGCCGAACCATCCAAGGGGTGCTATCACACTCAAGGTTGTATTTTCTCCACCTATTGCTTGTGTGGATACCAATAGAGGAGTGTGCACTTGACACTCTTGAGTTTCGGCGAAGCTTTTGGACGAGCGGGATAAGCGAAGGGCGTCGCTACGAGGGTAATGCTCTTACCTTCTAGATCTAAGGTAGATCTAGGTTTACTTAAGAACATACATGTTTATATTTTAATATATCTTTGCACGGATCCATGGCCGGACTTTCGGGGTTTCTGCAACGCAAAAAGCGGTTTTTGCGGCTCGAAAAGTTCAACAGTGGTAGAAGAGCACCATGCGATGCATGTATGTGTTTTGTTTTTATAGTTTTTTTATTAGATATAAAAATTACAGATTTTTATGTTTCTGTAAATTTCCTATTTTTATCAAATTTTTGGGTATTTTTCTCGAAGAGTCGAAGCAACGAGTGTTGGGACACTTGTAGGCTTCAACCATCGAGTAAAACTCTCCGAAACGGCGAGTTCTCGCTTTAGGTTTTTGGGACAGTGACTTAAGTCACTGTAAGATCATAGTAGGGACACTCGTAAATTTTATTTTGCGAGTAAGGGCGCTACCCCTATCCCCGAAAGGGGCCTTGTCCCACGATCGCGCCCAGAAACCGCTTAGCGGGACGGTTACAGAGAGGTGACTCATAAAATTGAAAAAAAATATAGGAAAAATTATAGAAATTTTCTGTAAAAATACATACTTTAGAATTATGTATAATTCTATGATTGTCATAGCCCAAGAACCCCAATATGATTGGATGATGATGTGTTGTAATTCATTGATGCGGCGAGGAAGATTTGTTCACCTCCTTTCGATGCGATGAAGCACGAAGGGAGTTTTGGGTGGGAATTTCTCACAGGCCGCAACAGTAAAGATGAGAAAATGAAGCAAAGAAATGCAAACCAACATAGGCAATGAAACTAGAACATAGGATGTAATGTGGTTCGGAATAAGTATTCCTACTCCACGGAGGTGAGCTCTCTCACCGGATGCAGTGCCCAAGCACTTTCAACTATGAACGCCCTCCTTTCCGGAAGGGAAACTTCCTGAGGTGGAGGAGAAAACCTCTTACAGTTCAATCCCAATACAAGAAAGAGTACAACAGTGCAAAAGCAAAGATCGCTCCTCTCCTTCTCCGGTGTGATGGTGGTAGCTCTCCTTCTCCTCCTGTGTCTTTGTTTCTTGCTAGTTGGAATAATGCGGATCCCCTTCCTTCTGTCCTCCTCCTCCCTTTTATCCTCCTTCTCTGATCCATCACTACCTCGCGGGCGGTCCCCATCGTACACGTGGCCACCACGTCCACTTGGAGAATAATTCTGTTACAGATACGAGGAGCGAAGGCTCCTCAGAATATTATGTGGGGACCCCTCCTTCTGTTACATAACACCTCTTCATCTACATTTTGGGAAACTAGGTTAGCCTGTCCCCCTCAACCATCCACTTTTAGTGAAACTAACTTAGGTCTATAGCTCACGGGTGGTATAGCCTTTGGGCTCCCCACCAGCCCGAACCAACTCTCCTTCTCCCCCCATAGAACGACCTCCGGACTGACTAGGCCGAGTCGATTCTTATCCGTCCCATGTACTTCTAGGCCTATATAGCCGAACCATTTCTAGCTTATTTCCTAGCGAAGCACCTCTCCTCGCTTCCGCTTTGCCGTGTCGATTACCTTCACTAGCTCTCCCGTGCCAATTATTTCAGGCGCTTGCGCTCGAACCGTTCCTCTCCTCTTTCTCCGCTGAACCAATTATCCGGTTCGGGTAACACCTTACATGTGAGCCCTCCTATCTGGTTCACAGAGAAGAGGTAATAGCAGTATCATTCATAATACGTCTTGCGTGTCATTTTTGTGATTGTGCGTGTTGTATAGTGTATGCGACCTGCACGTCATACCTCTTCTTTTGAAATTCTAGTTGTAAATAGTTTTAGACTTGAATGTAACTCGAGTTTCATATTTGTAATATACAAAATGGAGCGGTGGAAAGTCCACTTGTAGACGAAGTTACGAGAAGGGTGCCGATGACACATGGAGGTCAAAGGAAGCGCTTGGAGAAGCCGCTGGTCCTAGGTTGACCGTCAGATCTTCTCATTGGCTTGTGAAGATCGTAGTAGGGCCATGACCACATCACAGTTAATTATATATATATATATATTTGATTTTGCTTGTATGTATGTGATGCATGCTAGTAGAATAATGCTTGTATGTATATGATGCATGCTAGAATAATGTTTGTATATATGTGATGCATGCTAGTATAGAATAATAAAGGCCTCAATGCGTATATGATACACATTACGATTAGATTATATCTTAATCGAATCAACTCGTAAATGCCTACCAAGTCCTTGATACCCATCACTACCTCGATCATTTGTAGTTGTTGAATCTGCCAAAGCAGAGCAACTCATATTATCTTGGTAGGGTGCGAAGGGACAATCTTGGTCTCGCCTATCACGGCTTGGGTTAGAGTAAGCTCAATTAGATTGAGTAAAACAAGTTAAATCAATTGGATCGAGTAGAACTATAGGCATATTCCAACCGTTGGAAAGATATGATAAGATCGCATTTACACTAAATCTTGGGCGATTTAGCCAAAGCTAACTCAAGGTCTTTTGTAAATGTGGGTCTTGATCCTATAAACAAGAGTTATATAGAGATGTAATCGGTAATGTGTTGCCCATCGATTGTACTAAGTCTTGGGCAATTTAGCCAAAGCTAACTCAAGGCTTAGTATGATGTGGATCTTGTCCCGCAAGAATTATAACTAGTTTGTATGAATCTAATAATGTGGTTTGACCACATCCATAACTCGATTCTACAAAATTCCTATAATTCAATGGGAGCATCATTTGATTAAAGGCCTAATTAAATGATAAAAGGAATATGATATTAATTCTCTGCATTGTATGTTGTAGATTACTATGTCGACAAACACGAACACTCTCTCTCTGCATTCTGTCCTTGAGAAGGACAAGCTCAATGGAGCAAATTTCCTGGACTGGTACAAGAACCTGAGAATTATTCTCACCCAAGAAAGGAAATTGTATGTCCTGGAGCAGCCCATTCTGAAGGCACCTTCTTCCACTGCCTCGCGAGCTGACAAAGATGCTTACAAGAAGCATCAAGATGATGCATTAGATGTGTCATGTCTAATGCTCGCGACCATGAACTCTGAGCTTCAGAAGTAACACGAGTTCATGAATGCTTATGATATGGTTGAACATCTTCGTCAACTATATCAAGGACAAGCAAGGCATGAGAGATATGAAGTCTCTAAGGCATTATTTGGTTCCAAAATGCAAGATGGGACTCCCGTAGGTCCATATGTACTCAAGATGATTGGGTACATAGAAAACCTACAGAGATTGGGATTCCCCCTTAGCCAAGAGTTGGCCATTGACTTGATCTTGCAGTCTTTGCCGCAAAGCTACAATCAATTTATCATGAATTACAACATGAATGAAATTGATAATCCACTGCCTGAGATGCTCAGCATGTTGAGAACTGTTGTGCTCAACCTTAAGAAGGGAAAATCTGACGTCATTTTGATGGTGCAAAAGAAGAAAGGCAAGGGCAAGCCTAAATGTAAGGGAAAGTCCCAAGCCAAGGGCAAAGGCAAGGAACTGAAAACCAAAGGAGGGGTGGCCAAGGAAGGGGCTTGCTTCCACTGTAAGGAAGCTGGACACTGGAAGCTGTTGGGTTTCCGGCACCGCGGCGTGTGTGTGTTCGATCATGTTTCGTAAACATGAGCACAGCGGAAGCAATAAAAATAATAAATACTCCTATTTATTACAACACACACAACACACGCATGCTATTACAACAAGTGTAGACATAACCGTAAATTAAAATTTGCAATAAAAGGAAATTAAACTACGTTATACCTTCCGTATGACGTGTAGCGGAAACGGCATCAACCGGAACGATCCTCGTAAGAATCGTCTCTATCCGTATCCACGCCGAGCTCCTCGGGATGACTTCGCTAAGTCACGAGCTTCGTCTTCGTACGGGTTACTAGCCTCGTGTTGAAGACGACGTGATCGAGATGATCACGATCCGAATCCAAATTCGGATCCAAAACGAAGTTCTCAAAACTCGCTTCTCCGAGAGGTATTCGTCAACCGTTTGACGAATCCTTCGTCCTCCACCTCAGAGGATTACCGGAGATCAAATCGTAAGTTAGCCGCTGTCGGAGCACTAACCGCCGCCCAAACGACGCCCGACGAGGAGAACAAGCTGTCCAGAAAACTGGACAGCTTTGGTGGAGACCTTGCGCCGGCCAAATAAGGAAAGCGACTTGCTCACCTTGTCGCCGGAGCCAAGGAAGATCACCGGAGCTCCTCCAGCAGCAGCTCGTCGCCGGCAAGAGGAGGAAACGGCAGTAGCTGGTCGCCGGTTGGAAGAGATATGGGCTGGGCGGCAACAATGTGTTGGGCGGCAACAACATGTTGGGCGGCTAGGGTTTTTGGATTAGTTTTAGGGTTAGGGTTTAAGCCCTATTTTATAGAGAACTAATTCTCTTAATGGTTAATGGATCATATCCATAAAGCCCGTTAACCCGCTCCATTAAGATAAGTTAAAATAAACCAAACCATGATGGTTTATTTTAAGTTAAAACGAACCGAACCAACCTTTGGTTCATTCGTTTAATATAAACCAAACCCTTTGGTTTATTCTCATCCATTGGATTAGAACCAAACCATTTTGGTCCATCCATTATGTCTTCATAAGACACGGCCCATCCACGCTTCCATTGCGACTGAAACAATTTCATGCTCGCTTATGTTTGGTCCAACCAAACATAGTTTCTCTCGGTCTGAGAATCCCATTCTCAAGCTCGTTTTAAATCCTTTGGATTACACTCGTTGTGCGTGTGACCAAATAGGTTCTCGGTTTATGTTGGCCGTCTATAATTAACCATTAATTATAGAACGATCATGAGTGGCACCTAGTAGTACATCATGATCCCCAATTAACCGAAAAGATCAACGGTTGATCCCGAACTATTTCTGAAACCCTTCAGTAGCTCTAATGAATCGTGCCCCATTCCCTTCACTCATCTTATACCCACTTGGTTCAGGACATGGTCTATTGTGTCAGTCCCCACTAGGCTGACTACGTCACACCTAGCCCAAGTTTCATTTCCTCGTCCTACGGATTCTAGTTACTCCACATGTATCGAAGAGTACTTTACTCTAAACATGTAATGCTTTGGCCAAAGACTTTAGTAACAATCCGACGAGAGGCCATGGGTATACATCTCCTCGCAAGGAGTGGTGAATCCTTTATAGGCTATTCAAACACCTTCGATCACTTGACTTATACCCAATCATCCGGTCCACATCTCCTGAGATGTTTGCTTAAGATGTCAAAGCATAAGTCTCCATGATCAAGATGACTTGAATACCGCAAGTCAAAGGAACATCGCACTTAAGCCACAGTAAGAACTTCATTGACATATCTATATATGCAGAGAACCATATGAAGTCTTAAGGCTGGTCACTCCAATGAACTAGTTACCATAACTAGCATCCACGATTAACTCCGGACATCACTATGTCTTCAGCCAGTTAGAATCAGCTGCTTGGATACACCAAGGAGTATACCTCGTGCTAGTCTCGACAGAATTGATGGTGTCCAAATCCATCAATTCATCGACTAGGGATAATTCCGATACATCACAATTACACATGTAGAGATACTCACTAGTTGTGATCCAATCACAAATTCTCTCATGCTGTGAATCGTATCGTGGACATTCAGTAAATGAGTTTAAGATCCAATCAAATACATAAAACATGTACACTCAAATAGTGAATCTTCATTTATCATATAAATGGTTCATACATAAGGCGATTGCCTTAGGACATCTCTCATATATTACTAACAGACTCCCACTTGGCCTAATGCCAATCGCTACGGTATCCAATACCATGAGCTCTAACATGACCCTCAAACTTACTTTGAGGTAATGCTTTAGTCAAAGGATCCGCTAAGTTCCTTTCAGTGGGAATTTTCTCGATTTGTATTTCGTTCCTACTTATGATCTCTCTGATAAGATGATAGCGGCGAAGCACATGTTTGGATCATTGATGAGACCACATCAAGTTCATATATGAACTACTTGATCCAAACCGCTTCCTTTGCTGCTTCCAAAGCTGCAACGTATTCTGCCTTAGTGGCAGAATCCGCTATAGTGTCAAGCTTGGAACCTTTCCAACTTATTGCGCCTCCATTCTAGGTGAATACATACCCAGACTGAGACATGGAATCATCCTTGTCTGTCTGGAGCTGGCATCCGTATACCCACGTATCACCATGTACCCTTCTCCTTATATTAGGAACACATCCTTAGTTCTTCTCAAGTACTTAAGGATCATCTTAACAGCCGCCCAATGATCCATTCCTGGATCGGACTGGTATCTGCTCGTGACACTCAGAGCATACGATACATCGGGCCTCGTACATAACATAGCATACATGATAGATCCTATTGCGGATGCATAAGGAATCTTACTCATGCAAATCCTCTCGTCTTCTGTGCGCGGACACATAGACTTCGAAAGGTGTACCCCATGCCTGATGGGCAGATAACCCTTCTTGGATTCCGACATGTTAAACCTCTTTAGCACTCGGTCTATATATGTAGACTGCGAAAGACCAAGCAACCGTTTCGATCTATCTCTATAGATCTTAATCCCAAGGATGTAGGTTGCTTCTCCCAGGTCTTTCATGGAGAATGTCTTGGATAACCAAACCTTAACTGACTGTAAGATTGACACATCGTTTCCTATAAGTAATATGTCATCGACATACAATACTAGGAACACGACTGCACTCCCACTAACCTTCTTGTACACACAAGGTTTGTCTGGATTTTGTGAGAAATCAAACTTTTTGATCGTCTCATCAAAACGGATATTCCAGCTCCTGGATGCTTGCTTCAATCCATAAATGGATCTTCGCAACTTGCATACCTTGGTTTTATCAATCGATGTGAAACCCTCAGGCTGTATCATATACACGTCTCGAGCAGGTTTTCATAAAGGAAAGTTGTTTTCACATCCATCTGCCATATCTCATAATCATAATGAGCTGCTATGGCCAGGAGCATCCGAATGGATTTAAGCATAGCTACAGGCGAATAGGTTTCGTCATAATCAACACCTTGCTTTTGACGATATCCTTTCGCCACCAATCTAGCCTTATAGGTAATCACATTACCATCCATGTCGGTTTTCTTCTTGAAAACCCACTTGCACCCTATAGGCTTTATGCCTTCAGGTGGGTCAACCAAGTTCCAAACTTGGTTTTCGTACATGGAATCCATTTCCGACTTCATGGCACCAAGCCACTTATCCCTTTCTGAACTTGTCAACACTTCTTCATAACTGGTAGGCTCCTCATCATCAATGAGTAACACGTCGTTCGATTCACTTATGAGAAATCCATATCTCTCAGGAATATTGCGTGTTCTACCAGATCTACGAAGATGTGGTGTTACAATAGGTCCAGCCGATTGCTCATCACTATGAGTTGTCATTGTGCTTCACCGTATCTCATCAATGTCTATTTGAGTCTCTCGAGCCTCCTCAAGCTCGCGACACTCCCACTGTTTTCTTGCAAGAGAAACTCTTTCTCTAGAAACACAGCATGCCTTGAAACAAACACCTTTTGTTCCACAGGATGATAGAATTGGTAACCCCTTGTTTCCTTAGGGTATCCAATAAATAGACATTTATCAGACTTAGCATCCAGTTTGTCTGATACAGTCCGCTTCACATAAGCAGGACAACCCCATATCTTCAAGTAAGATACATGAGGTTTCTTACTAGCCCATATCTCATATGGAGTAGTAGAGACTACCTTGGTAGGCATTCTGTTTAACAAGTAAACAGTTGTCTGAAGTGCATAACCCCAAAAGGACTTGGGAAGAGTCGCATGATTCATCATTGACCTGACCATGTCCAACAAGGTCCGGTTACGCCTCTCAGATACACCATTATGCTGTGGTGTATAGGGCGGAGTCCATTGAGACAATATACCATTGTCTTTTAGATAATCAAGAAACTCTTGACTTAAGTGTTCACCACCTCGATCCGATCGAAGTATTTTAATACTCTTGTCATGTTGTTTTTCTACTTCATTTCTGAATTCTTTGAACCTTTCAAAGGCTTCAGACTTGTGTTTCATCAAGAACACATACCCAAACCGTGAGTGATCATCGGTGAAGGTAATGAAGTAGCTATAGCCTCCTAATGCTTGAGTTGACATAGGTCCACATACATCAGTATGTACTAAACCTAGTAACTCTCCCACTCGTTCACCTTTTCCAGAAAAAGGTAACTTAGTCATCTTGCCTTTTAAGCATGATTCGCATGTATCGTATGAATCCAATTCAAACGATTCCAGAATTCCACATCGGTGTAATTCGGACATGCGTTTCTTGCTTATATGGCCAAGACGACAATGCCACATATAGGAGTCTATTTGATTATCCTTTCGAGCACTAGTGTTGCTCACTTCGATATTGAAATCGTCACTGGATACGTCCAACGTATAAACACCATTGCTTAAAGTTCCAATCCCATAAAGAACTCCATTCAAAGTTATGTAACAACAATTGTTACTAAAAGTCAAATGGAACCCATTTCTATTTAGACAGGAAATAGAAACAATGTTCTTTATTAGAGAAGGAACATAATAGCAATTGTCCAGTTCCAAGACTAGTCCACTAGGGAGCTTCAGCAAATAAGTTCCGATGGCGACCGCAGCAACCTTTGCTCCATTGCCAACTCGCAAATTTGACTCTCCCTTGACGAGTCTTCTTCTATTCCTTAGCCCATGTATGTCATTACATATATGTGAGCCACACCCAGTATCAAATACCCAAGTGTCTGAGGAAATAGAATGACAATCAATAAAGAAGATTTCTGAAGAAGATGGGGCATCCGATGCCTTATCCTTCTTCACGAACTCAAGATAAATCTTGCACATTCTTCACAAATGGCTCTCCTTGCCATAATGATGGCAAGTTTCCTTTTGTGCTAGTTCTACCTTCTTAGCCTTTCTCTTCTTTCCCTTCTGCTGTTCCTTTGACTTCCTCTTAGAACCTTTCTTCGAGGAATCAACTAACAGCACCGTCCCCTGCTCATGCTTCTCAGAAGACTCCACAGTCTTCAGCATATTGAGCAGTACCACAGATGAACCTCCTAGCATCTCAGAGGTGAAGAGGAGCTTTGAGACTTCAATCTCACTTGCTCATCAACCAACTCACAAAGATGAAGGACTACGATATGAGCATCCATATGCTCATGCCGCCGTAGCTTGGGTTCCATCGTGGCTAGCATGATGCAACTCATTTGTTGTAATCACTCACATGTTTCTGATAGGCCAACAATTGGTCCAGAGTTGCATCGTCACTAGGACGGGCGAGAAGAGGCGCTTCGAGGACATTTGCAAGTTTTTCAACCTTGAGAACAATTCTCAAGCTTCTAAGCTAGTCCATGAAGCTCGGCCCAGTCAATTTATTTGAATCCAAAATGGAACGCAAATTCAAACACATCATGATCAATATATTAACTTAGAAATACAAAACGAGCATATATGAGAAAGATGATTTTAAAATGCATCAATATACATTTATAAATCCCATTCATTTTTCGAATTTCAAAAACCCCAAAATCACTTCGGGAGATCGTAGGTCCATCTCCGAATGGGCTGATATCCATCATAGATAAGAACAACCTTGGAGTGAGTCCAACAAGCCATTCTTAGCTATGATGGTGGGTATCAAGTATACCGATTACATACCATGTATATGTAACTATCACAATGTGCTATCAACTAATTGAATGTTTACACATACATTGGGTTGTTAACACATTAACAAGTATGCATCATATGCATAGCACCCAACTTCACCTCTCTTCCCATCGACCTTGGAGTGAGTCCAACAAATCGATGCTCCAAGTTAAAGCCGACCCATTAATCGCGAAATAGTTTTAATATGGTTAGAGCGCATTCAACCAATTAGCCAGGCTTGGAGTGAGTCCAACAACCCAAACTAACGATTGACCTCTGACTCTTACCATATTAGAGTTAAACTATTCCAATGATTTGAACATGTTCAGGTTCGAGCCGGGCTTGGAGTGAGTCCAACAACCCAAACAAGAAACAGAACTCTGGTTCTAACCATATTAATGGAAGGTGTAGGCTTTAATATTGAGTTAGGATTTTTATGTCTCATCCTCTTTGCATGCAAATAACTATTATCTACATGGCATGGCATACATGGCATACATCTACATGTCACGACACGCATGGCATAATGTTATGCATCTAATGCAATTACATGGCATACAATTATGTCATGTATATAATTTCCTTATATGTCATAACTATTTATGGAAATAAAATATGTTTAAGATTTGATTCTCCAAATCAAATCATAATTAAATTAGGAAACAAATTTCCAAATCTAATCACATATTTTATTCATGGAATTATTTGATTAAGGAAAATCTATTTAGGAAACCAATTTCCTAAATCATTAAAACTACTTATGGAAATAAAATATTTTAAGATTTGATTTCCCAAATCAAATCATGATTAAATTAGGAAACAAATTTCCAGAATCTAATCAAATATTTTATTTATGGAAAATATCAATTTCCATAAATACTTCCAACTTTCCAAAAGTGGAAGATTTCCATAAATACTTCTAGACTTTCCAAAATTGAAAAATTTCCATAAATACTTCTAAATTTCCAAAATTCAGAAAATTTCCAGAAATACATTATGACTATCGCAAAACCATTTTACGATTATGTTGAAACACAACCTGGGCTCTGATACCACTGTTGGGTTTTCGGCACCGCGGCGTGTGTGTGTTCGATCATGTTTCGTAAACATGAGCACAGCGGAAGCAATAAAAATAATAAATACTCCTATTTATTACAACACACACAACACACGCATGCTATTACAACAAGTGTAGACATAACCATAAATTAAAATTTGCAATAAAAGGAAATTAAACTACGTTATACCTTCCGTATGACGTGTAGCGGGAACGGCATCAACCGGAACGATTCTCGTAAGAATCGTCTCTATCCGTATCCACGCCGAGCTCCTCGGGATGACTTCGCTAAGTCACGAGCTTCGTCTTCGTATGGGTTACTAGCCTCGTGTTGAAGACGACGTGATCGAGAGATGATCACGATCCGAATCCAAATTCGGATCCAAAACGAGTTCTCAAAACTCGCTTCTCCGGAGAGGTATTCGTCAACCGTTTGACGAATCCTTCGTCCTCCACCTCAGAGGATTACCGGAGATCAAATCCCCGGTAAGTTAGCCGCTGTCGGAGCACTAACCGTCGTCCAAACGACGCTCCGACGAGAGGAGAACAAGCTGTCCAGAAAACTGGACAGCTTTGGTGGAGACCTTGCGCCGGCCAAATAAGGAAAGCAACTTGCTCACCTTGTCGCCGGAGCCAAGGAAGATCACCGGAGCTCCTCCGGCAGCAGCTCGTCGCCGGCAAGAGGAGGAAATGGCAGCAGCTGGTCGCCGGTTGGAAGAGATATGGGCTGGGCGGCAACAATGTGTTGGGCGGCAACAACATGTTGGGCGGCTAGGGTTTTTGGATTAGTTTTAGGGTTAGGGTTTAAGCCCTATTTTATAGAGAACTAATTCTCTTAATGGTTAATGGATCATATCCATAAAGCCCGTTAACCCGCTCCATTAAGATAAGTTAAAATAAACCAAACCATGATGGTTTATTTTAAGTTAAAACGAACCGAACCAACCTTTGGTTCATTCGTTTAATATAAACCAAACCCTTTGGTTTATTCTCATCCATTGGATTAGAACCAAACCATTTTGGTCCATCCATTATGTCTTCATAAGACACGGCCCATCCACGCTTCCATTGTGACTGAAACAATTTCATGCTCGCTTTATGTTTGGTCCAACCAAACATAGTTTCTCTCGGTCTGAGAATCTCATTCTCAAGCTCGTTTTAAATCCTTTGGATTACACTCGTTGTGCGTGTGACCAAATAGGTTCTCGGTTTATGTTGGCCGTCTATAATTAACCATTAATTATAAAACGATCATGAGTGGCACCTAGTAGTACATCATGATCCCCAATTAACCGAAAAGATCAACGGTTGATCCAGAACTATTTCTGAAACCCTTCAGTAGCTCTAATGAATCGTGCCCCATTCCCTTCACTCATCTTATACCCACTTGGTTCAGGACATGGTCTATTGTGTCAGTCCCCACTAGGCTGACTACGTCACACCTAGCCCAAGTTTCATTTCCTCGTCCTACGGATTCTAGTTACTCCACATGTATCGAAGAGTACTTTACTCTAAACATGTAATGCTTTGGCCAAAGACTTTAGTAACAATCCGACGAGAGGCCATGGGTATACATCTCCTCGCAAGGAGTGGTGAATCCTTTATAGGCTATTCAAACACCTTCGATCACTTCGACTTATACCCAATCATCCGGGTCCACATCTCCTGAGATGTTTGCTTAAGATGTCAAAGCATAAGTCTCCATGATCAAGATGACTTGAATACCGCAAGTCAAAGGAACATCGCACTTAAGCCACAAGAAGAACTTCATTGACATATCTATATATGCAGAGAACCATATGAAGTCTTACTACTGGTCACTCCAATGAACTAGTTACCATAACTAGCATCCACGATTAACTCCGACATCACTATGTCTCCACCGGTGAGAATCACCGCTTGGATACACCAAGGAGTATACCTGTGCTAGTCTCAATGTAATTGATGGTGTCGGATCCATCAATTCATCGACTAGGATAATTCCGATACATCACAATTACACATGTAGAGATACTCACTAGTTGTGATCCAATCACAAATTCTCTCATGCTGTGAATCGTATCGTGGACATTCAGTAAATGAGTTTAAGATCCAATCAAATACATAAAACATGTACACTCAAATAGTGAATCTTCATTTATCATATAAATGGTTCATACATAAGGCGATTGCCTTAGGACATCTCTCATATATTACTAACAGAAGCGTAACTGCAAGGCATACCTAGAAGATCTTAAGAAGAAGAGAAGTGAGACTTCTACTAGATATAAATGTTATAGAAGTCAATCTATCTATTTCTTCATCATGGGTATTAGATACCGAATGTGCATCTCACATTTGTACCAATGTGCAGGCGCTGAGAAATAGCAGGGCATTGACAAAGGGCGAGGTGGACCTACGAGTAGGCAATGGAGCAAGAGTTGCTGCTGTTGCTATAAGAACTTATGATCTATCTCTGCCCTCTGGGCTTGTACTAGAATTAGATGAATGTTGTTATGTGTCTGCTTTAACTAAGAACATAATTTTGGTTTCTTGTTTGGACAAGAAAGGATTTACATTTATAATAAAGAACAAATGTTGTTCGGTTTATTTAAATGATATGTTCTATTATAGTGCACCTCTAATGAACAGACTCTACTTTCTAGACTTAGAGAGCTCTATCTATAACATAAGTACCAAAAGGCTCAAGTCAAATGAGTTGAACCAAACCTATCTCTGGCATTGTTGCTTAGGTCAGATAAATGAGAGTCGCTTATCTCAGCTCCATAAGGATGGGCTGCTAGACTCATTTGATTTTGAATCATATGAGACATGCGAGCCTTGCCTTTTAGGCAAGATGACCAAGACTCCCTTTAGTGGACACAGCGAAAGAGCAACGGACTTGTTAGGACTTATACATAGTGATGTATGTGGCCCTTTCAATGTTGCTGCTAGAGGCGGTTATAGGTACTTCATTACATTTACTGATGACTTCAGTAGATATTGTTATGTGTATCTCATGACACATAAATTAGAATCCTTTGAAAAGTTCAAAGAATTCAAGAATGAAGTACAAAACCAGCTTGGCAAGAGTATTAAGATACTTCGATCAGATCGAGATGGTGAATACCTCAGCCATGAGTTTCGTGACTATCTAGCTGAGTCTGGGATTCTATCCCAACTCACTCCTCCTGGAACACCACAGTGGAATGGTGTATTCGAAAGGAGGAATCATACCCTATTAGATATGGTATGATCTATGATGAGTCACATAGATCTTCCTATATCCTTTTGGGGATATGCTCTAGACACAACAACATTTACCCTTAACCGTGTACCATCCAAGACTGTGATAAAGACACCATATATGATATGGACAGGGAGAAATCCCAAGATGTCTTTCATGAGGATTTGGGGTTGTGAGGCTTACGTTCGACGTCAAGTCTCAGACAAACTGGGACCCAAATTCGATAGGTGCTATTTTGTTGGATATCCCAAGGACACAAAGATATATTACTTCTACATTCCCAGTCAGCACAAAGTGTTTATTGCAAAGACTGAGATTTTTCTAGAAAGAGATTTTATTTCTAGAAAAACTAGTGGGAGTACGTTCGATCTTGAAGAAATTCAAGATAGGGACCATAACACTAAGGCCTTGATGGAGGTTGAATAGGAACCACAAAGTGTTGTGGGTGATGAGATTATTGCACAAAGAGTTGTGGAACAACTACCTGTTCATGTAGACCTACCTCTTCGCAGGTCTGATAGGGTACATCGTCAGCCTGAGAGATACTTATTTCTCTTGTCTGACCATGATGACGTTATGCTCATTGAGAATGAGCCTACCTCCTATCAGAAAGTTGTGATGAGCCTAGATTCTAAGAAATGGCTAGAGGCCATGAGATCCGAGATGGAATCCATGTACACCAACCAAGTATGGACTTTGGTTGATCCATCTGAAGGGGTCAAACCCATTGGGTGTAAGTGGGTCTTTAGGAGAAAGACTGACATGGATGGACTTACGCATACCTATAAGGGCCGATTGGTGGCTAAAGGTTTCAAGCAAATTCATGTTATTGACTATGATGAAACCTTTTCTCCAGTGGCGATGTTTAAGTCCATTCGGATCTTGCTTGCTATTGTAGTATACCACGATTATGAGATCTGGCAGATGGATGTCAAAATCGAGTTTCTGGATGGAAAATTACTCAAGGATGTGTACATGACACAACCTGAGGGTTTTGAAGATCCATAGCATACTGGGAAAGTATGCAAGCTACAAAGGTCCATTTATGGGCTAAAGCAAGTCTCTCGGAGCTAGAATCATCGATTAGATGATGCGATCAAACAGTTTGGTTTCATCAAGAATGAAGATGAACCCTGTGTTAGTGCTTATAAGCTCCACATATCTCCACAATGGCATGATATTGTCCACTTTGGGTCTAAGCCCTCATGGTTTTTATTTTTGGGCTTTACCCAAAAGGCCTCATACCAATGGAGATATCTTTTTTCTTATAAGCACATGATCTTTTCCATGTCTTACCAATGTGGGACTTTGATTGTATTCCCCATACTCCCAACAATCCCCCCCTCAAACGAAGGACCACATTGGGCCCCCCCTCAAGCCTATCCCTCCTCGAAGGATTTTTCTCTGCTTGATGTCCGATCTTCAACCCACCAGGACTTCCTGCCAGTTGTTCGGTCCCCCCGACCCAACTAGACTTCCTTCCTGATGTCTGGTTCTCTTGATCCGGACGTGGGAGCTCAACTTCCTTCGTTCGAGGTTCATGGCTTGACATGGACCATGGCTCTGATACCAATTGTTAGTGCTTATAAGCTCCACATATCTCCACAATGGCATGATATTGTCCACTTTGGGTCTAAGCCCTCATGGTTTTTATTTTTGGGCTTTACCCAAAAGGCCTCATACCAATGGAGATATCTTTTTTCTTATAAGCACATGATCTTTTCCATGTCTTACCAATGTGGGACTTTGATTGTATTCCCCATACTCCCAACACCCTGTGTCTACAAGAGGGTTAATGGGAACACAGTTGTCTTCCTTGTATTGTATGTGGATGACATACTACTCATTGGGAATGACATCCCTTCGCCACAGTCTGTGAAGACTTGGCTGGGGACGTGCTTCTCAATGAAGGACTTAGGTGAAGCAGCTTGTATTCTAGGCATCAAGATCTATAGAGATAGATCTAAGAGATTACTTGGCCTAAGTCAGAGTACATACATTGACACGATATTACTACGATTTGCCATGCAGAATTCCAAGAAGGGACTTCTGCCGATGTCACATGGTGTGAGTCTTTCGAAGACTCAAAATCCCTCTTCTAGAGAGGAGAGAGACCGCATGGATAAGATCCCTTATGCATCTTCTATAGGATCTATCATGTACGTCATGCTATGTACTCATCCTGATGTCTCGTATGCTTTGAGCATGACGAGTAGATACCAGTCAGATCCAGGTGAACATCATTGGATAGCAGTCAAGAATATTCTTAAGTACTTGAGAAGGACTGAAGAATATTTCTTGATATTTGGAGGCGATGAGGAGCTAGTTGTAAAGGGTTACAGCGATGTCAACTTCCAAGCTGACCAGGATGATTATAGATCGTAGTCAGGGTTCATGTTTTGCTTGAATGGTGGTGCTGTGAGCTGGAAGAGTTCGAAGCAAGACACAGTTGCTGATTCTACAACAGAAGCCAAGTATATCGCTGCATCTGAGGCAGCAAAAGAGGCAGTTTGTATCCGCAAGTTTATTACTAAGCTTGGGGTGGTTCCTAGTATAACATATCCCATAGAGCTCTATTGTGACAACAATGGAGCGATTGCGCAGGCTAAGGAACCTCGCTCACACCAGTGGACCAAACACATACTACGGCGCTTCCATCTCATTCGAGAGATTATCGATAGAGGAGATGTGAAGATTTGCAGAGTACCCACAGAGGCTAACATCGCAGATCCCTTGACCAAGGCTTTGGCATAGCAAAAGCATGATGGTCCCACTAGGTCATTGGATATTAGATACTACGGTGATTGACACTAGTGCTAGTGGGAGGTTGTAAGTGAAAGCCCTAGAGTCAATCATGTGATGATTGTTGTATGGACTTTATTGTATCATATTCCTATTCATAAAGGCATGGTTATTATATTTACTTGTATTGGTGCCAAATCAACTAAGTATAATAACGTCCTTGAGTAGAAGGTTCTTATCTATATCAATCGATTGGTTGAATCGATAATGAGATGATATAGAGAACACTACTCTTAATCATTCCTAGTCAATTATTAACATTCAGGGACAATGTTAATACGTAGAGACTAGCATGTAGGTCAACTCGAGGACTTGATCTCACAAGTCATGGATATGAGATATCAAGTTGACACATGGGTATACATTAGAGAATGTATACTAAATGACCCGCCATGAGAAAGTATCGTGGATCGTTATATGAGTATCATATACTTTCTCATGTGACTATTAGTATGACTATTAGTCCTTAGACCTGAAGTCACCATGGTTCCCTACATAAGGAGTTGCATACTTTGGCTTCGTCAAACGTCACCCGTAAATGGATGGACTATAAAGGCGATTACTGGGTATGTAACAAATTATGCGGAGAGATGTGAGTGATATAGATGGGATCTATCCCTCCTATATGACAGGAGTGACATCATTATTCTTGATAGAGTGAGACCACGAAGTGCATGGCCATGCCCAAATGAGTCAATATGAGATATTGAGCTCATTTGATTAGAGTGAGTCTACTTGGAGTTCAAGATATAGATTGTACCATGGATGACATGGTCTATGCCTCAATTGGTCAATCTAGATGTCAAGGATAGAGGGACATTGTCACATATTGTGAGAGTCACAATTAGTAGTCACAAAGGTGATGTTGGATCTCAACATTCTTATAACTTGGGTAGCAATGATGTATTGCTAGATACCGCTCATTGCTTATGTTCCTAAATCGGTTTAGGGACATTGCCAACGTTACAAGAACCTATAGGGTCACACACAAAGGGCAATTATATGGAGATTAGGTTCATATGATGAACCATGAGAATTAGATTCATGGGATGAACCAAATTGGATTAAGAGTAATCCAAATTAGACTAATTGAGTTTGACTCAAGTTGATTCAAGTGTTGAATGAGTCTAATTTAGATTTGATTCATTTAGTCAATTTAAATTAATGAATAGAGATTCATTAAATCAAATTGACTTGAATCAAGTGGTTAGATTTGATCAACCATGGGAGATAAGAGGTCAAGTTTGACTTGACTTAAGAGGGAAGATGAATGGTTAATTTTGACTTGACCAATTTCCATGTCATGGTGACATGGAATGAGGCCAGCCAATGATGATGCTCCACATCATCATGGACCTATCATGTGGTGCCACCTCATGAGGGAGACCAAGAGCCATTGGCTCTTGGAGTTACATGCATGCATGTAACCCCCCATCCAAGAGTGGTCGGCCACTTCTCATTAGATGAGAATTGATTTTAGTGAGTTACTCTAACTTCATCTTCTTCCTTGCTCCACTCAAGCTCTCCCATCCCTCATCTTGGCCGAACCATCCAAGGGGTGCTAGCACACTCAAGGTTGTGTTTTCTCCACCTATTGCTTGTGTGGATACCAATAGAGGAGTGTGCACTTGACACTCTTGAGTTCCGGCGAAGCTTTTGGACGAGCAAGATAAGTGAAGGGCATCGCTACGAGGGTAATGCTCTTAACTTCTAGATCTAAGGTAGATCTAGGTTTACTTAAGCACATACATGTTTTTATTTTAATATATCTTCGCACAGATCCGTGGCCGGACTTCCGGGGTTTTCGCAATGCAAAAAGCGGTTTTTGCGGCTCGAAAAGTCCAACAGACGGCGCACAGGGAGGAGATCGCGAGGTGTTGGGCGTGGTGAAAGAAGAATTAATCCAAATAACCCTAGGTTTATTAATCCTATTAACTCATCTAAACAGGGCCTTTAAAAGCCTATTTTTCTTATCCCCATAATTATCTCGTACATGCTCCATTTAAATCCAGAAAAATTCTGGAAAAATTCCCTAAAAATTCCGAAAAAAATTTCCAGGATTATTTTTCTAAATTTTTGTCCATTTAATTTAGTATTTAAATTTTCCGTATTTAATAGTTGAGATCCAACATCACCTTTGTGACTACTAATTGTGACTCTCACAATATGTGACAATGTCCCTCTATCCTTGACATTTAGATTGACCAATTGAGGCATAGACTGTGTCATCCTCGGTACAATCTATATCTTGAACTCCAAGTAAACTCACTCTAATCAAATGAGCTCAATATCTCATATTGACTCATTTGGGAATGCCCATGCACTTTGTGGTCTCACTCTATCAAGAATAACGATGTCACTCTCGTCATATAGGAGGGATAGATCCCATCTACATCACTCACATACCTCAGCATAATTTGTTGCATATCCAGTAATCACCTTTATAGTCCACCCATTTATGGGTGACGTTTGACGAAGCCAAAGTATGCAACTCCTTATGTAGGGAACCATGGTGACTTCAGGTCCAAGGACTAATAATCATACTAATAGTCACATGAGAGAGTATATGACACTCATATAACGATCCATGATACTTTCTCTTGGCGGGTCATTCAGTATACATTCTCCAATGCATACCCATGTGTCAACTTGATATCACATATCCATGACTTGTGAGATCAAGTCATCGAGTTGACCTACATGTTAGTCTCTTCGCATTAACAATGTCCCTGAATGTTAATACTTGATTAGGAATGATTAAGAATAGTGTTCTCTATATCATATCATTATCGATTCAACCAATCGATTGATATAGATAAGAACCTTCTTCTCAAGGACGTTATTATACTTAGTTATTTGGCACCAATACAAGTAAGTATAATAACCATGCCTTTATAAATAGGAATATGATACAACAAGTCACTATAACAATCATCACATGATTGGCTCTAGGGCTTTCACTAACACATGGGACCCCATATTCGATGCATCCTAGATCCACCAAGATGTATCAAGATATAAAAGGGAAATTCTAGTGGCTTGGTATGAAGAGGGATGTGGCTAAGTATGTTAGCAATTGTCTGACATGTCAGAGAGTGAAAGCAAAACACCAGAGGCCAAGAGGAGTTCTACAACCTATCCAGATTCCAGAATATAAGTGGGAGGAAATAGCCATGGATTTCATAGTAGGACTGCCCAAAATAACTAATGGCTATGATTCTATTTGGGTAGTTGTCGATAGATTGACAAAGTCTGCTCACTTCATGCCTATCAGAATATCATACTCCATGGAACAGTTAGCCCAGTTATATGTCAAGGAAGTTATTAGACTGCATGGAGTACCTAAGATCATTATCTCTGATAGAGACAGTCACTTCACTTCACACTTCTGGGAGTGTGTTCAGACAACCCTCGGCACTAAGCTACGATTCAGCACTGCATTTCATCCTCAGACAGATGGGCAAACAGAAAGGGTGAATCAGATTTTGGAGGATATGCTAAGTGCTTGTACCTTAGATTTTAAAGGAAGTTGGTGTAAATATTTGTGTTTGGCAGAGTTTGCATATAATAATAGTTATCAAACCACAATTGGAATGACACCTTATGAAGCCTTGTATGGAAGGAGATGCAAATCACCTATCTGTTGGTATAAGGGTGGCGAGAAGAAAGAAATGGAACTCAAGACTGATTTTATAGATGACGCCACCAAAGCTATAAAGAACATACGCCAAAGGATAGAGACTACCCAGAGTCGCAGAAGAGTTATGTCGATCTCCGACACAGACCCCTAGAGTTCCAAGTCGGCAATTCGGTGTTCATTAAGGTAGATCCTATGAAAGGGGTAATGAGGTTTGGGAAGAAAGGCAAGTTAAGTCCCAGATATGTAGGCCCCTACACTACAACAAAAATGCTAAAAGACAACACCATAAAGACAATGGTTTTAGGAGAAACCGTTGTAATTTTGGTAAAAGACAACAGTTTTTAACAAAATCATTGTCTTTGAGCACCCATATAACACAAAAGACAATGGTTTTACACTATCTGTTGTCATTTGAGTGCATTTTTTTAAAATCAACAACGTATTTTACAATAATTTTCTAAAATTGTTGTCTTTATGAACTTTTTGTTATCTTAATAACAGTTGGGACTACGGTGAAATAAACCGTTGTCAATGAGAATATTTTCACAACGTTTAATACAATAGTAAAAAACCGTTGTCGTTGTGATAATAATACAACGGTTATAAACTGTTGGCAATGAATGTTTTCACAATGTTTAGTACAATAGTAGAAAACCATTGTCTTTGTGATAATAATACAACGATTATAAATTGTTGTTAATGAGGGGTTAATAATGTCTATTAACCTAGGTTTAATATCAAAACATAAGTTCCTTATTTCCACTCATTCTCCCGATTCCTCCTCATTCCCGATTCCCTTTCTTCTCCCAATTTCTGCATCTCAAATCACACGAGCCCTATTTCTTCTCTTCCATCGTCTTTTCTTTGTTCGATTCCAATCAAAGCCATCTCCTCCTCACATTCATCATCGCATAACCCTTCCTCATCACATAACCCACTACTAGAAAAGCTACTTTTAATGATGTAATTTTAACGGCGGTATCAAATACCGTCATTATTGGTGGTTCAATAACAACCAGATTTAGTGTTCATCGTTAATGTATATGCATTAACGACGATATTTTGTCCCGTCGTTAATACTCTCATCAACGATGTTTTTTTTAATTTCGGTCATTAATGTCATATTTTTAATGACGATACTTCCTTTCAATGTTATTGCAAGATCTTTAATGATGGGGTTAAGAAAAAAAATTCTAATAAAAATTTAAATGCAAAATTATTTCTTGATCTAACAATTGAGATGATCCGAATTTTTTATTCAAATTTTTCCCTCGAAAAAATAAAATAATAATTATTAATTAAGTAATTACTTATATAAATTTTTTTAGAAAATTTTTAAAATTTAAATCGAATTTTAATAAAACGAAAATTTTAATTAGCCTAAACTACTAAACCTAAAGTTATCTCCCCTCATTTCTCCCGAACCCTTTCTTCTCATCACTGCTCCTCTCCTCCCTTCATCATCGCGAACCTCCCGCTTCCCTTTCGTCGCCTGCCTCCATCGAGAGCAACAATCGCCACCCTCTCCTTCCTCGGTCGACGATTCCTCCGCCACGAGCAGCGTCGTCGTTGTCCCTCTCCTTCCCGCGACCGAAGGCTGCTCTGTCGCCTCTCTCCTTACCTCGCCCCATCGATCTCGACGGTAGTGAATGTTGACAGCTCTCTGTGTCGTGTTTCGGCCATCTACCTCAGCCACGAGCAACGATCTAGAGGATTCTCGATGGCAAGGAGGATCACCACAGCGACAGTGGTTTGTCATCCTCGGTCGCGGCCCACGGTTACCTTCCTCTATGAGTCACATCTCCAGAGGCCGAACAAGTCATATGGTTCTACCATTTCATTCCTCATTAAAAGTACACAGAGGGAACACCACAATGTCAAGAGGAGAATAAATGGATCCCATCGCAAATCTCTCCCCGGCATCGCTTGTCTTTAGGGTTTATCCTTTGAGTCAGCTTCACGTTGCTTCTAGTGGAATCTTGTGGAAGGACTGTTAGATCTTTGGTCTTTTAGGTACTATGATTGTTCTAGCAAATTCAAACTTTTTTTTGTATGTAGTTTCATTTTTTGACACGTTAATGGTTGAGATCATTAGTTTGCTTTACCTCACTAACATTTAAGCTCATTGATGTGGTGATGGGGAAAAAGGTCTACTGACTTCCTTCCAACGCAGTGGGGAGCGAAGGAAGCTTAAGGGGTTCTCTCCGACCGAAATAGTAAAATGGAATGTGAAGAAGAGAGACGCACACCAACGCAAGCAACAAGCAAAGACACAAAATATAACGTGGTTCGGAATGAGAATTCCTACTCCACGGGGGTGAGCTCTCCCACCAGCTACTGTGCCAAAGCACTTTCACTATGAACGTCCTCCTTCGCGGAAAGAACTTTCGGAGGTGGAGGAGAAAATCTCTTACAATTAAGTCAATACACAGGAAATAGTCTAAGAAAGATGGAGCTCACTACTCTCCTTAGCTCCTTCTCCGGCGAAGTGATTGCTCTTCACTTCAGAATGTGCCTTCGTCTCTTGCATGTTGGAATAATGCGGATCTCTTTTCTCCTGCCTTGCTTCTCCCTTTTATCCCCTTCCTCTGGCCAGCTGTTGCATCGCAAGCCTCCTTCGTCGTACACGTGGATACCTTGCCCATCTAGAGAATCATTACATTCTATGACCACGAGGAGCGAAGGCTCCTCGGAATATTATATGGGGTCCCTCTTCTGCTGTGTAACAACTTCTTATCTATATTTCGGGAAATATGCTAGCCTATCCCTTTCAGCCATTTGCCTTCAACGAAACTAACCTAAACCTATTGCTCACGTGTAGTGTAGCTATTAGGCTCTTCCCAGTAGCCCGAACCAACTCCTCTTTTTTCCACACCAAACAATTTCCAGACCTGCTAGATCGAGACAATTCTTGTCTGCCCCATACCAAAATAATCTCCGCGATCGCCCCGCCGTGCCAACTACCTCAAACTGTCCTCCCGTTCCAATTGCCCAAACTACCATGCCCGAACCAGTCTACCTCGCTTCCCTTGCCAAATCGGTTACTTGGTTCGGATAGCATCCCATGCGCGGATGTTTTATCTTATTCACAGAAAAGAGGTAACAATAGTATCATTATTCAACCCCTAAAAATAGTCAAGCGAAGTCATAAGCTTGACTTTCTAAATGTATGAAGCCTCTATTCACCCTTTGCTCGCCGATTCAAACTCATTCTTCTCTCGTGGCCCTACTCCATATGCTTGAAGAGCCTTAATGGGCCCATGGGCCCCGCTTCTCCTTTTCTCTTAGATAGTCAAAAAGTCACACAAAACCCTATATAAACCTTAGCTCTTTCCTTTTATGCATAACTTAGCGTGTCTAAAAATCCAGTCCTTTCCACTTCTCCTTTCCAGCGATTTTCTCCGACAGCATTTCAGCGACTTAGCCCCTTCTTTCGCAAATGTTCCTCCTTCAACCCTCAAGTAAGTGTTCTTCCCTTTTCTACACCTATGGCCCTTAAGACCTTGCCCTCAGCTCCTTGGTACGAGCACACCGTCACCCAACTAAACAGCGAACACTATTTCTTTAACCTTAGGGATCAATTCATAGACCCTTCCATACAATGCCGTTTCAATACTAAGACTTACCGACCGCACCGTCCTCCCCCCGGCCTGACTTGCTTCTTTTCTGAACAATTCCTTAATGGCTTGTTTTTACCCGTGCCCTCTCCCTACTTAGAAATCCTAGATTTTTACGGGTTGCCCTTAAATCAATTTACCCCCAATTTCTTCTATATTTTATCGAGGGCCACCATAGTATTTCGGCACCTAAACCTCCCTTTATCCCCCAACTGTTCCACTGCTTCTTCCAATTAAAATCTTCTAAGGCGGGCCTCTTCTACCTCTCTAGCCGCACGGACTGCCAATTCCTAGTAAATATGCCCTCTTCCCACAAGGGATGGGAAGAATTATATTTCTTTGCTCAGCTTCCAACACCCCTCCCCTACTCAGATACCTGGAAGTTAGATCTTCCAGAGCTAACTCCCTTTCGCAAAATGAGGACCCAATGTCCTTTCTCTGAGGTTTACAAAGTGTTGGGAGAATCTCACTATTGCTCAGACCATTTAATGAAACCTCCTCTCCTCAGTCACTTCAGACTATCCCCTTTTTCTCTAACGACCCCGGCCGCCATAGGCAGGACAATGTGCGTATTTGATATACCTCATTATATGGATCAACCTATCTTTCTTAACAATGGAATTTGCAGATAACCTAATGCAGGATGCTTTTCTAAAAGGCGAGGAGATTGATGCAGCTAGGAAGAAGAAGACCTCCACGAAGCGAGGTAAATCTGTGGCTGCCCCCTCTTCACCTTGGAAGAGATTGCATCCTGTCAGGGAAGGAGTCCCCAGTTCTTCGTCCCTTCCCGCATCCTCTTCTGCCCGTTCCTCTCCTCTATCATCCCCTTCTGATATGGAGAAACACCACCGCCTGGTCATATATAAACCGAAGGTGAGGGATACCACCTTAGCCGCCCCATCTTCTTCCCCCCAAGGGGGAAGATCTCCTTTCCATTCTCCTGTTTCTTCTCCCATTCCTCTTGATTCTCCCACACATTCCCCGACTGAATCTATCCCAGTCACTGTTCCTCCCGAAGCACATCCTTCTTCAACTCCTTCTCAGATTATGGGTCCCTCTCCCCCTTCGGAGGTGAGAGATCTTCCCATCCCGAATCCTCCCTTAGTTACGCTGGGGTCCTCCCTGAAGATCCGCCACTTGTCAGAGGTAAACTTTTTTAACCAATCAGGTGTGTAGGGTACCTGCGATCATATGAGCAAACTACTGGCCGAGGTGATTGTTCTTTTTCTTTATCTTCATCATATATAGATAGGTATGCCAATGCTTAACACTTGTCTCTTCTTTCTTCAGGTATCAGCCACTTATAATAAAATGATGTACCACGTGGCCCAATTCTAAACTAACGTGGAGACGCGCCATTTCGCTTCCCTGGCGCACCAGAAGAAACTCACACAACGGCTGAATGAAAATGAGCAGAAGGAATCTGATTTAATCACCTGATGTGAGGATTCCATGACCCAATTAGCCCTGGCTCAAAGCGAGAAGGAGTAGCTCCAAAGAAAAAATGAAGACCTCGAGCAGCAAATATTCTTGCATTCTAGCCAACTTCAACAGGTGGACCTCCTTACCCATGAGCTGACCGGGTATAAAAGACAACTTGCGGATGTATTTATTCAGGCTGCTGATTCTTCAACTACCATCCAGCAGTTGCAGCAAGAATGTCAAGCATGGGAGGCCGCCCAAAAATCCTGCTTGGAGAGATGCAGAGAACTCTCTTCCCTGGTGGCTACCTTCCCTGAAGCCCTGCCTTCCGTGACTCGGCAGCAACGAGAGCTTCACCGAGAATATACCGAAGCTTTATCTGCTCTGGGTCAGCGAGCCATGACGGTAACAACATAAAGAGATGCCTTGGCAGCCCAATTAGCTGAATGTCAGGCCCAACTTGCCTCTGCCCGGTCAACCAAGGCAGGAGGCAGATCTAAAGGGGCATTACGTTCAGAAGGGGGTGGACTTATTCATATTGGGCTTCGATGGATCTTCGATTTTAAACACCGAACGAGGGTATCCTCCACCTGGTACGGACACCAGCTACTTAAATCCTGCAATAGATTTATCTAAATGCCCCCCCCAACTCTTTGAATTGTGATTTATCATATCTGCACCTTGTAATGACTGCTCCTTCGATGTTAAAGAATATTTGCATTAATACGGCTTTTCATTATTCTTCATGTATGCCTTGTTGTGGGTCTGGAATTTTGGGTATGTTCTATGTTTCTTTCTCTTCACAATTACTGCCCATTTTCTACCGTGTATAACGTTAAATGAGATGATGACACTTTTTGCTCGGGAATCCATTCGGAATATCCCCAGAGTGATCTTCTTCTGACCCAAACCAATTTTGGCTCGGCCAACAATTAACTTACTTCGGCCTCTTGATCTTCTCAAGCTACTTGGCTGCCCCAGAAATGATATCTCGATGATTTCCTATGCTGACTGTTAGTGAAAGCCTTAGAGCCAATCATGTGATGATTGTTGTATGGACTTTATTGTATCATATTCCTATTTATAAAGGCATGGTTATTATATTTACTTGTATTGGTGCCAAATAACTAAATATAATAATGTCCTTGAGTAGTAGGTTCTTATCTATATCAATCGATTGGTTGAATCGATAATGAGATGATATAGAGAACACTACTCTTAATCATTCCTAGTCGAGTATTAACATTCAGGGACAATGTTAATGCGTAGAGACTAGCATGTAGGTCAACATGATGACTTGATCTCACAAGTCATGGATATGAGATATCAAGTTGACACATGGGTATGCATTGGAGAATGTATACTGAATGACCCGCCATGAGAAAGTATCATGGATCGTTATATGAGTGTCATATACTTTCTCATGTGGCTATTAGTATGACTATTAGTCCTTAGACCTGAAGTCACCATGGTTCCCTACATAAGGAGTTGCATACTTTGGCTTCGTCAAACGTCACCTGTAAATGGGTGGACTATAAAGGCGATTACTGGGTATGTAACAAATTATGCGGAGGGATGTGTGTGATGTAGATGGGATCTATCCCTCCTATATGACGGGAGTGACATCGATATTCTTGATAGAGTGAGACCACGAAGTGCATGACCATGCCCAAATGAGTCAATATGAGATATTGAGCTCATTTGATTAGAGTGAGTCTACTTGGAGTTCAAGATTTAGATTGTACCGAGGATGATACGGTCTATCCCTCGATTGGTCAATCTAGATGTCAAGGATAGAGGGACATTGTCACATATTGTGAGAGTCACAATTAGTAGTCACAAAGGTGATAAGTCACACACATAAGGGCAATTAGATGGAGATTAGGTTCATATGATGAACCATGAGGATTAGGTTCATGGGATGAACCAAATTGGATTAAGAGTAATCCAAATTAGACTAATTGAGTTAGACTAAAGTTGATTCAAGTGTTGAATGAGTCTAATTTAGATTTGATTCATCAAATCAATTTAAATTAATGAATAGAGATTCATCAAATTAAAATTGACTTGAATCAAATGGTTGGATTTGATCAACCATGGGAGATAAGAGGTCAAGTTTGACTTGACTTGAGAGGGAAGATGAAAGGTCAAGTTTGACTTGACCAAATGCCATGTCATGATGATGACTTGGCATGGCCGGCCAATGATGATGTGGACATCATCATTGACTTTGTCATGTGGTGCCACCTCATGAGGGAGACCAAGGGTCATGGGAGTTACATGCATGCATGTAACCCCCTCTCCATGAAGTGGCCGGCCACTTGATGGTTATTCATGTGGTAATTCATTTTGTGTGGGTTACACAACTTCATCTTCATCCTTGGATCAACTTCCCTCAAGCTCTCTCCCTCTCCTAACCTCCTTGGCCAAACCATCCATAGAGTGCTAGCACACTCAAGGGTGTGTTTTCTCCACCTATTGCTTGTGTGGATACCAATAGAGGGGTGTGCACTTGACACTCTCGAGTTCCGGCGAACCTTTTGGACGAGCGGGATTTGCGAAGGGCGTCGCTACGAGGGTAACATCCTTATCATGTAGATCTAAGGTAGATCTAGGGTTTTATATAAACACATACATGTTTTGTTTTTAATACATCTTTGCACGGATCCGTGGCCGGGGCTTCCGAGGTTTCCGCAACGCAAAAAATAGCTTTTGCGGCTCGGAAAAACCCAACACTGATGCCATTATGATGTTAGTCTTTTCCTCTTCTTCTCCTTCCCGAGGACGAATATAGTTCCTCCTCCCTCGATTATAAATTGTCATCCCAAATGTCTTTGGCCTTCCATCTCACTCTCATGGCTTCCGCGGAACACCCCATCAAAATCTCTTCGGATTCTAACTCTTTTGAATTGCATGACTGGACCGTGAAAGACACTGAAGAATCTAAAATGCAATCGACTGCGACTTCGACATTTCGTCCGTTTCTGACTCCATCATCGACCACTGCTTCCCCTCTTAATCCAGGGGGATCCTTCCGATCCCCCTTCCCTTCATTCCGTGATTGGGTCTGGAATCTCCCTTGACGTGGGAATATACGGTAGGAGATCCTCGAGCCTCAGCTGAACTTCCTCTGCTTCCACCGGCCCTAACATTCGTTCCAGTCCCTCCAGCGGGGACTCATCCGCCTCCTTTTGATGGAGCTCCATCAGCGGCACCTCCAGCTCAAGGCGACCTCTACAGAGTCGTCTTGGCGCCTTCCCCTCCGGAGGACTCCTCTGATAATCCTCCTACTATTGATAACCCTAAAAAGCTTCTATAATGATTATCTTAAATGATGTAACCATTGTCGAGAATATTAATAAAAAGAACAAATAAGGTACTGAGACTTATTTTTGTCGCTTTCCTATAACTGTAGAACAATTGCCATCAGAAAAAACTGCAACCCTATCTGAACATACTTCCCCTTACTGCTTCCGTGGAATTTGAACCACCCTTCTCAAAGTTACTACCCTAACAACTCTCACCTATTGTCTTTACGTTTCCTCTTCTTTACTAGCATTTATTATTTTTACCTCCTCTACGAGTCAATGCACCTTCTTCCTTCGCCGCTATAAGGACCCCAAACCATCGTTGATTAACATTCATCTTCTCTTTTTCCTCTCCTCGTCATGGAGCAAACTTCTGAACATGGTAGCAGCCCTTTTCCTCCTGAGGAATAGTGCTACATCGCTAACCTGGAGGAACAAATTGGATATCTACAGCGACGCTTAAGGGAGGCTTCTACCAGCAACTACTCCCTGTGCCAGCAACTAGCGGTGTCCCAGAAAGACTTATCCAGACAAATCTTCATACAACAGTCTTATCTCCGACAGCTGATGCGTCAACCCAAGCCACGCAAAGAGGCTCCTTCCGTACCTCCCAATAAAGAACTGTAACACCCTATGAATAAGGGCTTCTTTTGTTATTCTCTTCCTTTGAGGAAGTTATGATATGTAGCTCTCTCAGAGTAATGAACTTCTCCAGTATGAGTTTTCGCCTACATCATTCCTTGTTCATCCTCACTTTTCGACCTTCCTTCTATTGTGCCAAACTTTGCACTTCTCTTAAATAATAAGAAAATTAGACAAACGTTCAACTTCTTCACCCTTCCCTTGCACAAGGATTATATATGTACTTCCACTGCATGAGGATAAAACAATCTATATCTGAGGAAATACTCAGCTCTTCCATTCCACCACCGCACGAGAATAAAAATAATAAATAACTGAGGAATACTCAATTCTTCCGTTCCACCACTGCACGGGGATAAAATAATATATAGTTGAGGAATGAACTCAACTCTTCTGCTCCGCCACCACATGGGGATAAAATAATAGATAACTGGGGAATGCTCAGTTCTTCCGTTCCACCACTGCACAGGGATAAAATAACATGTAACTGAGGAATACCCAGTTCTTCCATTCCGCCACCACACAAGGATAAAATAAAATATAATTGAGGAATACTCAGTTCTTCCGTTCCACCACCACACGGGGATAAAAATAATAGATAACTGAGGAGTGTCCAGTTCTTCCGTTCCACCATCGTACGGGGATAAAATAATATATAACAGAGAAATATCCAGTTCTTCCGTTCCGCCACCATACGGGGATAAAATAAAATATAACTGAGGAATACTCAATTTTTCTGTTCCGCCACCACATGGGGATAAAAATAATAGATAACTGAGGAATACTCAGTTCTTCCATTCCACCACCGCACGGGGATAAAATAATATATAACTGAGAAATATCCTGTTCTTCCGTTCCGCCACCACATGGGGATAAAATAAAATATAACTGAGGAATACTCAGTTCTTCCGTTCCGCCACCACACGGGGATAAAAATAATAGATAATTGAGGAATGCTCAGTTCTTTCATTCCACCATCGCACGGGGATAAAAATAATAGATAACTGAGGAATGCTCAGTTCTTCCGTTCCGCCACCACATGGGGAGAAAATAATATATAACTGAGGAATACCCAGTTCTTCCGTTCCGGCACCACACAGGGATAAAATAAAATATAACTGAGGAATACTCAGTTCTTCCGTTCCATCACCGCTTGGGGATAAAATAATATATAGTTGAGGAATAAACTCAACTCTTTCATTTCGCCACTGCACGGGGATAAAATAATGGCGACCAACGCCAATCCGCATAAAAAATGCACCAAATTGACCCCATGATCTGCCTTTATACCACCAACGTTTCTTCATTCATCTTGAAGTTGGATACCTTCGTTCACTTCATCATATGAAGATAAGAGTTTTAGCAGATAGTAGGCCATTAGAAGAATAAATCATCATTTTCCTTTTTCACGGGGCCCCTTTTATAGCTTAGTAGCCCAATTGACATCGCAAACCCATTTAACACCCCTCTCTATATAAGACGCTTCATCTTTTCTCTTCTCCATTTTCATCTTCTTTATTTGCCTTTCCGTCTTCTCCTTCTTCTTCATCCTTTCTTCCTTCCACCGCCATCCTTCAGCATTCCAGCCACTAACTCCAGTACTTCTTTTCTTTCCCCTACAAGCAGGATGTATTCCTTTTTCCAATGAGAAATGGCAAAGCGCTACCCAGAATCTAGGCGGGATAGGGGTCAACAACTAGAAGCGCCTTCACCTTCTCCCGTACCTTCGTCCATCACCACCACACCTATCTCGACTCTCCCTTCTCCTCTTCATCCCTTTGAAACCCCCATTTCTTCCGTTTCAGATGAGATCGCGGTAGCTAGTCTATCCTCATCTTAATGCCACTCATAAACCCTAACTCGCCCATCTTTTCCTCTTCTGTCTTGGGTATTCGCAAGTCGCCCTCTCCCTTATTACAACCTGAAGTTGAATAAAGAGACGTCCCTGCGTCTTCTCCTTCTCTTTCCCCAACACATTCTTCTGCACTTGAACCTATGATAGTTGAGATTCCCCCATCACCACTTTCCCCCGATGCTCATAACTTGGGAGGCCTTTCCCCTCCCTTGGATACAAACCAGGGTCCTTCTACCTTTCCCCTTTCCAGCGAAGAGCTTTCCATTCCGGTGCTCTCCATACCTTCTTCACCAAACTCTTCACCCGCCCCGTTACTTCCTTCGGATTCTTTCGCCCCTGTCCAACAACAAGCAACCTCTGGTCTTCCCCCACTCACGTCTGTCTCCCCTCTCTCTTCTCTAATTTCTTCAAGTCTCTTAGTGAGGGCTTTACTCGTAGTCTCCTCTGTCCCTTTGACTGCTCCCGTACCATCTTCCCTTCCTTTCAATGTTATCTCTTCCCCTTCTGAACCTTTAACACAGCCTACTATTTCCATCTTCCCCTCGCCCCTTATGAGCGAATCTTTCCCACTAGTGTGATCTATCCCCTCCTCCTTCAACCGCGGGCTTCAAGTTCTGAACCTGGAAGAATTGACTCCCAGGAAAGTTTACAGCATGTTCTAGAATTGGAAAGCTCCTTACAATGGCTCCGTTGATTCCTTCGAGCTTCTAACTCCCTCCTCACCCATAAATTTTAGGCCATAACGAACTACCAAGAGTTGGATCGCTCCCTCGCTCAATATCGAGCTCAATTTCTGCATCAAGCTCAACAATATCTAGAAGATAAAACTGCTATGGAGCACCGGGAGCATCTTCTCTTACAACAACTAAAGCAATGCAAGGAACAACTATCATAGGCTTATCTCCAGCAACGAAAGGATGTCGAGACCATAGCAGCATTACAAGTGCAGTAGTAGGCTCAGAAAGAATCACTACCCACTCCACCGGACACTCAGCGGGAGCAAGCTGAGATAGTAGCCTCATGTTCTCAAGAGTTGGTAAGTGTTAAGGAGCAGATAGATGAGCTCCTCTGTGAAAAACAAAAGAATTCTAAACTTGTTGCAAGCTTGTGGGTTTGGCACCAAAGAGAGGAAGACAAAATAGGGGATCTCCGCACCCACCTATGCAAGGAGGTACAAGAAAACTCCTCCTTAATCACTTCTAGGGCGCATGCTCACGCCCGTATACGCAGGCAAGAAATGTTCCTCCAAAGGCTGGGCAGTGAGCTTGTTCGCACCAGATCCTATACAGAAGTTGTAGAGGGAATTTCAGCTTCGATACGCAAGAACATGATGGACATGACGAGTCTCCTTCAGCAGGACCAAACCTCCCGAGCGAATGACATTTCAGTTCTAGCAGATGCTATTATGGAAATATCCCACCGTTATAGCAAAATGCACCGATCTCTCTGAGAGCATTAAGAGAAATGTCACAGGCTTCACCAAAATTGTAGTCCTGATGACCCGAACCGACGCGAACGGCTAATAGCCCTGATGCGTGTCACCTTCCAGGATGGATTTAATGAAGCGGTTCGGCAGTATGCGGACCAAGGATTACCCCCTGCGAACCACCCTGCTCTTTCCTTACATTGGGAAACCGACTTCTGACGTTATCCTCCCGATCATTTTAGATTATAACTTGATGTGTTGCTTCGGGACATAGCTCCCTCTTTATCTTCTTTTCTTTTCATAGCCCGCTAAAGAGAATTTAATGTTAATGTAAATGATTTATCAACCATATTTGGGTTTGCTATACATCTAATTGACATAGTGAATTGTCCAATACATTTCCCAAGAAACTTCTTAATTCTTTCTTCCATCCACCCTCCTTTACACGGTATAATAATATTTCAAGTATACAACATTCTAGGGTCGAGGGAATTCCTTGCCCTGATCATCTTTCAGATAATACGTTGATCCTGCCACGCGGCGCGTCACTTTGTAGGGTCCTTCCCAATTTGGAGCTAACTTTCCAGGATCTCCAGCGGGATTAACTTTGCACAGAACCAAATCCCCTTCTTGAAATCTTCGAAGCATTACCCTTTTATTAAAGGCTTGTTGTACCATCCATTTGTAAAATTTCGCTCGCCTCCACGCCTATTCCCTTTTTTCTTCCACCAAGTCTAGCTCAGTGCCCCGAATGATTTGGTTCTTCTCTGGCTCATAAGATTCCACACAGGCGCTACCTAGAAGGGCTTCTACCAGAATAACAACCTCCGTTCTGTATACCAGGCTGAAAGGAGTTTCACATGTTGCAGTTTTTGGTGTGGTTTGGTAGGCCCACAAGATCCCTGGCAATTCCTCCACCCAGTTTCCTTTCTAAGCCCCCAATTTAGTCTTCAACCCTTGGATAAGGATCCTATTGGTTACTTCGACCTGCCCGTTAGCTTGAGGATGAGCTACCGAAGTAAAAGCTTGCTTGATATTAAGACTTTGTCACTATTCCATGATCTTCTTGCCCTGGAACTGCCGCCTATTGTCACTAACTAACCTCCGGGGAATACCATACCGACAGATAATATTCTTCCATAAGAATTGTATTACAGCATTCTCAATGATTTTGGCAAGGGATTCTGCTTCCACTCACTTGGAGAAGTAATCCATGTTAGTAATATATGAGAGATGTCCTAAGGCAATCGCCTTATGTTTGAACCATTTATATGATAAATGAAGATTCACTATTTGAGTATACATGTTTTCATGTATTTGATTAGATCTTAAACTCATTTACTGAATGTCCATGATACGATTCACAGTATAAGAGAATTTATGATTGGATCACAACTAGTGAGTATCTCTACATGTGTAATTGTGATGTATCGAAATTATCCCTAGTCGATGAATTGATGGATTTGGACACCATCGATTCTGTCGAGACTAGCATGAGGTATAGTCCTTGGTGTATCCAAGCAGCTGATTCTTATTGGCTGGAGACATTGTGATGTCCGGAGTTAATCGTGGATGCTAGTTATGGTAACTAGTTCATTGGAGTGACCAGCCGTAAAACTTCATATGGTTCTCTGCATATATAGATATGTCAATGAAGTTCTTACTACAGCTTAAGTGCGATATTCCTTTGACTTGCGGTATTCAAGTCATCTTGATCATGAAGACTTATGCTTTGACATCTTAAGCAAGCATCTCTGACAAGATGTGGACCCGAGATGATTGGGTATAAGTCGAAGTAATCGAAGGTGTTTGAATAGCATATAAAGGATTCACCACTCCTTGCGAGGAGATGTATACCCATGGCCTCTCGTCGGATTGTTACTAAAGTCTTTGGCCAAAGCATTACATGTTAAGAGTAAGGTACTCTTGGATACATGTGCAGTAACTAGAATCCGTAGGACAAGGAAATGATACTTGGGCTAGGTGTGACATAGTCAACCTAGTGGGGACTGACACTATAGACCATGTCCTGAACCAAGTGGGTATAAGATGAGTGAAAGGAATGGGGCACAATTCATTGTAGCTGCTGAAGGGTTTCAGAAATAGTTCTGGATCAACCGTTGATCTTTTCGGTTAATTAGGGATCATGATGTACTACTAGGTGCCACTCATGATCATTCTATAATTAATGGTTAATTATAGACGGCCAACATAAACTGAGAACCTATTTGGTCACACGCACAACGAGCATAATCCGAAGGATTTAAAATGAGCTTGAGAATGAGATTCTCAGACCGAGAGAAACTAGGTTTGGTTGGACCAAACAAGGAGCGAGCATGAAATCGTTTCAGTCGCAATGGAAGCGTGGATGGGTCATGTCTTATGAAGACATGATGGATGAATCAAATTAGTTTGGTTCTAATCCAATGGTGGAGAATAAACCAAAGGGGTTTGATTTGTTTTAAACGAATGAACTAAAGTTGGTTCGGTTCGTTTTAACTTAAAATAGACCAAATCGGTTTGGTTTATTTTAACTTAAATTAATAGAGCAGGTTAACGGATTTTGGTTATAAACCAATAACTATTAGGAGAATTTGTTCTCTATAAAATAGGGCTCAAGGGCTTAATGAAGCCCTAATCCAAAGTTGCCGCCCCTCCCTCTTCTCCTCTTGTGGTCGGCGCCCAAACCATATCCACCACCCACCCCTTGTGCTGCCGTCCAAGTTGTTACCGACATCCAAGCTTCAGCCGGCGATCCTCCAGTGACCCTCTGGTGATCCTCCTTGTCTCAATTGACCAAGGACTAGCTGGCCCTCTTCCCTTTGGCTGACGCTAACTCCTCCACCAAGCTGTCCAGTTTTCTGGACAGCTTGTTTCCTTCGTGTCGGAGCGTCATTTGGACGACGTTTGGAGCTACGAAAGCGGCTACTTTGCCAGGGATTTGATCTCCGGTAATCTTCATAGGTGGAAGACGAAGGATTCATCAAACAGTTGACGAATACCTCTCTGGAGAAGCGAGTTTTTGAGGACTCATTTTGAATTCGAATTTTGATTCGGATTGTGATCTTCTCTCGATCACATCATCTTCGACACGAGGCTAGTGACTCGTACAAAGATGAGGCTCATGACTTTGTGAATTCATCCTGAAGAAACTCGACATGGATACGGATAGAGGCGATTCTAGCAAGGATCGCTCCAGTTGATGCCTTTCCCGCTACACGTGATACGTCAGGTGTAGAATAAATTTCCTTTTATTGCAAAATTTGAAACTACGGTTATGTCTACACATGTTGTACTATGCATGCGTGTGGTGTGTGTGTTGTAATAAATTATTTTTATTATTTTTATTTCTTCTGCTGTGCATATGTTTACGAAATATGTTCGAACACACACTCGCCGCGGTGCCGGAAACCCAACAATCCACAGCCACCAATAAGAATTTTTTCTGCAAAGGTGCCGTAGGCATGGGACCCACTATATCCATCCCCCACTGATCGAAAGGGCATGAAGCAACAACAGCTTTCATTAATTTAGTCGGTCATTCAGACCAGTTACTATGTTTCTGATAGGCCGAGCAGATTTGCACTAGATGAGCTGCATCTTGTTGGAGGGTGGGCCAAAAGTATCTGGCTAACAAGACTTTCCTCGCCAAAGCTCTCCCTCCTAAATGATTGATGCAGTAACCTTCGTGGATTTCTCGGAGTACCCATTCAGCATCTTCCTTTCCCAAACACTTCAACAAGGGCCATCCAAAAGATGTATTGTACAAATCTCCGTTCAGGATGGTGAATCATTTGGCTATGTTCATTAAAATAGATGTCGCCCCTCTTTCTTTCGGGACCTTCCATTGCTGTGGATACGTTATAATGTCAGTTCTCCAATCAGGGATCAGATCTAGTTCGGGTACGGTTTCCTCCACATTGTATATCACCAGAGAAGTAGGGACTTCCACACAAACCGTTTCAAGCTGCTTCACCCCTTCCATCATGGTGGCCAATCGAGCCAACTCATCCGCCTTCCCATTGTTCTCCCTTGGGATTTTCTTTAAGAGGACTTGGCGAAAATGAGCCTTTTCCTTCTCGAAAGCCTTCAAATATTTTTGCAATCTCTCTTCTTGAACCGTGAAAGAGCCTTGAAGTTGTGATACCGCCAACTGGGAATCCGAATGGATTATAACGAAGGTTTCCCCTACGGCTCAGGCGGCTTGCAACCCTTCTAAAATAGCTTCATATTCTGCTTCATTGTTGGACACCTGATATCCCAGGCACACGACTGTGCGGGTTTCTTCTTTCTTCGGGGATATTAATAGGACTCCCACCCTGCTACCTGCAGACCCAGAAGAGTTGTCCACAAATACATTCCATGCCTCCGATCCCTCTTCTTTTGACGACGAGCTATTTTTCGAACCAACAGGTACCTCAGCTAAAAAATCAGCGAGAGCTTGAGCCTTGATAACGGTTTGGGGTTGGTAGTGAATGTCATATTCACTTAGTTCCACGACCCATTTAGCTAGTCTTCCAGAAAAATTAGGCTTAGTAACCACCTTGCCTAATTCATTGTGAGTTAAAACATTAATGGGATGAGCTAGAAAGTATGGTCTCAACTTGTGGGTTGTCAAGACTAGAATATATGCCAACTTCTCCAGCTCCGTGTAACGGGATTTAGCCCCTTTCATGATATGGTTGGTATAATAAATAGACTATTGCTGAGAACCTTCTTGCTTCAACAAGACTGAACTGATGGCTCCTTCTGAAATAGCTAAGTACATCCACAAGGGCTCTCCTTCCACTGGCTTGGCTAACAGTGAAAGTCCAGCTAAATACTTCTTTAGCTCTTGAAAAGTCTGCTTGCATTGATCATCCCATTGAATTTGGTAGCCTTGCGCAAAATCCTGAAGAAAGATAGCCCCTTGTCCGCTGATCTGGCTATGAATCAGGACAGAGAAATAATTCTCCCTACTAGCTTTTGAGTCTCTCGCATATTAGTGGGTGACTTCATATTGCATAATGCCTGCACCTTCTCCGAATTAGCCTATAGTCCCTTCTCAGTTACTATATATTCCAAAAATTTCCCGCTCTTCACCCCAAATAGACATTTTTTAGGATTCAACTTCATGTTATATCGCCTCAAGGTAGCGAAAGTTTCATCTAGATCCTTAACCAAATCCCGAGTGGTTTTTGATTTGACCAGGATGTCATCCACATAAACTTCCACATTTTTCCCTTTCTATTCCGCAAAGATTTTATCCATGAGCCGCTGGTATATAGCCCCCGCATTTTCTAGTCCGAAGGGCATTACCACATAAGCATATAACCCTCCTGCCGTTACAAAACTAACCCTCTTCTGATCTTCTTTGGCCAGTGATATCTGATGATATCCATGGTAGGAATCCATTAAGGACACCACCTCATATCCTACCGTAGAGTCCACCAACTGATCAATGCAAGGCAAGGGGTAGCAATCTTTAGGGTACAATTTATTTAAATTGCGGAAGTCAATACACATCCTCCATTGCCCAGAGGGCTTGGGGACTAGGACTACATTGGAGACCCACTTGGGGAATTGAATTTCTTTCACATGACCCGCTTTCAACAATTTATCTACTTCTTCAGCTTTCACTTTGTCCTTTTCAGGTCCAAAATATTGCCGCTTCTGTTGGACAGGTCGGACTCCTCTGGTAATGTTGAGGTGATGTTCAGCAATGCGAGGGTCGATTCTCGTAAGATCATGCACATCTCTGGGGAAAATGTCTTCATTCTTCTTTAGACAGGCCACTAGCTCCTCTTTGGTCTCCAGTTGTTGCGCTACCCGAGTGGCCTTTCCGGGAGCTATCATATGGTAATATGCAAAGTGCCATCATATACGGCAATGCAACATGCATGGTCATGCCTGCTCACCCTACTCGCTACCACGACCCCAATGTGGCCTAGGTGGCACGACATGACAACTGTCCCAACTCACACCAACCACTGCTATAGAGTGGCCGAGTGGACAGTATGATCAAGTAGCATATGAGCGTAAAGAGCTCGCTACTCAACGAGAGTCCCTGCTGCTGGCCACTCCGACTAACACTACCAATGAGTGGTCGAGTACCACGCACCCAGGACAACTGCACGCAACTCCAACTACCACCGTCTATAGTGGTAGAGTGCGGCACAACAGATGCTCTGCCCTCACACCAGTTACTCCTCGGGGAGTGCTCTGGGAGGCAAGATGACTGACGACTCTCTCAACCCCAAGGGAGACTATGTCATCAGAATGCATGCAAATGACATGTGTATGCTGTCACACGTACATCCATCTACCACAGACTCTCTGTTCAGCAAAGAGTCATACCCATCTAATCAATACTCTCTATCTTGTAGAGAGTTGTACTCAACAGATCGATGGACTCTCTATCCTGTAGAGAGTCGTACTCAACTGATCATAACTCTCTATCCAATAGAGAGTCGTACTCAACTGATCGACGCACTCTCTATCCTGTAGAGAGTCATACTCGACTGATCATAACTCTCTCTCCAATAGAGAGTCGTACTCGACTGATCATAACTCTCTCTCCAATAGAGAGTCGTACTCAACTGATCGACGCACTCTCTATCCGATAGAGAGTCGTACTCGACTAATCATATCAAGCTGGGACCACCGGTCCGCAGCGACACCCTAATCACCCTTCACTTAACCATTACACAACTCATGGTTGGTAACAGTATGCAACATATGGGTATTGAAAATAAATCCTACATTTAGGATATTACCTACCCATAGATGACCTTTTTCCCAATTTATAATTTGGGTCATCATCCGTACTGACATTTACACCCTACTAAACATCTAAGCCAATTTACATCACATTTATAACTCCTAAATGATGATAGGGTATATGTGATATCAACAATTGAGCATAAATAAATCCAAGGGTAAGTTCAAGCATACGATAATAAGTGCAGGATCAAGGTAATATGAACACCTAACATGCTCATATCTATGACTAAATCTGAATGCAATACATCTACCCGGACTAGGTAGGAAATTACCCACCTGTTATGTAGACTACATTGTCCATCTTTACATCCGAGATTCTATCTCGTATCAACATCCTGTACACAACATAGAACATACTTAAGTTCTATCATACATCAAATCATCAAATCCTACATCGATCATTATATCCAACTAATTCAACATTCTCCAACCTTAATCAGATTAAATTCACCGTATCATTCATGAGTCAATTCTAGCATCAATTATAAAGGTAACACATCCTACTTCATAACAATACCAAATCAAAGCTTACCTTACAATTGTTGCAATCAATCACCACTTCTTGTTCACCAATCTTCCATTATCAACTAATATGGTAAACATGAATGAAGTTATATTTTCCAACCAGTCGTAATTCAAATGTCATTTCCATAACATTTAGATTCAAGCTTACCTTGTCTCGTTTCCACTGGTCCACAACAAAGTTAGATCATACCTCCTGCTGAATAGGACTCCATTCAGCTCACTTTATCACCTGAAATCAATCACCAATCCCCTCTAAAATAGCTATTTATATCCCCAATTCATAGAACATAAATCTAAACAAGCTTACCAAGAATCAACGGTGGGTTGATTCACAAACCACGCTCGAACCACCAATAGCTGCATCGCCGGTGTGCTTCCCAGTTTAATTTCAATTATCATAATAGCTCCATAGCCACTCTTATTGCCTTCAACAATAAATGACTAGAAACCCCATCCTCTTCTTCTCGCGTCTACATACCCTTCCTTACCAACACTTGAAGCTTCATCAGCAGTTAATCTTCACCGGCAGCAACTCCACAGAACCGGCAGCCAATCCCCAATAACCGATAGCCCCCCTCTTTCCCCTATTCCTTATTTGCCAACACCAACACCTACCCAATTCAATGGATCAAGCTCAAATAAGCAACAAAATCACATCTTGACCTTATATCTCGTCAAAAATCAAAGAACAACACCGACTCACCTACTCCGACGGTGATCCTCCCCAGCTTCTCTGTTCACCAGCTCTCTAATCACCACCGACAACCCTTCTTCATCTCCTGTTCACAAAGCAATCAAATCTCCAATCAAGTAAACAAATCGTGACACCTTTGTCGTCGGCTCACTGCTGCAGCAACAGCGTCATCGATCTGCCCACGCGAGGGATCGCTGAGATCTCGGAAGGAAGTGGCACAGCGACGAGATCACACTGGCCAAGGGTTGCGCTGGCCGCTGGCAGATCCGGCCCTGGAGCGTCGATGGACAATAGGGGCAGCGACCACTGATCCTGGTGTGCGTGAGGCGCCGGGGTGCCGGCACGTGAAGTGGTCTTCCCGGGGCCGGCAGCGGTCATGGAAGATCGCGGGGGGCGACGGTGATGAGGTGGGAGGGTAACGCCAAGAATCGAGAGGGATCGCCCAATGGCCGAGCATCAAAACTAGGTATCGGGAAGAGATGTCGATTGGCTCGCCGCCTGAAGGCTCGGCGAAGAGGGGAGAAGCGCCGGCGATGCGGATGAGAAGGAGACGACGATGGAACGAGGAGGGGAAAGGGAGATCGGGATCGAGTGCGGGAATGGGAAGAGGAAGAAACGCTCGTTTCTTTTTAATCTGCAAAGTGAAAAACTGAAGTGAGACGGTAACGGATGGAAAAATGGCTAACGTTAATGGGAAAACGGATCGGGTTTGGATTTAAGAGCTAACGGGTTGATTTAATCCTCAGAACCAATTAGCCCTAGGTTCAATTAAACCTAGATCCAAATAATTAAACCCAATAGATTTAAACCTAGGTTAGGCTTAAATTAACCCCTAACCCTGCATCATTAAATTTAGTTTATACCAATTTTTTTTTCCCTGTGGTATTTTACATTCTCCCCCACTTAATAAAATTTGGTCCCCAAATTCATACTAGCATGTAAGAAAATTAAATTCAAGCAGGTTTCCGAAGGGACCACCTACCTTCCTCAAGTGATCAGATAAGACTATCGAGCTCGATAGTATCTTCACCCACATAGCCTTCTCATCAATATGATGTTGTCATCCAACCTTTACGAGTCGATGGTTTTGTTCAAGAATCGGCGCTGCTAAGTACCAAGAATACGACCAACTCTCCTCGTAAGTCGTATTAGACTGAGGTAGAATCGAAACCTCTTTCATAACTTGGTCAGATCGCGGCGCGTATTTCCCTAGCATAGAAACATGAAATACGTTGTGAACACCCGCACGTGTCGGAGGTAAAGCCAATCGATAAGCTACCACCTTTATAATCCACGACACATGATCTGAATAGATCCTCCAATGTCTAAATGATACACTTGACTATCCATTAATCCGCGGATGAAATGTTGCACTAAGCCGAAGCTCTGTGCTCATAGTCTGGTGCAGACCCTGTCAAAATCACGAGGTAAATCGCGAATTTCTATCCGATATGGTACTTAAAAGTACCCTACGCAACCTGATAATTTCTCAACAGTACAACTCTGCCAGACGATCCTATGGGTACGACCCACGAATAGGAAGGAAATGAGCTGATTTGGTCAGTTGATCCACAATCACCCAAATCGCATCACGACCTTTACGGGTTTTAGGCAATCCCGTAACGCAGTCAGTAATGATATGCTCCTACTTCCATTCCGGAATCGAAATTTCCTAGAGCAATCCAGCGAGTTTCTGATGTTCAACCTTCACCTACTGGCATACTAAACATCGAGCAAAGAAAATCGCTTATAACTCTCTTTATACCATTCCACCAGTATAAACGTTTCCAATCTCAGTACCTCCAAGTACCACCAAGGTATATAGCCCAACTCAAATAATGTGCTTCCTGTAGCAACTCTTTCTAAAGTGGATGCGTGTCCAGAACACATATCCATATTGGAGACGGAAAATTATCTTCTCACAAGAGAAGTCCATCTACCGTCCACAATCCACTCCACATACTCTATAAGTGCAAGGAAGACTATAGCGATCAATCTCACAAGTTGCAATTGTTGCAACTGTTCGTGCTCCAGCAACTCTATAGTAGCTACCCAGTATCTAGTTAAATTCAATGAGCACTTCTGCTCTATACCTCCACGAATCCAAATAATAACTATTAAAGTCACGTTATGAATATGACAGCTTTGTTGGGATGTCGCTTCGGAGGCTCATTGGCTCCCATGTCCCCGGATTAAAATTTTCACTAATGAAAGACTTAATCTGGATGGGATGAGCTTCCTTGGCACAACCTATTCGTCGTCGTGCTAACAACTTGAGTGGTCGCTTGAACAAACTAGTTGTTCAAGCAACACAACTCTTCTAGTTGGTTAGCCGCGGAAGAGACGACGGATGGATCGCCGGTTTTTGTGTTTGTCTTCGGGGTCCATGATTATACAATATATATTCACACACACACATGCATAATCAAAACAAATAAGAACATGCTCAGATCTGTACATAAAGTTAAAATAACTTTATACCTCATGATCTTCTACCGTATGTCCTATCCTTCTCGTGGACGACGTGTGGACGAAGATCCTCCACGAGTAGAAGCCTTCTAGATCGAGTTCTCCTCTACCTTGTCCGCTGCGAACAAAGAGAAGAACTCACCAATACCTTTCCTATCTAGAACCGCCACCAAGCTAGAGAGTTTGATGCAACAAATTACCAAGGAACAAAAGGATGAAGCGCCGGCCACCAATTCAATGGGAACCGCCGGCCACCTATGGAGAAAGGAGAAGTGCCGGCCACCAAGGAATAAGGGAGGAGGAAGAAGAGAATGGCTTAGAAGATGGGCGCCGGCCAAGTGTGGATGGAGGAATATGGGCGCCGGCAACAACTAGAAGAAAGGAAGTTGCCGCCCAAGCCTTTTCTCCAAAACCCTAGCCGCCCACTAATCTCCAAACCCTAACTCCAATTCCAATCACTTAGTTGCCGCCCAACCCTAAGCCATCTATATATAGAGTAGGGCCTAAACCTCCTTTAATCTCCATCGTCGAATCTAGGGATTTAATCTCCACCGTCGGATCTAGGGTTTTATCCCAACCGTCGGATCTAGGGTTTAATCCCAACCTTCGGATCTAGGATTTCATCCCAACCGTCGGATCTAAGGTTTCATCCCAACCGTCGGATCTAGGGATTTATCCCAACCGTCGGATCTAGCGATTTAATCCAACCATCGGATCTAGGGATTTAATCCCAACCGTTGGTTCTAGGTTTTGTTTTACATTCTTGGATCTAGACTTCACAAGGATTATAATAGGCTACGATAGGGACCATAAGGAGGAGTTGGGTCTTGGCCACCCGATGGATCGGAACCACACAAACTTGATCCATCAATGATGTTCCATTCCACTAGAGGATCATCATTGAACTACCTCACCAACCCCCATAAATTAATATGGGCTCCATATATTATTTGTACATTTATCTCCCTGTGTTTAAGATATCGAATGTCCGTCAATTAATTGATTTACTGACCATCAATTAATTAACATCTAACTCCTCGAGTAGTACCACTCAACCTTATCATCATGTTGACTAAGTCAACCAGCTGGGTTTACATGATGAACCTTATGAGCTCCTCAAGGGGACATCATCAACCAAATATATAGGACACGGTTTCCTCCTATAATCAACGGCACACCATGTAAATAATATTATTTCCCAACTTACCGGGCTTATTGATTTAATCCATCTAAATCTCACCCACTGGTAAATCAAAGAAATAAACACTAAGTACATGTGCCCGTTATTATATCGGGATTAAGAGTATGTACAACATAATATCCGAGGTCCGATTCAATTATGTAGTCAGCACTAAATTGAATCACCTCTATGTCGGTCCTGCTCAATACACCTAAGTGTACTAGTGTAACTCTATGTTCAAGATAAAACAATACCAAGCTACACTACAACCATGCCAATGGTTTGTCCAGAACTATCTTGGTTGTGAGCCTCTACTTATATTTTACAAGGGACTGATAACAAGATCTTCTGTGCCACACCAAGCATCATGTTATCTACAATGTAAAATATCAGACAATATGCACACATATATAACGAATATATAAAATGCAAACAATGATCATGTGATTCTTATTTCAAAATAAAATGTTCATACAAAAAGAGCTAGGCTTTCAGTATACATTCTAACAAGCTTGTCTCGTAGTTTCTTAACTATCGTAGGCATACGGTACGCCTCATTCAACTACATCGGAATCGCTCCCCAACATAGCCATAGTCACCCGATTACTTGTGTCTGGGACCACATGCCCTGCGAATCCAAAGAGGGGGGTGGCCACATCTTCTAGCTGGGAAATATATAGATAGTTTACTGATTCATTCGAGCTCTTGCATCCATCAGGGCTTGTAGGGTGGACCACATGCCCTGCGAATCCAAAGAGGGGGGTGGCCACATCTTCTAGCTGGGCATTTCCCAGCTGCATCTGTCCGAAAGCTTCCTGGAAAAGGATATTGACGGAGCTTCCCGAATCGACCAACACCCTGGCCACTTCATAATTGACCAAGGATATACGAATAACCAAGGCGTCCGTGTGGGGCAGCAGGACACCTTGTAGATCTTCTGGCCCGAATGAAACAGGCGGTGCAACTTGAATAGTTTGGTCGGTGATGATGGCCAAACTCTCCATGAGACGGGCGTATGATTTCTGTGCCCGGTTAGAGTCCCCGTCAGTAGATCCTCCAGCTATAACATGAATAACTCCCCGTGTGGGAGCGTTATCTAGATTGGATGAAGGGCCCTCACCTGATGGGCCTCCTTGAGAGACAACCTCCTGGGACGGCGTTTGGGGGAAAGTGACTTGAGGTTGTTGATTATATGGCCCTGGATGGGTTATATTGGGTCGGGGGCCTCACCGTGCCAGTCCTCCTGCCTGGAACCGTACTTGCGGATATGCGGTGTGGAGGCGATCCAATTCCCCTCTTGTAATTTAAACATCGCTACCAGTGTGGCCATATTCCGTATGATATTGGCGTAAGAATGGGGCGGGGGTTACGTGGGATCCTCTGCATCCTAAGGGTCGCTGCAGCAGACCGCTGGTCATAGAATTCCATCTCCTGCTCCTTCCAAGTCCTCAGAGGAAGCGCTGGCCATGATTTATAATGGCGAGGAGAACACCTGCAAAGATTGGACAAGGCCTCGAGCCTCTCCGAAAAGGTCGCACATACTCCGCCGAGGGGGTGCTGAAGAGCAAATGGACGAGCTCTTTCATTGGGATCACGCTGGCACTCGCTCACCTCTCCGCACCTTTAATCCTTCCTCTTCACGGATAAATTGCTCCGCATCACTTAGCAGCTCCTCATAACTGTCCGCAGGTTGTCTTAACAAGGAACTGAGGAAGGGGCCCTCCTTTAGCCCGTGCTGAATAGCGCCTCTGAAAGATTCAGATCCGCCAGGGGATTCCCCTAGCTGCAGAAGTGAATCGGTGGAGATACCCTCTAAGGGATTTTGAGGGTCCCTGGGTGATATGCATTAACATAGAGGCATCATGTTTATACGCCTTCCAGCTGGTGAACTCCCGACTGAACATTCCCCGGAAATCAACGAAACAAGTGATGGATCCTGGGGGCAGAGTATTAAACCACTTTTGTGCCGAGCTGGTTAAGGTGGTCCGGAAAACTCGACATTTGAGAGCATCGGTATAATAGTGGAGCGAGGCCGCTCTGTCAAATTGAGATATGTGCTCTTCGGGATCCATCGAACCATCACACTTATCGATCTGAGGATTCCGGAAGTAGGACGGAGGGACTTCAGAGAGAATGTCCATTGTAAAGGGACTGGGCTCGTATACTGAGGTCTGCTGATTGACTTTGCCCCGCTCTTCCTCAAGGCTTGGGTGAAGGGCATAGTGTTATGAGGTGTTCTTCCCCAAGTCCTCCTCCAAGCAATATGATGGGGAGGCATTTCTGGGGGTGGGCCTCGGAAGAAGGTTCACTGTACGATGCTGATGATATCCAGTCCTTCTCCTTTCCCTAGAGAGGGCCTCTGTAATAGCGTCATCCATCAAGGCCTTCAACTGTGATGGTAGAAGGGTGGTGGGGCATCCTCCGCTGTAGAGGTAGCGGGTTGTTGTACCTCTTCAGGTTGCATCTCGACGTCCAGCTCAATGTTCCCACAGACGGCGCCAACTGATGCGATGAGGAAAATCTGTTCACTCCTTTCCAATACAGCGAAGCACTGAGGGAGATCTCAGAGGGTTCTCACAGGCTGCAATCAGTAGAGAATAAGAAGGTGAAGTAGATGAAATGCAAAAACCGATACCAGCAATCGAAACTCAGTCACAAGATGTAACGTGGTTCGGAATGAGGATTCCTACTCCACGGAGGTGAGCTTTCTCACCGGATGCAGTGCCTAAGCACTTTCACTATGAAGATCCTCCTTTACGGGAAAGAAGTTTCCGGAGGTGGAGGAGAAAAACCTCTTATAGTGATATCACAAGACGAGAAAAAATACAAGAGATGTAACAACAACAAATCCCTGCCCTTCTTCTCCAGTGAGGTGGTTGTCGCTCTCCCTCTCCTCTTGCGTCCTCTTCTCTCTTGCTGGGTTGGAATTATTGCATATCCCCTCCTTCTCCCTTGCTTCCTCCCTTTTATCTTCCTTTTTTCCTTCATCGTGAAGTCGTGGGTTGTCTCCATCGTACACGTGGCCACCCCCTCCACCTGGAGAATAATTCTGTTACAGATATGAGGAACGAAGGCTCCTTGGAATATTGTGTGGGGCCTCCTAAGCTGTTTCATAACGCCTCTTCCTCTACTTTTCGAATAACTAGGTTAGACTATCTCCATCAACCATCCGCTTTAGTTGAAGATAGCTTAGGTCTATGGCCCACGGGTGACCTAGCCTTAGGGCTCCTCATCAATCCGAACCAATTCCTCTTTTTCTCGTACCAAACTTCCTTCGGATCGATCAGCTTGAGTAGACCCTTTATCCATCCCATCTGCTTCTGGGTTTATCTAGTTGAACCAATTCCTATTTCGCCCTTAGTGAAGTGCCTTCCGTCTCTTCTATACCGTGCCAATTGCTTCTGCTAACTCTCCTGTGCCAATTGCTTCTGCTAATTCTCCCATGTCGATTGCTTTTGCTAATTCTCCCGTGCCAATTGCTTCTGCTAATTCTCCCATGCCAATTGCTTCATATATTCACGCCCGAACCATTCTTCCTTTTCTTCCTTCGCTGAGCCGAACATTTTGGATCGGATCACGTGTTACATGCTAACGCTTCTATCTGGAGTATATAGAAAAGGTACCAGTAGTATCACTTACATCCTTCGCTTTGCTTTTTGGTTGGAAGATGACCTAAGGGAAGCAACCTAGCCTTTCTTCTTTCTTGGATGACTTTCGGCCAAAGGATGGAAAGAAGGAGATCTAGGGTTCGGTAAGGAAGGAGAAGAGGAGGAGAAAAGCAATTTTGATAACTCATGTCTCCTCATTCCCCCTATTTATTCACTTGAAGAGTCCCTTAGTCTCCCTTACCCCTAACTATAATTTCCCACATTCCTCTAATAATAAAATCTTGTTGGGCTTCTGGTTATTGGATGCACCCTTAGGGCTTGGCTATCTCTAGAGGTTTGGGGTGCAATTCCTAGGCCTTGCATCCTTTTTGGCTTATTTTCTTTTATTTTTGAAAGAGCCCACATAAAGCCCATTATCATCAAGCCAAAAATTCTTGTAAAATTGCTAGAAATTTTACTAAGTCATAATTGGTGAGGGAAGATTTTGTATCATATCTTATATTAATATAGGCAAACATTGGTTATTATATTTACTTTATGCATGTGTCAGCTAAATAAATAAAATAATGCCTTTGAATAGTAGGTTTTAATATACAGTATATCAATTGGTAGAATTGATTATGAGAAACTGTAGAGAACACTATTCTTAATATTCCTAGTCAAGTATTAACAGACAAGGGCAACATTAATACATTGAGACTAGCATGTAGGTCAATGGATGACTTGATCTCACAAGTCATAGATATGAGATATCACATTGACACATGAGTATATATATTGGAGAATATATATACTGAATTAACCCACCATGAGAAAGTGTCATGGATCATTATATGAGTGTCATATACTTTCTTATGTGACTATTGGTATGAATAGTCCTTAGACTTGAAGTAACTACGGTTCCCTACATAAGGAGTTATGTACTTTGATATCGCCTAACGCCACACGCAACAGGTGCACTATAATAGTGATCACTGGGTATGTAATGAATTATGTGGAGGGATGTGAGTGATGTAGATGGGATATATCCCTCATATATGACTGAAGTGATATCTTTGGCCTCTTGATAGAGTAGGACCACGAAATGCATAGTCATGCTCAAATGAGTCAATATGAGATATTGAGCTCATTTGTTTGAGTGAGTCTACTTAGGGATCAAGAAACATAAATATTGATAAGGGGATGACACGGTCTATGCCTCATTGATCAATCTAAGATATCAAGGATAGAAGGACACCATCATACATAATAATAGTCACGGAAAGGTTATCGGATCTCAGCTTTCTTGTAACTTGGGTAGCAATGATATATTGCTAGATGATGCTCATTGCTTATGTGTCTAAAAGGGGTTTAGACATATTGCCAACGTTACAAGAGCCTATCGGGTCACACACAAATGAAATTCTATTTTGGAAATGGGTTCTTTTAGTTTGACTAAAAGAACAATGAGAATAATAGATGGTCAAGGCTCGAGTCAAAATCAAGTTGGTTGAGTTAGACTCAAGTGGGTTACATTTTAGTTAGACTCAAACTTGTTGGTGCAATTGGCCCAGGTCACAATTGACCAAGACTCGAGTTTGACTCGAGTGATGTTTTGATGTTTCGACAAAAACATATAACAATGTAATTGTCATGGGAAAGTCCAAGTGGAACACTTGGCATTTGGTAAAGTCCAAGTCTTGAGTACTTGGCATGAAAAGTCCAAGTGGGACACTTGGCACATGAAAAGTCCAAGCATGGGTCTTGGCAATGTAAAAGTCCAAGCATGGGTCTTGGCAATGTAAAGTCCAACATGGGTTGGCAAGGAAAGTCCAAGCATGGTCTTGGCATGAAAAGTCCAACATGGGTTGGCAAGGAAAGTCCAAGTCTTGAGTACTTGGCATGAGAAGTCCAAGCATGGGTCTTGGCAAATGAGAAGTCCAAGCATGGGTCTTGGAAAATGGAAAGTCCAAGCATGGGTCTTGGCATGGAAAGTCCAACATGGGTTGGCAAGGGAAAGTCCAAGCTTGAGTCTTGGCATTTGAGAAGTCCAAGGGTTTGATATTGGCAGTGTAAAGTCCAAGCGGAGTCTTGGCGATAAGACCAATGGTTGGCAGAAAGTCCAAGCGGAGTCTTGGCGCCGTAAGTCCAATGTGCCTTGGCGGTGTAGACACCGTTAGCATGACATAACCGAGGGAAGCACCTGAAGGCTAGCGTGATGGATGAATAAGTCATGGATGACTTGGAGGGATCCGAGAGGCGTGAGGCTGATGGAGGTGGCTAGAAGGCTTAGGTCTAGGCTAAGGGTGGTCTAGCAAGTATGGGGGCACCATACTTTGGGTTAACGATCGCTCATTGGAGTCACGACACCGCGGGTCGCCGATCCGACCGCGGTCACCACGAGCATCGAGAATGCTCCGTGAGCCGATCAAGGTACGCAGCTCGCGGGCCGATCGGCAATGTTGGCGATCGCGCCAAGAGATCCGTTGGAGTTTTTCCAGCGTGGATCGATCCGTTGTCTCACGACAATGATGGCATCACCGATCGGTGACTTATGGCAATGATCAGGCGGAAATCCAGCCTGATGGAGGATAAAAGCAGCTGTTCGTGGAAGGCTCAAGAATCATATTTTTGGGAGCTTTGGTGAGGTGATTTGAAGGCGATTTGCAGTGCATTTGTGGTCCTTCAAGCTCATCCAAGCAACCAACAAGCGCTAAAACCCTAGTTTGTAAAGTGTTATTTACATTTTCACTTGTATTAGCTTGTATTTCTTTCGTTTATTCTTGTAAACGTTTGTACGAGGTTTCTCCGCCTCCGACTTGTTGTCGAGAAGGCGTTTATTGATTAGTGATTGCATTGGCATCGCTAGAGCTCGTTAGAGCTCGATCCGTGGAGTAGGAACCGTTCGGTTCCGAACCACGTTATATCTTTGTGTTCGTGATTGTTGTATTTCGTTATTGCTTTATTTCTATATTCCGCTTGCTAACAAATTGTAGAGCGATCACGATCGAATTCCATCTTCGTGCTCAGCGCTATTCACCCCCTCTAGCGCGCCAAATCTCCAACAATTGGTATCGAGCCGGGCTCTTCTCTACGGACTAACAACGAGGGTGAAGATGGAAGAACCATTGGGATGGGACATCAACACCCCAATTCCCTATTCCTTCTATGGACAAGAAGGGTTTAAGCAATGGATGTCAAGAATTGATGACTTCCTAATGATGAGGGACTTCGAAGAATGGTCTATCTTGATTGAGGGTTTTAGCTATCCAATAGGACAAAAGGGAGGATTCCTCAAGAAGAAGAAGTGGAGTGAAGATCAACTCAAGCCTTCGAGAAGAAAAACATGAAGGTAGTAAAATTTATTCTTGATTTGGTCCCTAATGAGATTGTGTGTATGGTAGGGGACTATATGGATGCTAAGGAGTTGTGGAGCCAAGTGGCAAAGCTTCATGAAAACTCATCATTGGTCCAAGAAGAAGAAGAAGAAGAAGAAGAGTGCTCATCCTCACAAGGAAGTGAGTATTCGGAGGTTGTTAGGGAATCAACATCCGGATCAGAAGAGGTGGAGGAAGTGGAAGAAGCATCCACTTCAAGGATTGAGGGGGAGGAGATAACTTTCACACCGGAAAATCAAGAAGAAGATTCGACATCCGGTCAAGATGAAGAAGTTCAAAAATTCGATTCGGCACCTACAACCACCCTAGGTAACTCAAGCATATGTATTAATAATAAAATGCATATAATATGTTTTGAGTGTAGGAAGAAGGACATTACAAGAGTAAATGTCCTAAAAGAGTAAAGAAGAGTCCACCCATGCCAAAAGTCAAGGAGACCGTGCCTCAATGAAAAGAGCAAGGAGCAAGTGATTTGCTTCAAATGCAACTACGGTCATTACCGGAGTCAATGCCCGAAGGGGGAGAAGAAGGGGCAAAGGGGAGCATCACAGGTAGGGGGAGCTACTAAGGCTAACCCTAAGGTATATTTTAATAATACATCCTTTTTAGTTAATAGGCAAAAGCATGCTAGGAATAATTTTAATAGTCTTGCTATTGTGCATGAAAAGCATGCTAGAAATAATAGATATATTTGCCTAGGATCTAAGAGTGTTCACTTAGGAAATAAGAAGAAATTTGGGACTAATGTCCCTAAAAATATATTACCTAAGGAAAGCATTAAGAAAATAGGAGAACATCTAGGCCTTAACCCTAAATGGACTAGGCATATGCCTAGGAAGAACCATGCCCATGGTCTAAATCAAAATTCTAAAATTGGGCAATTAGAATTAGAGAACCAAGCCTTGAGGTCAAGGCTTGAAAAACTAGAAAAGACCCTTAGGAATATACAAAATCAATTTAAAGGGTCAAATGATCAAAGTCAAAGGTCCAAAAGTCAAAGTCAACACCAAGGACCTAAGAGTCAAAAGTCAACCAAAGGCAAGCAAGGTTTGGGTCACAAACCTAAGCCTAAGGTAGCTTACCATAGTGTTCCATTTGACTATGGAACACAAACTAGGTCTAGGAAGACCAAGGTCAATAGGAAGTCATCCCTAGAATTGACCAAAGGTGTGCCTAGTGGCTAGGGGTTTCAAGGAAACCTAGGGTGGTCACTAAGAAGGTTGCAAGGAGTTACCCTAGAGTCAACCTAGGTAAGACCCAAATGACCAAGGCTAACAAGCCTAGGAGGGTCATTAGGAAGGTATCTAGGAGGTTATCCTAAGGAATACCTAATTAACCCTAGGAGCTCAAATCGGTTTTGGGTTCCTAAGGCGTGATTGATTCACGCTAGATGTGGTTAGGATGTGTCAACCTTGATTGGATGGGTAGCTAACTCAACCATGATAAAGGTGGCATTTTAGGTCATTTTCAAGGTTATGGTTACCTTGGGAATGTGGTTTGAATTATAATCCTAAAAGTTTTAGGATGTGCCAATATTACTTGAGAAGTTTGATAAAATGATCAAAATTGGCACAATTTAGGTTTAGAGGTTAGTGTGCCATTTTGGGTTTTTGGCACACTTGGGAAAAAAATAGAAATGGCAAAATATATCTAATTATATCAAATGGAAATTAATATTAAAATTTGGGTATTACTATACCTATATATTTTATATGTCATGCTTTGTTTGCCATATAACATGCCATGACATCATGCCTAGTTCTATCATTCTATATGTCATGATTATGCTTAGGATTAAGGTTTTAAATGTCATGTGTTTTTTGATTTCATTTTATGCCATGACATCATGATTATGAGCATGTGCTTATTTATATCATTTCTAATACCATAATCATTCATGCATTTAAGACAATTTGGTTGAAATTGAATTAAGGACTATGGCATGACTTGAAGTCCCATTTATAAGGGAATCAAGTAGGGTTGCCTTAGAGAATGCATGAAACCCTAGATTAGGATGAACAAAACCCACATCTCACATCCAATTGACATGTATGTGTATTTATACACCTTAGATACATGTGAGATGCTAGGATATGAGTTAAGTTCAAGGTGCATAGTGTTTGCATCTAAATGAACTAAAACTCATCTAATTTTATTTGGATCATTGGGAAAGCTTGTGTACAAGTCATGTACATAGAGCCCAAGGAATATGATCCAAGATAAGGTTTTGAAAACATTTTAAAATCATTTTGAAAAACCTTGGTGAAGTCTATCTTTTGATAGCAATCACCATTGATGAAGTTGATACAAAATAGGGCCAAAACATTGAAAATTTCAATGGTTTTGAGTTTTATATCAAACTCACTATTTTATGGGTAAAATAATTTTCAAATATTTTTCACCCATTGTGTGTGTCATAAGTATTATAATGTATGAATTTTCACGATTTTTCAATTACGTATAATTATTTATGAATTTTTAAAATCCATTTACGATAGCCAAAATCGAGATTTTATCACGATCGGCCTCGTGGCAATCGATCGATGTGAGTGGCGCCATCGATTACTATCGAGTCGATCGCCAGTCTGATTTCGGGTTAACAAGGTTTGTTTAGCCCGTGTTCAACTATGGAAAAGGTTCCTAATCACTCCTAACCCTAGGATATGCTTTAGGAAGCATTATAAAGGGTGAAAATCCATTGGATATGGATTAGGAGTTGTGTTAGGTCAAAGTATCAAATTTAGGGTGAGTGAAAGTTCTATGTTGAACTTAGAACCTTAATTTTGATGGTTTAGAGTTCCTATTGGCTTAGGGGCTTCCCAAGGACATTGTTGGTGCAATGATCAAGGGGGAGCAAGCCTTTAGGAGGAGTTATCCATCTTGGGATGATGGATGTGTTTTTCTCCTTGAGAGGAGAAGTTATTGAGAGTATCATCAATTGGGAAAATTGATGGGTTTTGATACCCAATTTGGAAATTGGGAGAGATTATAGGATTGCCTCTCTTGAGTGATATGGGACTTATCACTAGGAAGATGGTAGGCATCCTAGATATTTTTAGATCAAGGGGAGATTGTAAGATCTCATTGGGATATGAGACATAGACCTCCTTGAGAGAAAACCTTTTGATGTTAGTCAAAAGGGGAGAATGTTTGGGGAGAACATTTAGAGAGTGTTTACCAATTTGGGATAATTGGTAAGGGATTTGAGTTAGTGGTCTAACTCAGATGATTTGTTTGGTTTTGTCAAACATCAAAAGGGAGATTGTTGGTGCAATCGGCACAGGTCACGATTGACCAGGACTCGAGTTTGACTCGAGTGATGTTTTGATGTTTCGACAAAAACATATGACAATGTAATTGTCATGGGAAAGTCCAAGTGGAACACTTGGCATTTGGTAAAGTCCAAGTCTTGAGTACTTGGCATGAAAAGTCCAAGTGGGACACTTGGCACATGAAAAGTCCAAGCATGGGTCTTGGCAATGTAAAAGTCCAAGCATGGGTCTTGGCAATGTAAAGTCCAACATGGGTTGGCAAGGAAAGTCCAAGCATGGTCTTGGCATGAAAAGTCCAACATGGGTTGGCAAGGAAAGTCCAAGTCTTGAGTACTTGGCATGAGAAGTCCAAGCATGGGTCTTGGCAAATGAGAAGTCCAAGCATGGGTCTTGGCAAATGAGAAGTCCAAGCATGGGTCTTGGCATGGAAAGTCCAACATGGGTTGGCAAGGAAAAGTCTAAGCTTGAGTCTTGGCATTTGAGAAGTTCAAGGGTTTGATATTGGCAGCGTAAAGTCCAAGCGGGAGTCTTGGCAGTATAAGACCAATGGTTGGCAGCGTAAAGTCCAAGCGGAGTCTTGGCGGCGTAAGTCCAATGTGCCTTGGCGGTGTAGACACCGTTAGCATGACATAGCCGAGGGAAGCACCTGGAGGCTAGCGCGATGGATGAACAAGTCATGGATGACTTGGAGGGATCCGAGAGGCGTGAGGCTGATGGAGGTGGCTAAAAGGCTTAGGTCTAGGCTAAGGGTGGTCTAGCAAGTATGGGGGCACCATACTTTGGGTTAAAACCTCATCTTTGAGGTTGGCAGTCGACTGGCATTATGGCCGGTTCGACTGCCATGAGTCGACTTGAGTTCGACTACCGTTTAAGAGCCGAATCGCTCACAGCGCTCATTGCTCATTAGCGATCGGCGATGTCTCTGCTCGATCGCAAGGGCCGGCGATCGCCGGTCGACCGCAGTGAACCTGAATGCTCCGTATCCGTAGGCGATCGACTACGAGCGAAATCGATCGCCAATGTTGGCAGTCGACTGCTAAGAGATCCGTTGGAGTTTTTCCAGTGTGGATCGATCCGTTGTCTCACGACATGGCATCATCGATCGGTGACTTATGGCGGTCATCGGCTAGGCGAAATCGGCCGATGGAGGATAAAAGCAGTTGTTCGTGGAAGGCTCAAGAATCAGATTTTTGGGAGCTTTGGTGAGGTGATTTGAAGGCGATTTGCAGGTGCATTTCAGGGTCCTTCATGCTCATCCAAGCAACCAACAAGCAAGTGCTCAAAACCCTAGTTTGTAAAGTGTTCTTTACATTTCCTTTGTATTTGCTTGTATTTCTTTCGTATTATTGTAAATGCGTCATGCGAGGTTTCTCCGCCTCCACTTGTTGTCGAGAAGGAGTTTATTGATTAGTGATTGCATTGGCATCGCTAGAGCTCTTTAGAGCTCGATCCGTGAAGTAGGAACCGTGTGGTTCCGAACCACGTTATATCTTTGTGTTTGTGATTGTTGTATTTCGTTATTGCTTTCATTTCTATATTCCGCTGCGCTAACGAAATTGTAGACACGATCACGATCGAATTCCATCTTCGTCAGAAGGCTCTTCACCTCCCTCTAGCGGCCAAATATCCAACAAAACTAAATTGGATGGATGAAGACTAGATTTGAGTTAGAATCAAGTTAGACTTGAGTTAAACCCAAATCACATGCAAAAATCAAGTTAGACTTGAGTTAAATTCTTTGACCACGAAATGCATAGTCATGCTCAAATGAGTCAATATGAGATATTGAGCTCATTTTTTTGAGTGAGTCTACTTGGGGATCAAGAAATACAAAGATCGATAAGGGGATGACACGGTCTATGCCTCATTGATCGATATATGATATCAAGGATAGAAGGACACCATCATACATAATAATAGTCACGGAAAGGTTGTCGGATCTCGACTTTCTTGTAACTTGGGTAGAAATGATGCATTGCTAGATGTCACTAATTGCTTGTGTCTAAAGGGGTTTTAGACACATTGCCAATGTTACAAGAGCCTATAGGGTCACACACAAATGACATTCTATTTTGAAATGAGTTCTTTTAGTTTGACTAAAAGAACAATGAGAATAATGGATGGTCAAGGCTCAGTCAAAATCAAGTTGGTTGAGTTAGACTCAAGCGGGTTACATTTGAGTTAGACTCAAACTAAATTGGATGGATGAAGACTAGATTTGAGTTAGAATCAAGTGAGACTTGAATTAAACTCAATTCGCATGCAAAACTCAAGTTAGACTTGAGTTAAACCCAAATCACATGCAAAACTCAAGTTAGACTTGAGTTTACCCCAAGTCAGATGCAAAACTCATGGTAGACTTGAGTTATACCTAAATCACATGCAAAACTCAAGTTAGACTTGAGTTAAACCCAAGTCACATGCAAAAAGTTTTAATGCATGCATGATGCATTAAAAATGCATTGGATTTCAACGTGAAGAATTGGAAGAGGCTAGTGATTTTTCAATAATGCATTTGATTACAATTCAAAGCATTTGATGCATTGGATTTTAACGTGTAGAATGGGAAGAGGCTAGTGGATTTTCAATGATGCATTTGATGCATTGATTTTGGAATTCAAGCATGATAATATATAAGGGTGGAAGAAGAGCCAAAGAGAGATCTAAGAGTTGGGTGTTCTTTCTTCTTCTTCACTTCTTCATCCTCCTAATTTTGGCTAGTTGTTCTACAAAGGTTGCTAGCACAACAATATTTCCAAAAGGGCTGAGTGTCAGTGTGGATACCTTAGAGATACGGTTATCCTTACCGTATAGATCCGACAACTTTGGACTAGAGGGATTGCGAAGGGCTCGCTTCAAAGGTATAATACTTCTTTTAGATATGATCTAGATGGTTAAAAACAATTTATATGTTTTCGCTTGGATCTCTGGTGGGATCCAAAAAATTTGTTTCCGCTACAATTTTGCGAATCGGTTCGCATGCATAGTATGATCCCAACAACTATAGACCATGTCCTAAACTATGTGGGTATAAGATGCGTGAAGGGAACGAGACATGATTCATTGTAGCTGCTGAAGGGTTTCAAAAATGGTTCTGGATCAACCGTTGATTTTTTGACTAATTGGGTATCATGATGTACTACTAGGTGCCACTCATGATCATTCTATAATTAATGGTTAATTATAGACGACCAACATAAACTGAGAATCTATTTGGTCACACGCACAACGAGCGTAATCCGAAGGATTTAAAACGAGCTTGAGAATGAGATTCTCATATCGAAAGAAACTAGATTTGGTTGGACCAAACAAATAGCGAGCATGAAATTGTTTCAGTTGTAATGGAAGCATGGATGGGCCGAGTCTTATGAAGACATGATGAATGAACTAAATTGGTTTGGTTCTAATCCAATGGTGGAGAATAAACCAAAAGGGTTTGGTTTGTTATTAAACGAATGAACCAAAGTTGGTTCGGTTCGTTTTAACCTAAAATAGACAAACGTGGTTTGGTTTATTTTAACTTAAGTTATTGGAGCAGGTTAACGGGTTTTGGTTATGAACCAATAACCCTATGGAAAAGTTTTCTTAATGGTTAAGAAACACATGCTCTATAAAAATGTAATTAGAATTTTGGAGAGTCGTAAGTTTATTTTGGGAAATACTTCTCCTCTCCTTTCCCTCTCTTCTCCTTGCCGTCGCCCAAGGTCTCCACGCTGCCCAGCCACCTTGTGCCACCATCCACCCTGATGTCGGCATCCAAGCTACTGCCGACCATCCTCCAGCGACCCTTCGGTGACTCAACTAGGTTCCGGCGACTAAGGGTTGGTCGGCCATCCTCTTTGAGCGGTGCAAATCCTCCACCAAGTTGTCCATCTCTCTGGACATCTTATTTCCTTTCGTGTCGGAGCATCGTTTGGATGACGTTTGGAGCTCCGACAGTGGCTTCCTTACCGGGGATTTGATCTCTGATAATCCTCATAGGTGGAGGACCAAGAATTCGTCAAACGGTTGATGAATACCTCTCCAGAGAAGCGAGTTTTGGGGACTCATTTTCAAATCTGAATTTTGATTCGGATTGTGATCTTCTTTCGGTCACATCTTCTTCAACACGAGGCTAGTGACTCCTACGAAGACGAGGCTTGTAGCTTGGTGAAGTTATCCTGACGGTACTCAGTGTGGATACGGATAGAGGCAATTCTAGTGAGAGTTCCTCCGGTTGATGTCATTCCTGATGTACATGATACGTCAGGTATAACTAGAGTATTTCCTTTTATTGCAAAATTTGAAATTGCAATTATGTCTACACATGTTGTACTTTGTGATAGTCATAATTGTATTTATGGAAATTTTCTACTTTTGGAAAGTTTAGAAGTATTTATGGAAATTTTCTAATTTTGAAAAGTTTAGAAGTATTTATGGAAATCTTCTACTTTTGGAAAGTTAGAAGTATCTATGGAAATTAACACCTTCCATAAATAAAATATATATGATTAAATTTGAAAATTTATTTTCTAATCTAATCATGATTTAATTTGGGGAATTAAATATAAAATATATTTTATTTCCATAAATAGTTTTGATAATTTAGGAAATTTATTTCCTAAATTAAATTTGACTTTCCTTAATTAACACTTTCCACAAATAAAATATGTGATTAGATTTGGAAATTTATTTCCTAATTTAATCATGATTTGATTTAGGGAATCAAATCTCAAATATATTTTATTTTTATAAATAGTTATGACATATAAGGAAATTTTGTATATGCCATAATTGTATCTCATGTAATTGCATTAGATGCATATCATTATGTCATGCGTGTCGTGACATGTAGATGTATGTCATGTATGCCAAGTCATGTAGATAATAGTTATTTGCATGCAAAGAGGATGAGACAATAAAACCCTTATGCAATATTAAAGCTTACACCTTCCATTAATATGGTTAGAACCAAAGTTTTGTTTCTTGTTTGGGTTATTGGACTCTCTCTAAGCCTGGCTCGAATCTGAACATGATCAAACCATGGAATTGTTTAATACTAATATGGTAAGAGTCAGAGGTCAGTCGTTAGCTTTGGTTGTTGGACTCTCTCCAAGCCGAGCTAATTGGTTGAATGCGCTCTAATCATATTAAAACTATTTCTTGATTAATGGGTTGGCTATAACCTGGAGCATCGACTTGTTGGACTCTCTCCAAGGTCGATGTGAAGGGAGGTGAAGTTGGGTGATATGCATATGATGCATACTTATTAATGAGTTAACAACCCGATGTATGTGTGAACATTCAATTAGTTGATAGCACATTGTGATAGTTACATATATGTGATATGCAATTGGTATACAAGATACCTACCATTGTAGCTATGAATGGCTTGTTGGACTCTCTCCAAGGTTGTTCATATCTATGTTGGATATTAGCCCATTCGGAGATGGACCTACGATCTCCCAGAGTGATTTTGGGGTTTTTAAAATTTGAAAAATGAATGGGATTTATAAATGTATGTTGATGCATTTTAAATCATCTTTCTCATATATGCTCGTTTTGTATTTCTAGGTTAATCGATTGATCATGACGTCTTTGAATTTGCACACTATTTTGGATTCGAATAAATTGACTGGGCCTAACTTCTTGAATTGGCTTAGAAACTTGAGAATTGTTCTCAAGGTAGAAAAACTCGTGTATGTCCTCGAAGTGCCTCTTCCGAACTGTCCTAGGGACGATGCAACTCCAGACCAATTGTTGGCCTATCAAAACATATGGCGGATTCTATCGGCGAGTTGCATCATGCTAGCCGCAATGGTAACCGAGCTGCAAAAGCAGCATGAGCATATGGATGCTAATACCATAGTCTTCCATCTTCATGTGTTGTTTGATGAGCAAGCGAGATCCAAAGGTTTCAAGTCTCTAGGCTCCTCTTCACCTCTAAGATACAAGAAGGTTCATCTCAGAGTACTTTGTGCTAAAGATGAATGGGTACATCGAGCTGCTACCCTCGGGTTTATGATGAATCTTGAATTAAGTATTCACTTAATGCATTGTTTGCCCAAGAGTTTCTCTCACAATTTATGATGAACTATCGGATGAACAAACTTGAATCCACTATTCTTGAGCTCCTCAATATGCTGAAGACTGTGGAGCCATTTGTGAAGCATAAGTAGAAGGCGGTTTTGTTAGTTGATTCCTCAAAGAAAGGTTCTAAGAGGAAGTCAAAAGAATAGAAGAAAGGGAAGAACAAAAAGGCTAAGAAGAGAACCCGGCCTGACAAAGGGGCACTTGCCATCATTGTGGCAAGGAGGGCCTTGGCGAAGAAAGCTGCAAGATTTATCTTGAGTCCGTGAAGAAGAAGAAGGCATCTGATGCCCTATCCTCTTCAGGTATCTTCATTATTGATTGTCATTCATTTTCCTTAGACACTTAGATATTGGATACTGGGTGTGGCTCACATATATGTAATGACATACAAGGGCTAAGAAATAGAAGAAGACTCGTCAGAAGGGAGTCAAATTTGTTAGTTGGCAATGGAGCAAAGGTTGTTGCAGTCGCCATCGAAACTTATTTGTTGAAGCTCCCTAGTGGACTAGTCTAAGAACTGGACAATTGCTATTATATTCCTTATCTAATAAAGAACATTGTTTCTATTTCCTGCTTAAATAGAAATGGTTACCATTTAACGTTTAGTAACAATTTTTGTTATATAACTTTTGTAGGAACGATGGCGGACTAGAGGGTGAATAACCCTCTTTTGTCGTATGGTGGAAATCGTTCGTTCTTGCATTGCTACTCCATGGGCGAGCTCACCGAGCTCTAGTTATGCGCACGACACTAACTAAACTTCTTCTCGACAATACTTCGGAGATGGAGAAACCTCGTACAAGCAATTACAACAGTAATATAGAAATACAAACAAGAATACAAATAAATAAAATACAAAAGAATACTTTTCACGATTGCTTTTGATCACTTGTTTGTTGCTTGCTTTGGTTGGCTCTTGAAGGACTAGAATGCAGCAGAATTCCCTTCAAAGTCTCCCTTAAAGTCATGGAAAAATCCTTCCTCTTGAGCTCTATTTATTACCATCAAGTGATTACGCCCTCATCATCGTGACCGATTCCCGTAGCCGTGGTCACACAACAACCGGATCCACATTGGTCAAGTTCCAATGGATCACCCATCGATCGATAATACCCATCACCGATCGATCATCCCATCACCGAGTGCCGATGCTAGCACTCGACCGAAACCCTTCTGTGGTGAAATCGCTTCCGATCGGTCGGGATCTCCATCATCACGATCGATGGCATCGGGCAATCACGCCGCCTCCTTGACGATCCGACCGTCAGCCATATCCTAGTCATTCGAACATCGGTCGAACCATTCGACCGAGTAGTCGACTGGCACCAATGCCAGTCGACAGATGTCGGGTAAAACCTCAAACATCAAGCTGTTTGAGCATTTGACACTTAGTCTTAGCCACTTGGGCAAGTCCACCTCATCCCTCATAGAGTTTTCCACCGAAGCTCTCTTCCCTCGGCCTACGTCCCTTGGATGTGCCAAGCGCATGGCTTCGCAACGCCATCCTTTACGTCTCATGCCCTCGAAGTATGCTTCCCTTTGGTCTCACTCCATTCACTCCCCGTCCGACGGTCCCTCGGATGGACCAAGCACACGACTTTGCAATGTCATCCTTCACCGACTCAAGGACCCCGAGCCTAGTGAACTTGCCAAGTCCTCAAGACTTCCCATATGCACCAAGCGCACGACTTCGCAATGCATTTCTCACCAAGCACCAAGTGCACGGCTTCGCAATGCTTTGGACTTTTCCACACCAAGCTCCATGCTTGAATTTTCCATGCCAACTCCATGTTGGACTTTCCCATGACAATCCCATGTCAAGAGTTTTGTCTATCATCAAAATACTGCTTGAGTCAAACTCGAGTCAACCTGGGCCGATTGCACCAACAATCTCCCCCTTTTTGATGATTGACAAAACTATCATCTCAAGTCTACCAATTCTCCCATATTGGCAATTCTCACATCCCAATGAGAATTCCAAACCCAATTGGTAACTTGTTAACTTCTCCCCCTTTTTGACATTACATCAAAAAGGTCCTCCCCAAGGGTATGAATGTCTCATATCCTAATGAGATCTTACGATCTCTCCCTTGGAGGAAACACACGCCAACAATCTTTCTAGTGATAAGTCTCATATCACTTAAAGAGAGGCAACCCAATTTTCCTCCCATGAGGAAATACATATCCATCTTCCCATGATGGATATCTCTCCCTAGAGGCTTGCTCCCTTGACCATTGAACCAACAATGTCCTTGAGAGTCCCTAAGCCAATAGGAACATTAACCAAATCAAAATTAAGGCAATGTTCAACAATGAACTCTCATCCACCTTAAAGTTGATACTCTCCCTAAACACTTCTCCAAATCCATATCCAATGGATTTCCACCCTTTCTAATGCTCTCCCAAGCATGTCCTAAGGTTAGGAGTGGTTAGAGTACTAAAACACGGTGAACATGGGCCTAACCACCAAATTGAATCATAAATCATCGGTGACCGACAATCATGATCTACCACTGGCCTCCTGGAAGTCGATCGATAATGCATTTGTAGTATTGATTTTGAAATGAATTTAAATTCATAAGTAAATATACATAAGTTAAAAATCTTGAAATTTGGTATGTATATTACTTATTATACAGTCATAATGGGTGAAAATTATTTGAAAATTATTTTACCCATAAATTAATGAGATTGACACAAAGTCCAAAAGTTAAGAAAAGCTTCAATATTGAGCCCTCTTTGTATCATCCCATTCAATGGTGATAGCTATCAAAAGATAGACTTCACCAAGGTTTTTCAAAATGTTTTAAAAACCATTAATTCATTTTTCCTAAACATCTCACTTGTATTTAGATGTGTAAAACACATTCAAGGCAATTAATCTAGTGAGATGTGGGTTTTTATTCTTTAATGGTCTCATGCATATTTCTAGGCAATATTATTTGATTCCCATCAAATCATGCCATATTCCTTAATTTCATTTTAGTTTATGCATGATATGATTATGGCATATATATGATATAACTTAAGCATGTGTCAAAATCATGATGTCATGGCATGTGAATGAAATTTTAGCATATATGACATATAAAGATAAGTCTAAAACATGATCATGACATTTTTAGAGATAAAAATGAAGATGATGTCATGTCATGGCAAGGCAAATAAATCATGGCAAGTAAAATATATTAAGGTATAAAATTCCTAAGTGTTAAATCCAAATTGTCATTTCTAGAAATTAATTTTATTTTGTCTTAATATTATTATCTCCCAAGTGTGTCATAAACCCAAAATGACACACCCATACCTCTAAGACCTATTTGTGCCAATTTAATCATTTTTCAACTTCTCAAACACATTGGCACATCCTAATGTGTCAACTCACTATGGCTAGGTTAACTACCCATCCACTTAGGGTTGACACACCCTGACCCATATAGCGTGAATCAATCATGCTCCTAGGAATCCAATACCTATTGGAGTTCCTTGGGTTAACAAGGTATTCATTAGGGATAACTTCCCTAGATACCTTCCTAATGACCCTCTTAGGCTTTGAAGACATAGTCTTTTGGGTCTTTCCTAAGTCAAACCTAGGGGTAACTCCCCCTTTGACCTTCTTAGTGGCTTTCTTGGTTTTTCTTAAGTTTTTAGCCACTAAGCAAACACCATGGCTAGTCTTGGGGATAGCTTCCCTATTAGCCTTGGTTTTCTTAGACCTAGAAACTGTTTCATATTTAAATGGGACTTTATGGTAGGGCATAGGTTTGTGACCCAAACCTTTCTTGCCCTTTGACATTTCTTGTTTCTTAGGTCTTGACTTTTGGACATTTGACCCTTGAATAGAATTTTCTATAATTTTAAGGGTCTTTTCCATTCTCTCAAGTCTTGATCTCAAGACTTGGTTCTCTAGTTCTAATTTTCTCAATTTTGATTGTTCATTAGGTTTTTGGGAAGGCCTCTTCTTCTTAGGCATGTGTCTAGACTTTTTGGAATTAATACCCAAATTTTCTTCTATTCTTCTAATTAATTCCCTAGGTAAAATAGTTAGTTCCCCCTACATGAATTAAATTAATTAGGGACTAGAATGCAGCAGCAATTCCCCTTCAAAGTCTCCCTTAAAGTCTTGGAAAAATCCTTCCTCTTGAGCTCCATTTATAACCTGCATCAAGCTGATTTCGCGCCCATTAGTCGACTGATCGTTACCATCAGTCGATTGGTCCTGTAGTCGTTGTCTCACAACGGCCAGATCCACATTGGTTAAGTTCCAACGGATCACCCATCAGTCGACTGATAATAACCATCAGTCCACTGATCATCCCATCAGTCGAGTGCTGGCGCGAGCACTCGACTGGAAACCCTTCTGTGGCTGAAATTGCCCCGATCAGTTGACTGATCTGTTAGTAATATATGAGAGATGTCCTAAGGCAATCGCCTTATGTATGAACCATTTATATGATAAATGAAGATTCACTATTTGAGTATACATGTTTTATGTATTTGATTGGATCTTAAACTCATTTACTGAATGTCCACGATACGATTGACAGCATGAGAGAATTTGTGATTGGATCACAACTAGTGAGTATCTCTACATGTGTAATTGTGATGTATCGGAATTATCCCTAGTCGATGAATTGATGAATCTGGACACCATCAATTCTGTTGAGACTAGCACGAGGTATACTCCTTGGTGTATCCAAGCAGCTGATTCTCACTGGCTGGAGACATAGTGATGTCCGGAGTTAATCGTGGATACTAGTTATGGTAACTAGTTCATTGGAGTGACCAGCCGTAAGACTTCATATGGTTCTCTGCATATATAGATATGTCAATGAAGTTCTTACTGTGGCTTAAGTGCGATGTTCCTTTGACTTGCGGTATTCAAGTCATCTTGATCATGGAGACTTATGCTTTGACATCTTAAGCAAACATCTCTAAGGAGATGTGGACCCGGATGATTGGGTATAAGTCAAGTGATCGAAGGTGTTTGAATAGCCTATAAAGGATTCACCACTCCTTGCGAGGAGATGTATACCCATGGCCTCTCGTCGGATTGTTACTAAAGTCTTTGGCCAAAGCATTACATGTTTAGAGTAAGGTACTCTTCGATACATGTGGAGTAACTAGAATCCGTAGGACGAGGAAATGATACTTGGGCTAGGTGTGACGTAGTCAGCCTAGTGGGGACTGACACAATAGACCATGTCCTGAACCAAGTGGGTATAAGATGAGTGAAGGGAATGGGGCACGATTCATTCGAGCTACTGAAGGGTTTCAGAAATAGTTCTGGATCAACCGTTGATATTTTCGGTTAATTGGGGATCATGATGTACTACTAGGTGCCACTCATGATCGTTCTATAATTAATGGTTAATTATAGACGGCCAACATAAACCGAGAACCTATTTGGTCACACGCACAATGAGTGTAATCCAAAGGATTTAAAACGAGCTTGAGAATGAGATTCTCAGACCGAGAGAAACTATGTTTGGTTGGACCAAACATAAAGCGAGCATGAAATTGTTTCAGTCGCAATGGAAGCGTGGATGGGCAGTGTCTTATGAAGACATAATGGATGGACCAAAATGGTTTGGTTCTAATCCAATGGATAAGAATAAACCAAAGGGTTTGGTTTATTTTAAACGAATGAACCAAAAGTTGGTTCGATTCGTTTTAACTTAAAATAAACCATTATGGTTTGGTTTATTTTAACTTATCTTAATGGAGCGGGTTAACGGGCTTTATGGATATGATCCATTAACCATTAAGAGAATTAGTTCTCTATAAAAGTGGGCTTAAGGGATTGTTGAACCCTAATCCAAAATCAAAACCCTAGCCTCCAAGGAGTTGCCGCCCAACCTGGTTGTGCCGCCCAAGCTCCTTGCCGCCCAGCTTGATTGTGCTGCCGTCAAGACCCTTGTCGTCCCAAGCTTCAGCCGGTGAACCTCCGGCGACCCTCCGGTGATCTCCTATAGGTTTGGCATCTAGGTGAGGCTTTTCTCTCCTTGTTTTGGCTGGCGCCTACTCCTCCACCAAGCTGTCCAGTTTTCTGGACAGCTTCTTCTCCTCTCGTCGGAGCGTCGTTTGGACGACGGTTAGTGCTCCGACAGCGGCTAACATACCGGGGATTTGATCTCCGGTAATCCTCTGAGGTGGAGGACGAAGGATTCGTCAATCGGTTGACGAATACCTCTCCGGAGAAGCAAGTCTTGAGGACTTGTTTTTAGGTCCGAATTTGGATTCGGATCGTGATCATCTCTCGATCACGTCGTCTTCAACACGAGGCTAGTAACCCGTACGAAGACGAAGCTCGTGGCTTGGCGAAGTCATCCCGAGGAGCTCGGCGTGGATACGGATAGAGACGATTCTTACGAGGATCGTTCCGGTTGATGTCGTTCCCGCTACACGTCATACGAAAGGTATAACGTAGTTTAATTTACTTTTATTGCAATTTTAATTTACGGTTATGTCTACACTTGTTGTAATAGCATGCGTGTGTTGTGTGTGTTGTAATAAATAGGAGTATTTATTATTTTTATTGCTTCCGCTGTGCTCATGTTTACGAAACATGATCGAACACACACACGCCGCAGTGCCGGAAACCCAACAGTGGTATCAGAGCCCAGGTTGTGTTTCGACATAATCGTAAAAATGGTTTTGCGATAGTCAAAATGTATTTCTGGAAGTTTTCTAAATTTTGGAAATTTAGAAGTATTTATGGAAATTTTTCAATTTTGGAAAGTCTAGAAGTATTTATGGAAATCTTCCACTTTTGGAAAGTTGGAAGTATTTATGGAAATTGATATTTTCCATAAATAAAATATTTGATTAGATTCTTGAAATTTGTTTCCTAATTTAATCATGATTTGATTTGGGAAATCAAATCTTAAAATATTTTATTTCCATAAGTAGTTTTAATGATTTAGGAAATTGGTTTCCTAAATAGATTTTCCTTAATCAAATAATTCCATGAATAAAATATGTGATTAGATTTGGAAATTTGTTTCCTAATTTAATTATGATTTGATTTGGAGAATCAAATCTTAAACATATTTTATTTCCATAAATAGTTATGACATATAAGGAAATATATACATGACATAATTGTATGCCATGTAATTGCATTAGATGCATAACATTATGCCATGCGTGTCGTGACATGTAGATGTATGCCATGTATGTCATGCCATGTAGATAATAGTTATTTGCATGCAAAGAGGATGAGACATAAAAACCCTAACTCAATATTAAAGCCTACACCTTCCATTAATATGGTTAGAACCAGAGTTCTGTTTCTTGTTTGGGTTGTTGGACTCACTCCAAGCCCAGCTCGAACCTGAACATGTTCAAATCATTGGAATAGTTTAACTCTAATATGGTAAGAGTCAGAGGTCAATCGTTAGTTTGGGTTGTTGGACTCACTCCAAGCCTGGCTAATTGGTTGAATGCGCTCTAACCATATTAAAACTATTTCGCGATTAATGGGTCGGCTTTAACTTGGAGCATCGATTTGTTGGACTCACTCCAAGGTCGATGTGAAGAGAGGTGAAGTTGGGTGCTATGCATATGATGCATACTTGTTAATGTGTTAACAACCCAATGTATGTGTAAACATTCAATTAGTTGATAGCACATTGTGATAGTTACATATACATGATATGTAATCGGTATACTTGATACCCACCATCATGTTAGTTAAAGCCCTAGAACCAATCATGTGATGGTTGAATAGGGAACATTTTGTATCATATTCTATAAAGGCAAAGGATTGGTTATTATATTTACATCTTGCTTGTGCCAGCTAATTTAAATATAATAATGCCCTAGAAAAGTAGGTTCTTATCTACAGCACATCAATTGGCAGAATTGATTATGAGAGGCTGTAGAGAACACTTTCCTAAATGTTCCTAGTCGAGTATTAATATGCAAGGGCAATATTAATACATAACGACTAGCATGTAGGTCAATTGATGACTTGATCTCACAAGTCATGGATATATGATATCAAGTTGACACATGGGTATATATTAGAGAATATATACTGAACTGACCCGCCATGAGAAAGTTTCATGGATCGTTATATGAGTGTCATAAACTTTCTCATGTGACTATTGGTATGAATAGTCCTTAGACCTGAAGTCACTATGGTTCCCTACATAAGGAGTTATGTACTTTGGTATCGTCAAACGTCACCCGTAACAGGGTGGACCATAAAGGCGATTACTGGGTATATAACAAATTATGCGGAGGGATGTGAGTGATGTAGATGGGATCTATCCCTCTCATATGACGAGTGATATCGGTGGGCCCTTGATTGAGTAGAACTACTAAAACGCATGGCCATGCTCGAATGAGTCAATATGAGATATTGAGCTCATTTGTTTGAGTTAGTTTACTCAGGGATCAAGAAACACATAGATTGATCGAGGATGACACGGTCTATGCCTCATTGATCAATCTGATATCAAGGATAGAAGGACACGGTCATATATTATAGTAGTCACGGAAAGGTTAGTCGGATCTTGACTTATCTCGTAACTTGGGTAGCAATGATGTATTGCTAGATGCCGCTCATTGCTTGTGTATCTAAAAGAGTTTAGGTCCACTGCCAACGTTATGAGAGCCTATAGAGTCACACACAAAGAGCATGATAATTAGAGGAATTAGAGTATTCTAGTTTGACTAGAATAATATGGGAATAAGCTTAAGTACAAAATGGTTTTGGACTTTAAGCTTAATGAGAATTTTAGCTAATTGATTTAATGAGATTAATTCAATATGTTACCTTATTGATTTAATAAGATTAATTCAATATGATAACATAAGCTTAATTGAATTAATAAGATTAATTCAACATGCATGAAAGCCACATAAGAATGCCACATAAGCATGCCACCTAAGCATCCACCTAAGCATCCACCTAAGCTAGATGAGGTGGAAGAAGACAAATTGGGTTTTGTCTCCTTAAGTGGCCGGCCAAACAAGGATATGTCTCAATGCAATGGATTGCATTGAATGTGTGGAGGTGAAAGGGTTTTTCCAACCCTATAAAAGACACCCTAAGTGGCCGGCCAAAAGAGAGAATTGGCTTTGTTGTTGGTGGAAGCTTTGGTTTTTGGTGTTGTGGTTGTGAGAGAGCTTGGTGGAAGCTTTGGTTGTGTGGGTTTGTGAGTGTAGGCTAGCAAGAAGAGGAGTCTTCTTCTTCCTTTCTCCTTTTCCCTCTCTTCCTCTCCTTTAGGGACTTCTCTAGCAAGAAGTAAAGGAGAGCTCCTCTAGTTTTTCTTTTGTGAGACAAGAGCTTGCTCGTGTGGATACATATAGAGGCACGGACATTTGAACGTGCTAAAAGATCCAACACATCCAAGGAAAAGCGGGATTGCAAAGGGCACGCAACAAAGGTAGAACTCTCCTATAAGATAGGCTTGGTTTAGAGAAATTTATTTTATACGAGGTTGCTTTCGCATGGATCACTTGGAAGGGATCCATTTTTTTTTTCCGTTGCGCATATGCCATTTGGCATAAAGAATTCCCTACACATCATAGCTAAGAATGGCTTGTTGGACTCACTCCAAGGTTGTTCTTATCTATGATGGATATCAGCCCATTCGGAGATGGACCTACGATCTCCCGAAGTGATTTTGGGGTTTTTGAATTCGAAAAATGAATGGGATTTATAAATGTATATTGATGCATTTTAAAATCATTTTCTCATATATGCTCATTTTGTATTTCTAGGTCAATAAATTGATCATGACGTCTTTGAATTTGCGCACTATTTTGGATTCGAACAAACTGACTGGGCCTAACTTCCTGGACTAGCTTAGAAACCTGAGAATTGTTCTCAAGGCGGAAAAGCTAGCATATGTCCTTGAAGAGCCTCTTCCTGACCGTCCTAAGGACGATGCAACTCCAGACCAAATGTTGGTCTATCAGAAGCATGTGGCAGATTCTGAGCTGGCGAGTTGCATCATGCTAGCGGCGATGGTACCTGAGCTGCAGAAGCAGCATGAGCATATGGATGCTAACACTATGGTCTTCCATCTTCATGAGTTGTTTGATGAGCAAGCGAGATCCGAAAGGTTCGAGGTCTCTAGGCTCCTCTTCACCACGAAGATGCAAGAAGGTCTGCAGTTTGTGCTAAAGATGAACGGGTACATCGAGCGGCTAGCTACCCTCGGTTTTGTGATGGATCATGAGTTAAGTATTGACTTAATTCTGCATTGTTTGCCCAAGAGTTTCTCGCAATTTGTGATGAACTATCGGATGAACAAATTGGAATCCACCATTCCCGAGCTCCTCAATATGCTGAAGACTGTGGAGCCTTCTGTGAAGCATGAGGTGAAGGCGGTTCTGTTAGTTGATTCCTCAAAGAAAGGTTCTAAGAGGAAGGCAAAATAACAGAAGGAAGAATAAAAAAAAAAGGCTAAAAAGGCAGAACCAGCTCAAAAGGACACTTGCCATCACTGTGGCAAGGAAGGCCATCGCGAAGAAACGCAAGATTTATCTTGAGTCCATGAAGAAGAAGAAGGCATCCGATGCCCCATCCTCTTGAGTATCTTCGTTATTGATTGTCATTCTATTTCCTTAGACACTTGGGTATTGGATCTGGGTGTAGCTCACATATATGTAATGACATACAGGGGCTAAGGAATAGAAGAAGACTTGTCGAGGAGTCAAATTTGCGAGTTGGCAATGGAGCAAAGGTTCTGCGCCGCCATCGGAACTTATTTCTTTGAACCTCCCTAGTGGACTAGTCTTGGAACTGGGACAATTGCTATTATGTTCCTTCTCTAATAAAGAACATTGTTTCTATTTCTGCTTAAATAGAAATGGTTTCCATTTAACGCTTAGTAACAATTGTTGTTATATAACTTTGAATGGCGTACTTTATGGGCCGGAACTTTGAGTAATGGCATTTATCGTTGGGCGTATCGGTGACATTTTCAATATCGAAGCGAGCAACACGCATGCTCGAAAGGATAATCACATAGACTCTATATGTGGCATTGTCATCTTGGCCATATAAGCAAGAAAGCGCATGTCCAATTACACCGATGTGGAATTCGGAATCGCTTGAATTGGATTCATACGATACATGCGAATCATGCTTAAAAGGCAAGATGACTAAGTTACCTTTACGGGAAAAGGTGAACGAGTGGGAGAGTTACTAGGTCTGGTACATACTGATGTATGTGGACCTATGTCAACTCAAGCATTAGGAGGCTATAGCTACTTCATTACCTTCACCGATGATCACTCACGGTTTGGGTATGTGTTCTTGATGAAACACAAGTCTGAAGCCTTTGAAAAGTTCAAAGAATTCAGAAATGAAGTAGAGAAACAACATGACAAAAGTATTAAAATACTTCGATCGGATCGAGGTGGTGAATACTTAAGTCAAGAGTTTCTTGATTATCTAAGAGACAATGGCATATTGTCTCAATGGACTCCGCCCTATACACCACAGCATAATGGTGTATCTGAGAGGCGAATCTTAGGACCTTGTTGGACATGGTGGTCGTCAATGATGAATCATGCGACTCTTCCCAAGTCCTTTTGGGGTTATGCACTTCAGACAGCTGTTTACTTGTTAAACAGAATGCCTACCAAGGTAGTCTCTACTACTCCATATGAGATATGGGCTAGTAAGAAACCTCATGTATCTTACTTGAAGATATGGGGTTGTCCTGCTTATGTGAAGCGGACTGTATCAGACAAACTGGATGCTAAGTCTGATAAATGTCTATTTATTGGATACCCTAAGGAAACAAGGGGTTACCAATTCTATCATCCTGTGGAACAAAAGGTGTTTGTTTCAAGGCATGCTGTGTTTCTAGAGAAAGAGTTTCTCTTGCAAGAAAGAAGTGGGAGTGTCGTTGAGCTTGAGGAGGCTCGAGAGACTCAAATAGACATTGATGAGATACCTGGTGAAGCACAACAGCCGACAACTCATAGTGATGAGCAATCGGCTGGACCTATTGTAACACCACATCTTCGTAGATCTGGTAGAACACGCAATATTCCTGAGAGATATGGATTTCTCGTAAGTGTATCGAACGACGTGTTACTCATTGATGATGAGGAGCCTACCAGTTATGAAGAAGTGCTGACAAGTTCAGAAAGGGATAAGTGGCTTGGTGCCATGAAGTCGGAAATGGATTCCATGTACGAAAACCAAGTTTGGAACTTGGTTGACCCACCTGAAGGCATAAAGCCTATAGGGTGCAAGTGGGTTTTCAAGAAGAAAACCGACATGGATAGTAATGTGATTACCTATAAGGCTAGATTGGTGGCGAAAGGATATCGTCAAAAATAAGGTGTTGATTATGACGAAACCTATTCGCCTGTAGCTATGCTTAAATCCATTCGGATGCTCCTGGCCATAGCGACTCATTATGATTATGAGATATGGCAGATGGATGTGAAAACAGCTTTCCTTAATGGAAACCTGCTCGAGGACGTGTATATGATACAGCCTGAGGGTTTCACATCGGTTGATAAAACCAAGGTATGCAAGTTGACGATCCATTTATGGATTGAAGCAAGCATCCAGAGTCGGAATATCCGTTTTGATGAGGCGATCAAAAGTTTGATTTCTCACAAAATCCGCATTTAACCTTGTGTGTACAAGAAGGTTAGTGGGAGTGCGATCGTATTCCTAGTATTGTATGTCGATGACATATTACTTATAGGAAACGATGTGTCAATCTTGATCGATTAAGGTTTGGTTATCCAAGACATTCTCCATGAAAGACCTGGGAGAAGCAACCTACATCCTTGGGATTAAGATCTATAGAGATAGATCGAAACGGTTGCTTGGTCTTTCGCAGTCTACATATATAGACCGAGTGCTAAAGAGGTTTAGCATGTCGGAATCCAAGAAAGGTTATCTGCCCATCAGGCATGGGGTACACCTTTCGAAGTCTATGTGTCCGCGCACAGAAGACGAGAGGATTTGCATGAGTAAGATTCCCTATGCATCCGCAATAGGATCTATCATGTATGCTATGTTATGTACGAGGCCCGATGTATCGTATGCTCTGAGTGTCACGAGCAGATACCAGTCTGATCTAGGAATGGATCATTGGGCGGCTGTTAAGACGATCCTTAAGTACTTGAGAAGAACTAAGGATGTGTTCCTAATATATGGAGAAGGGGACATGGTGATACGCGGGTATACGGATGCCAGCTTCCAGACAGACAAGGATGATTCCAGGTCTCAGTCTGGATACGTGTTCACCTTGAATGGGGGCGCAGTGAGTTGGAAAAGTTCCAAACAAGAGACTGTAGCGGATTCTACCACTGAGGCAGAATATATTGCAGCTTCGGAAGCAGCAAAGGAGGCGGTTTGGATCAAGAAGTTCGTTCATGAACTTGGTGTGATTCCGGCCATTGTTGAACTCATCGCGCGACAACAATGGAGCAATTGCACAGGCGAAAGAGCCAAGGTCTCATCAACGATCCAAACATGTGCTTCACCGCTATCATCTTATCAGAGAGATCATAAGTAGGAACGAAATACAAATCGAGAAAATTCCCACTGAAAGGAACTTAGCGGATCCTTTGACTAAAGCATTACCTCAAAGTAAGTTTGAGGGTCATGTTGGTGCTTATGGTATTGGATACCGTAGCGATTGACATTAGGCCAAGTGGGAGTCTGTTAGTAATATATGAGAGATGTCCTAAGGCAATCACCTTATGTATGAACCATTTATATGATAAATGAAGATTCACTATTTGAGTATACATGTTTTATGTATTTGATTGGATCTTAAACTCATTTACTGAATGTCCACGATACGATTCACAGCATGAGAGAATTTGTGATTGGATCACAACTAGTGAGTATCTCTACATGTGTAATTGTGATGTATCGGAATTATCCTAGTCGATGAATTGATGAATCGACACCATCAATTCATTGAGACTAGCACGAGGTATACTCCTTGGTGTATCCAAGCGGTGATTCTCCCGGCTGGAGACATAGTGATGTCGAGTTAATCGTGGATGCTAGTTATGGTAACTAGTTCATTGGAGTGACCAGTAGTAAGACTTCATATGGTTCTCTGCATATATAGATATGTCAATGAAGTTCTTCTGTGGCTTAAGTGCGATGTTCCTTTGACTTGCGTATTCAAGTCATCTTGATCATGGAGACTTATGCTTTGACATCTTAAGCAAACATCTCTAAGGAGATGTGGACCCGGATGATTGGGTATAAGTCGAAGTGATCGAAGGTGTTTGAATAGCCTATAAAGGATTCACCACTCCTTGCGAGGAGATGTATACCCATGGCCTCTCGTCGGATTGTTACTAAAGTCTTTGGCCAAAGCATTACATGTTTAGAGTAAGGTACTCTTCGATACATGTGGAGTAACTAGAATCACGAGGAAATGATACTTGGGCTAGGTGTGGCGTAGTCGACCTAGTGGGGCGACACAATAGACCATGTCACAGAACCAAGTGGGTATAAGATGAGTGAAGGGAATGGAGCACGATTCATTCGAGCTCTTGAAGGGTTTGAAATAGTTACGGATCAACCGTTGATCTTTTGGTTAATTGGGGATCATGATGTACTACTAGGTGCCACTCATGATCGTTCTATAATTAATGGTTAATTATAGGCGGCCAACATAAACCGAGAACCTATTTGGTCACACGACAACGAGTGTAATCCAAAGGATTTAAACGAGCTTGAGAATGAGATTCTCGCATCGAGAAACTATGTTTGGTTGGACCAAACATAAAGCGAGCATGAAATTGTTTGCAATGGAAGCGTGGATGGGTGCGTCTTATGAAGACGTAATGGATGGACCAAAATGGTTTGGTTCTAATCCAATGGATAAGAATAAACCAAAGGGTTTGGTTTATTTTAAACGAATGAACCAAAAGTTGGTTCGGTTCGTTTTAACTTAAAATAAACCATTATGGTTTGGTTTATTTTAACTTATCTTAATGGAGCGGGTTAACGGGCTTTATGGATATGATCCATTAACCATTAAGAGAATTAGTTCTCTATAAAAGTGGGCTTAAGGGATTGTTGAACCCTAATCAAAAAACAAAACCTGGTTGTGCCGCCCAAGCTCCTTGCCGCCTGATTGTGCTTGCTGCCGTCAAGACCCTTGCCGGCGTCCAAGCTCCAGCCGGTGAACCTCCGGCGACCCTCCGTGATCCCCTAAAAGGTTCGGCATCAAGGTGAGCTTTTGTCTCCTTGTTTTGGCCGGCGCCTATCTCCTCCACCAAGCTGTCCAGTTTTCTGGACAGCTTCTTCTCCTCTCGTCGGAGCGTCGTTTGGACGACGGTTAGTGCTCCGACAGCGGCTAACATACCGGGGATTTGATCTCCGGTAATCCTCTGAGGTGGAGGACGAAGGATTCGTCAATCGGTTGACGAATACCTCTCCGGAGAAGCAAGTCTTGAGGACTTGTTTTTAGGTCCGAATTTGGATTCGGATCGTGATCATCTCTCGATCACGTCGTCTTCAACACGAGGCTAGTAACCCGTACGAAGACGAAGCTCGTGGCTTGGCGAAGTCATCCCGAGGAGCTCGGCGTGGATACGGATAGAGACGATTCTTACGAGGATCGTTCCGGTTGATGCCGTTCCCGCTACACGTCATACGAAAGGTATAACGTAGTTTAATTTCCTTTTATTGCAATTTTAATTTACGGTTATGTCTACACTTGTTGTAATAGCATGCATGTGTTGTGTGTGTTGTAATAAATAGGAGTATTTATTATTTTTATTGCTTCCGCTGTGCTCATGTTTACGAAACATTATCGAACACACACACGCCGCGGTGCCGGAAACACACGCCTATAATCTTTCTAGTGATAAGTCCCATATCACTTAAAGAGAGGCAACCCAATTTTCCTCCCATGAGGAAATACATATCCATCTTCCCATGATGGATATCTCCCCCTAGAGGCTTGCTCCCCCTTGACCATTGAACCAACAATGTCCTTGGAGAGTCCCTAAGCCAATAGGAACATTAACCAAATTAAAATTAAGGCAAAGTTCAACAATGAACTCTCATCCACCTTAAAGTTGATACTCTCCCTAAACACTTCTCCTAATCCATATCCAATGGATTTTCACCCTTTCTAATGCTCTCCCAAGCATGTCCTAGGATTAGAAGTGGTTAGAGTACCAAAACACAGCTGAACATGGGCCTAACCACCAAGGTTTACTCGAAATCAACTTGGTCAGTCGACTGAATCATAAATCAGTCGACTGACACCCTCATCAGTCGACTGGCCTCCCTGGCAGTCGACTAATAACTGCATTTGTAGTATTCTGATTTTCAGAAATGAATTTCTGAAATTCATAAGTAAATATACATAAGTTGAAAAATCTTGAAATTTAGTATGTATATTACTTATTACAGTCATAATGGGTGAAAATTATTTGAAAATTATTTTACCCATAAATTAATGAGATTGACACAAAGTCCAAAAGTTAAGAAAAACTTCAATATTGAGCCCTCTTTGTATCATCCCATTCAATGGTGATAGCTATCAAAAGATAGACTTCACCAAGGTTTTTCAAAATGTTTTTGAAACCATTAATTCATTTTTCCTAAACATCTCACTTGTATTTAGATGTGTAAAACACATTCATGGCAATTAAACTAGTGAGATGTGGGTTTTTGTTCTTTAATGGTCTCATGCATATTTCTAGGCAATATTATTTGATTCCCATCAAATCATGCCATAGTCCTTAATTTCATTTTAGTTTATGCATGATATGATTATGGCATATATATGATATAACTTAAGCATGTGCCAAAATCATGATGTCATGACATGTGAATGAAATTTTAGCATATATGACATATAAAGATAAGTCTAAAACATGATCATGAAATTTTTAGAGATAAAAATGAAGATGATGTCATGTAATGGCAAGGCAAATAAATCATGGAAAGTAAAATATATTAAGGTATAAAATTCCTAAGTGTTAAGTGTGCCATAAACCCAAAATGGAACACCCATACCTCTAAGACCTATTTGTGTCAATTTAATCATTTTTCAACTTCTCAAGCACATTGGCACATCCTAATGTGTCAACTCACCATGGCTAGGTTAACTACCCATCCACTTAGGGTTGACACACCCTGACCCATCTAGCGTGAATCAATCATGCTCCTAGGAATCCAATACCTATTGGAGTTCCTTGGGTTAACAAGGTATTCACTAGGGATAACTTCCCTAGATACCTTCCTAATGACCCTCTTAGGCTTTGAAGTCATAGTCTTTTGGGTCTTTCCTAAGTCAAACCTAGGGGTAACTCCCCCTTTGACCTTCTTAGTGGCTTTCTTGGTTTTCCTTAAGTCCTTAGCCACTAACCAAACACCATGGCTAGTCTTGGGGATAGCTTCCCTATTAGCCTTGATTTTCTTAGACCTAGAAATTGTTTCATAATTAAATGGGACTTTATGGTAGGGCATAGGTTTGTGACCCAAACCTTTCTTGCCCTTGGACATTTCTTGTTTCTTAGGTCTTCACTTTTGGACATTTGACCCTTGAATAGAATTTTCTATAATTTTAAGGGTCTTTTCCATTCTCTCAAGTCTTGATCTCAAGACTTGGTTCTCTAGTTCTAATTTTCCCAATTTTGATTGTTCATTAGGTTTTTGGGAAGGCCTCTTCTTCTTAGGCATGTGTCTAGACTTTTTGGGATTAATACCCAAATTTTCTTCTATTCTCCTAATTAATTCCCTAGGCATGCTTTTCATTAATAATTACAAGATGACTAAGTTACCTTTTACTGGAAAAGGTGAACCGGTGGGAGAGTTGCTTGGTCTAATACATACTGATGTGTGCGGACCTATGTCAACTCAAGCTCTAGGAGGTTATAGCTACTTCATTACCTTCACAGATGATCACTCACGGTTTGGGTATGTGTTCTTGATGAAACACAAGTCTGAAGCCTTTGAAAGGTTTAAAGAATTCAGAAATAAAGTAGAGAAACAACATGACAAGAGTATTAAATTACTTCGATCGGATCGAGGTGGTGAATACTTGAGTCAAGTGTTTGTAGATTATCTGAGAGACAATGATATATTATCTCAATGGACTCTGCCATATACACCGTAGCATAATGGTGTATCTGAGAGGCGTAACCGGACCTTGTTGGACATGGTCAGGTCAATGATGAATCATGTGAATCTTCCCAAGTCCTTTTGGGGCTATGCACTTCATACGGCTATTTACTTGCTAAACAGAATATCAACCAAGGTATTCTCCACTACTCCATATGAGATATGGAATAGTAAGAAACCTCATTTATCTTACTTGAAGATATGGGGTTGTCCTGCTTATGTAAAATGGACTATATCAGACAAATTGGATGCTAAGTCAGATAAATGTCTATTTATTGGATACCCTAAGAAAACAAGTGGTTACCAATTCTATCATCCTGTGGAACAAAAGGTGTTTGTTTCAAGGCATGCTGTGTTTCTAGTGAAAGAGTTTCTCTTGCAAGAAAATGTTAGTAATATGTGAGAGATGTCCTAAGACAATCGCCTTATGTTTGAACCATTTATATGATAAATGAAGATTCACTATTTGAGTATACATGTTCTCATGTATTTGATTAGATCTTAAACTCATTTACTGAATGTCCACGATATGATTCACAGCATGAGAGAATTTGTGACTGGATCACAACTAGTGAGTATCTCTACATGTGTAATTGTGATGTATCAGAATTATCCCTAGTCGATGAATCGATGGATTAGGACACCATCAAATCTGTCGAGACTAGCACGAGGTATACTCCTTGGTGTATCCAAGCAGTTGATTCTCACTGGCTGGAGACATTGTGATGTCCGGAGTTAATCGTGGATGCTAGTTATGGTAACTAGTTCATTGGAGTGACCAACCGTAAGACTTCATATGGTTCTCTGCATATATAGATATGTCAATGAAGTTCTTATTGTAGCTTAAATGTGATGTTCCTTTGACTTGCGGTATTCAAGTCATCTTGATCATGAAGACTTATGCATTGACATCTTAAGCAAGCATCTTTGAGGAGATGTGGACCCGGGATGATTGGGTATAAGTCAAAGTGATTGAAAGTGTTTGAATAACCTATAAAGGATTCACCACTCATTGCGAGGAGATGTATACCCATGGTCTCTCGTCAGATTGTTACTAAAGTTTTTGGCCAAAGCATTACATGTTTAGAGTAAGGTACTCTAGGATACATGTGCAATAACTAGAATCCATAGGACGAGGAAATGATACTTGGGCTAGGTGTGACGTAGTCAACCTAGTGGGGACTGACACTATAGACCATGTCCTGAACCAAGTGGGTATAAGATGAGTGAAGGGAATGGGGTATGATTCATTATAGCTGCTGAAGAGTTTCAGAAATAGTTCTGGATCAATCGTTGATCTTTTCGGTTAATTGGGGATCATGATGTACTACTAGGTGCCACTCATGATCGTTCTATAATTAATGGTTAATTATAGATGGCCAACATAAACCGAGAACCTATTTGGTCACACGCACAACGAGCATACTCCGAAGGATTTAAAACGAGCTTGAGAATGAGATTCTCAGACCGAGAGAAACTAGGTTTGGTTGAACCAAACAAGGAGCGAGCATGAAATCATTTAAGTCGCAATGGAAGTGTGGATGGGCCGTGTCTTATGAAGACATAATGGATGAACCAAATTGGTTTAGTTCTAATCTAATGGTGGAGAATAAACCAAAGGGGTTTGGTTTGTTTTAAATGAATGAACCAAAGTTGGTTCAGTTCATTTTAACTTAAAATAGACCAAATCGATTTGTTTTATTTTAACTTAAATTAATGGAGCGGGTTAATGGGTTTTTGGTTATGATCATATAACCATTAGGAGAATTTGTTCTCTATAAAATAGGGCTTAAGGGTTTTGTGAAAACCTAATCCAAGCAACCCCATAGTTATCACCCCCCCCATCTCCTTCTCCTCTTGTGGTCGGCGCCCAAACCCTAACCGCTGCCCACCCTTGTACCGCCATCCAAGTTGTTTCTAGCATCCAAGCTTCAGCCAGCGATCCTCCGGCGACCCTCCGATGATCCTCCTTGGCTCCGGTGACCAAGGACTAGTTGGCCCTCTTCCCTTTGGCCGGCGCTAACTCCTCCACCAATCTGTCCAGTTTTCTACACAGCTTGTTTCCTTCGTGTTGGAGCGTTATTTGGACGATGTTTGGAGCTCCGATGATACTACTGGTACTTTTTTCCCAATAGAAGAGTTAGCAGGTGACCCGTGACCCGTCCCCAAAACACCTGGTTCAGCCAAAGGGGAAAAGGAGAAACAACACGGGCGAGAGTTATCAGAAGCCATTGGCACGGGTGAGAGTTAGACGAAGCCATTGACACGGGCGAGAGTTATCGGAAGTAATCGACACGGGCGTGAGTACCAGAGGTCATCGGCACGGACAAGTAGCGAGAGCCATCGGCACGGGCGAATGCTAGAAGCAAGGGACGCAGGTGGAAAAGAGGCGGAAGGCACTTCGCTAACAGAGGACTAGGAACTGGTTCAACTAGGCAATTCCAGAAGCCAATGGGATGGAGGAAGGGTCAACTCAACCTAATCGACGCGAAAGAAGTTTGGTACGGGAAAAAGGAGAATTGGTTCGGTTTAAGGAGAAACCCTAAGGCTAGGTCACCTATGGTATAGGGACCTAAGTTAACTTCACCCAAAGCAGAGGGGTGAGGGAGACAGTTTAACCTCGTTGCCTGAAAAGTAAAGGGAAAGGTGCTATGCAACGGCTTGGGGGGCCCCACGCAATATTCGGGGGAGTCCTCGTTCCTCATATTCGTAACAGAATTATTCTCCAGGAGGAGGAGGTGGCCACGTGTACGATGGAGATAATCCACGACGTTACGTTGAAGGAGGAGGGGAAGATAAAAGGGAGAGAGGAAGGAAGGAGAAAAGGGGGAGAGATCGATCCGCAATCATTGGCATTCAGCAAGAGAGAAGGGGAGACGAGAGAAAAGGAAGAACGATCTCACCGGAGAAGGAGGACGGAGATCTGCTGTTTGTTAAGTCTCTTGTATTTTCCTCATCTTGTAACATCATTGTAAGAGGTCCTTTCTCCTCCACCTTCGGAAACTTGCTTTCTGTAAAGGAGGATCTTCATAGTGAAAGTGCTTAGGCCGCATCAGTGAGAAACCTCACCCCGTAGAGTAGGAATCCTTATTCGAACCACGTTATGTCGAATCTCGATTGCTGGTGTCGGGTTTTCGCATTTCGTCTACTTCATTTTCTTATTCTTTACTGATCGCTGCCGGGGGAGAATATTCCGAGACCTCTCTCATCGCTTCATCGCCTTGAAAATGGAGCGAACGGATTTTTCCCACTGCATCGATTGGCGCCAGTTTGTAGGAACATTTGAGGACGCGTTGAGATGCAACCGAAGAAATGCAACAACACGATATCTCTGCGGCGGCGGAGGAGCGCCCCATCACCCTTCTACCATCGCAACTAAAGGCCTTAATGGACGATGCTATCACAGAAGCCCTCGCTAGAGAAAGGAGAAGGACCGGATATCTGCATCCGCACTCCGGGGAACCTTCTTCCAGAGATCCCCTCCCAGAAATGCCTCCTCCCTCTCGTACAGCCGCCCATGGTGATGTGTTGCCTGGAGGCGGACTCGGGGGAAGAACACCCCAGAATACTATGCCCTTCACCCAAACGCACCGGGAAGAACAGGGTGAAAGTCAATCCACCAGACCTCCGGAATTCTACGAGCCTAGCCCCTTCACGATGGACATTCTTTCGGAGCTCCCTCCATCCTACTTCCGAAATCCTCAGTGCGTAAATGCGATGGTTCGACGGATCCGGAAGAGCACATATCATAATTCGATGGAGCGGCCTCGCTTCACTGTTATACTGACGCTCTCAAGTGTCGAGTCTTCCGGACCACCCTGATTGGTTCGACGCAAAAGTGGTTCACTACTCTGCCCCCGGGATCTATCACCTGTTTCGCTGACTTCCAGAGAATGTTCAGTCGAGAATTTGTCAGCTGTAAGGCGTATAAGAAAGACGCCTCTATGTTAATGCATATCACCCAGGGACCTTCAGAATCCCTTAGGGGGTATATCCATCGATTCACCTCAGCGGCTAGGGGAATCCCCGCAGCCCGATCTGAATCCTTCCGAGGTGCCATTCAGCACGGGCTGAAGGAGGGCCCCTTCCTTAGTTCCTTGCTGAGACAACCTACGGATAGCTATGAAGAGCTACTGAGCCGTGCAGAGCAATTTATCCACGAAGAAGAAGGATTAAAGGTGATGAGAGCCGAGCGAACTGCCGCAACAGTCCCAATTGAAAGGGCTCGTCATGTTCCTCAAGCTCCTCCTACGGAGTATACAAGACCTTTTCGGCCTGAAGGCTCGAGGCCTCGACCAATGCTACAGGGAGTTCGCCCCGCCCCGCCATTGCAAATCATGGCTGCTGAAGCGCTTCCTCCTGTGAGGACTTGGAAAGAACGTGAAATGGAGTTCTACGATCAACAGGGTCTGCTACAACGACCCTTGGGACATAGAGGGATCCCGCGTAATCCCCCAGCCCCGTTCTTTTGCCAATATCATACAAAATGCAGTCAGTAGAGCAATCGATGTTTCAAGCTACAAGAAGAACTAGATCGCCTCCATGTTGCATATCCGCAATTGAGGTATCAAGTCGGGAGGGACTGACACGGCGAGGCCCCGAACCAATGTCGCCGCCGTCGGTAGTATAATCAACAACCTCGGGTCACTTTCCCCAAATGCCGTCCCGAGAGGTGGTCTCTCAAGAAGGTCCATCGGTGAGGGCCCTTCCTCCACTTTAGATGACCTTCCCCTCGGGAGTTATCCATGTGATGGAGGAGGACCTCGACGGGGACTCTAACCGCACGAAAAGTCATACGCCCATCTTATGGAGAGTTTGGCCATCACATCGACGACGGTAAGCGGCGCGCCCATTTTGCTCGGGCGAAGATCTGTGGTGTTCTCACGCCTCATCTGAGCCTTGGTTATCCGTATATCCTGGCTAATTATGAAGTGGCGGTGCTAGTTGATTCGGGAGCTCACAACATCCTCTTCGGGAGGCCTTCAGTGATACAACCTGGAAATACCCGGCTAGAAGATGTGTCCACTCCCTTTTGGATTCGCAGGCACATGGTCCACCCGACGCAGATTTCATTGCCTTTAACTCTGGGTGAAAAGCCCACCAAAAACTAGTATAATCCCTTTCCTTATCGTGGATGCTTCATCCACTTATAATAATATTCTTGGGCACCCTTTCCTCCGTATTTCCTGCACACCGAAGTTGAAATTTCGTGGGACAATTGGTGGGAGAAGTTCGTGGAGAATGAAAGCCTCCAAGCCGCTATGTGCAAATGGTTCGGACGATCAAAAGAAGGCCAGAACTGAAGACCTAAAAGGCAAAGCTGTCATCGCTACCAACATCTGCGTCCTGGAGGAATTTCCCCCCAAGGCTGATAAGATAGAGGAGGGAGAACTGGTGGAGATCGCTCCGGGAAAGGTCACACGGATAGCACAACAGTTGGATATTAAAGGAGAGCTGGTGGCCTGCTTAAAGGAGAATGAGGACATCTTTGCAAGAGATGTGCATGATCTCACGGGTATCCATCCTCAAGTAGCGGAACACCACCTCAACATCATTAGAGGAGTCCGACCCGTCCAACAGAAGAGGTGACATTTTGGACCCGAGAAAGACAAGATCATAGCTGAGGAGGTGGATAAGCTACTAAAAGCGGGCCATGTAAAGGAAATCCAGTTTCCCGAATGGGTTTCTAATGTAGTCTTGGTCCCCAAGCCTTCTGGGCAATGGAGGATGTGTATCGATTTCCGTGATTTGAATAAAGCATGCCCTAAAGACTGCTACCCCTTGCCTCGTATTGATCAATTGGTGGATTCTACTATAGGATATGAAGTGGTTTCCCTAATGGATGCCTATCAGGGATATCATCAAATACCTTTGGCCGAAGAGGATCGAAAGAGGGTTAGCTTTGTGACTGCAGGGGAATTATATGCCTATGTGGTCATGACGTTTGGATTGAAGAACGCCGGGGCTACATATCAGCGCCTTATGGATAAAATTTTTGCTGAACAGAAAGGGAAGAATGTGGAGGTCTACGTGGATGACATCCTGGTCAAGTCAAAGGTCACTCGGGATTTAGTCAAGGACTTGAATGAAACCTTCGCTACGTTAAGGCGATTTAATATGAAGCTAAACCCTAACAAATGCTTGTTCGGGGTAAAAAGTGGCAAGTTCTTGGGGTACATTGTGACTGAGAAGGGGTTGCAAGCCAACCCCGAGAAGGTGAAGGCCTTATGCAACATGAAATCACCTACTAATTTGCAAGAGACCCAGAAGTTAGTGGGAAGGATTGTTTCTTTATCCCGATTCATAGCCAGATTGGCGGACAAGGGGCTACCTTTCTTCAAGATCTTGCGCAAAGCTACTAAATTTCAGTGGGACGATCAATGTGAACAAGCTTTCCAGGAGTTGAAGAGATATCTGGCCGGACTCCCACTACTGGCTAAACCAATACATGGAGAACCATTATGGATGTATCTGGCCGTCTCAGAAGGAGCCATTAGTTCGGTATTACTGAAACAAGAAGATTCTCACCAGCAACCTATTTACTATACCATCCATATTCCATAAGGCGAATTCCGTTATACGAAGTTAGAGAGGCTGGCATATATCTTAGTGCTAACCGCTCGCAAACTGAGGCCATACTTTTTGGCTCATCCTATCACCGTTTTAACACATAGCGAATTGGGCAAGGTCGTCACTAAGCCAAATTTCTCGGGAAGGTTAGCCAAATAGGTGGTAGAGCTAAGCGAGTATGATATACACTACCAACCTCGCACGGTCATCAAGGCCCAGGCACTCGCTGATTTCTTGGCCGAGGTACCTTGTGGTTCGGAAGAAGGTTCAGCTATGAAGGAGAGGGAATCAAAGGCATGGAATATATTCGTAGATGGCTCTTCAGGATCTACAGGCAGTGGTGTTGGTGTTCTATTAATTACCCCGGAGGGTGAAGAAACTCGATTAGCCATTCGCCTGGAATATCGGGCATCTAATAATGAAGCGGAATATGAAGCTATCATAGCGGGATTGCAGGCTGCTAGAGCGGTAGGGGCTTCTTCCATTGTGATCCACTCGGATTCCCAGTTGGTAATATCCCAACTTCAAGGTTCTTTATGGTTGGGAGGAAAGGCTGCACAAGTACTTGAAAGCTTTTGAGAAAGAAAAGCTCAATTTCATCAGTCCTCTTTGGAGCACAATGAGAAGGCAGATGAATTGGCTCGGATGGCTAGCGTTGTGGGAGGAATAAAATCATCGGAGACGATCCAGGCGAGAATTCACACTTCCTTAGCAATTTGCAACATAGAGGGAGACGCACCCGAATCAAGCCTAATTTTTGATTGGAGAACCGATATCATAGCTTATTTACGGCATGGGAAGATTCCTGAAGGGAAAATTGCGGCATCTACTTTAATACACCGAGCCAAACGGTTCATCCTCTTAAATGAAGACCTGTACAAGACCTCTTTCGGGCGACCCTTGTTAAAATGCCTAGGAAATGAGGATGCGGAATGGGTACTCTGGGAGATCCATGAAGGATGTTGCAGCAATCATTTAGGAGGGAGAGCTTTAGCAAGAAAGACCTTGTTAGCCGGATACTTTTGGCCTACTCTTCAACGAGATGCGGCTCGTATAGTGCAAAGTTGCATCGCTTAAGCATAGCTTAGATTACGGCGACCGGTGAGTTAATGAAAGTTGTAGTCTCTTCTGTCCTTTTGACCAATGGGGAATGGATATAGTGGGTCCGATACCAACGACACCTTCTGACGTAAGAGGTTTTATTGGTCGCTGTGGATTATTTTTCCAAATGGGTGGAGGCCGAGCCCTTAGCCAAAATTACTGAGAATGCCGTAATATAGTTCTTATGGAGAAATATCATTTTTCGGTATGGTATCCCTCGAAAAATAGTCAGTGATAATGGGCGACAGTTCCAAGGGAAAAAGATTCAAGAATGGTGCCAAAGTCTCAACATTGACAAGCTTTCACTTGGTAACTCACCCTCAGCGAATGGACAAGTGGAGGTAACGGATCCTCATTCAAGGATTAAAGACCAAGTTGGGTGCTCGGAGAAGCGGGTGGAAGAGCTACCAGCGTCTGTGGGCCTATCGAACCACACCTAAGGCAATGACAGAGAGACTCCTTTAGTTTGGTATATGGGCGGAGGCCGTTATTCGGCCAAGTTTTGTTGGATAGCGCTCGGGTAAAAGCATACGAGCCAGATCAGAACCAATTTATCCGAAGCACCGAATTAGACCTGGTGGAGGAAAGGCGGGAGATGGCCCGGAGGCGAGCGAAATTTTACAAGCAGAGAGTTCAGCGAGCCTTTAATAAGAAAGTGGTGCCTCGGAGATTTCAAGAAGGAGATTGGGTTTTGCGTAAGGTCAATCCCGCTGGAGATCCTGGAAAGTTGGCTCCCAACTGGGAGGGACCCTACGAGATAGCACTTGCGTAGCGTGGTCAAAGATATTATCTCGAAAGATTTACCAAGGCAAAGAGCTTCCACGACCTTGGAACGCCCTTCACTTGAAGCTCTTTCACACTGTAGGAGAAATATGAAATAGAAAAGGAGAAATTATGAAACTCAGAGGGGGTGTTTATTGAATTGATTATATTAATTAAATGCCAAGTGCTCTCTAAATTTCATTAAGGGGTTATTTACAAGGGCAATACGGTATTACCAATGAGTATTGAAGGAGAAACAGAAAAATAGAAAGGAAATTCCCGTTTCAAAATGAGATATTGTATTACAGCTTAAATCGTTCAGGAGGATAACGTTTGAACCCAGCCTCCCAATTTAAAGAAAATGAAGGATAAGTTAGAGGAGGTAATCCTTGGGCAGCATACTGCCGAACCACGTCATTGAATCCGTCCTGATAGGTGGCGCGCATTAAAATAATGAGTCGCTCCTGGCGGTTCGGACGGTCAGGGCTTCGTTCTCGATGCCGCCTCTCGCACTTTTATTGTTGTTCGCGAAGATTTCGACGCATGTCCACATAGCGCCGTGACACCTCCATAATTGTGTCAGCCAGGGTGCAAATGTCATCAGCTCGAGAACTTTGGTCCTGCTGCACAAGGTGTGTCATCTCCACCATATTTTGGCGCATGGAAGCTGAAATCCCCTCCACTGCTTCGGAATATGATCTGGTTCGGGCAAGTTCAGAGCTCATCCTCTGGAGGGAAGTCTCTTGCCTGCGTAGACGGGCATGAGCATGCGCCCGGGAATTTATAAGGGAGGAGTTTTCTTGTACCTCCTTGCATAAGCGGGTGCGAAGGTCCCCTATCTTATCTTGTGCTCGCTAATATTGAACCTGAAGACGAGCGAGGGCGTCGGAATCTTGTTGCTTCCCCTTGAGAAGCTCTGCTACCTGCCCTTGAAGATGTATTAACTCTTGAGCCAAGGAAGATTCTGTGTTAAGAGAGGCCAACTGGATTTCTTGCTGGGGGACGAGTGGATCTGCCCCTGGACATAATTGCGCCTTCAATACTGCAATAGTGTCAGCATCCCTCTGTATTTGTTGGTGGGCCTCGGCTAATTGCTCCTGGCACCGGGATAATTGGTGGGACAGGAGTCGTTCCCGATTCTGAGCATTCGCTAAATCTTCCCGTTGTTGCCGTTCCCATTCTCGGGCTTGAGCCCGGTATTGGTGAAGGGAACGATCCAATTCTCAGTGGTTGGTTAGGGCCTACATGCCTGTTGAAGAGAAGAGAAATGGGTCAGTTAAACAAAGCTAAGGAAATTGATTAAGAAAACGTACCAGGTCCAAAGCATGATGCAGGCCTTCCATACGAGGAGTCATCTCCTCTAAGTTCAGAATCCGAAGACTCCTGGGAGAAAGGGAAGAAGATGGGACGGATGATGCCGAAGGGGGAATCTCACTCGTCAAGGGAAGAATGGAGGCGATATTCGGTGGCGGAGAATGGAGAGAAGGAGGAGTCTTATTCAAAAGGTCCATGGAAGTGGTGGTCAAGGGTGGTATATTCGGAGATGCGGGGAGAATGGGCGTCACATTTGTTTGGTAGGTGAAGTCGGAAGGAAAAATCGAAGGAGGCTGATAGGAGGAGGGTCCTGGAGAAGATGAGATGATGAGCACTGGGTCGGGGAAGCCTTCCATGAGGATTTTAGAAGTAGAAGGCTCCTGATTAGGGTCTACAGGAAGAGGAGGACTCTTCAGGCGATAAACAAAGGGGGAGGTTGGCAGCGAAGGAATGTCAACCGCCATGGGTTCAGGAGAGGAATGACGGGCCGAGGAAGGAGAAGACAGGGGCGGTATAACCTCTATCATCGGCGGACATGAAAGTATCTCCTTCCCAGATGCATCCCCAGGTTGTGGGGAAGAAGAAGGCGACTCAACGCCATGGCGGAGGGAGGCAAAGGGGGAAAGTTAGGGCTTGTACAGGTAGGAGGAAGTGAAGAGGGACTGATGACCCCGACTTCCTTCGAGATGGGGGTAGCGAAAGTCACCGAAGGAGGAGAGGGAGAATGACGAGGTGATTCCCATATGATGGTGATCGAAGGAGGTGAAGAAGAAGAAGAAGCTAAGTGACACACCTGCCATTTATCTGTGTAGCGGCCCGCTATTTCCTGGAAGAAGGTGGAATGCATCTCGGATATCTGAAAATAACGAAAGACGAGGAACCAGGAAGGAAAGATCGAAGAAACGAAATTTGGCGGCGGAGGAGCAATCAGACGAAGAAGAGGAAGACCAAAAGGTGAAAGGATGAAGATAGCAGAAAAAACGAGGACGAAAGAGTCCCCTATAAAAAGAGGAAGAATGGGCTTGCAGCTGTTAATGGGCTTCGCGTCGGTAGTGAAAGGGAAAGAAGGATTTATTTTTCCTAAATAGCCCATTATATACAAAAATGCTATCCCCGAGCGGAAGTTATCCCCGTGTGGTGGTGGAACGGAAGAACCGAGACTCCTCGGTTACTATTTACTCTATATACAAAATGCTATCCTTGAGCGAAGTTATCCCAGTGTGGTGGTGGAGCGGAAGAACCGAGACTCTCGATTACTATTTACTCTATATAAAAATGCTATCCCTTGAGCGAAGTTCTCCCGTGTGGTGGTGGAGCGGAAGAACCGAGACTCCTCGGTTACTATTTACTCTATATACAAAATGCTATCCCATGAGCGAAGTTATCCCGTGTGGTGGTGGAAAGGAAGAACAGAGACTCCTCGGTTACTATTTACTCTATATACAAAATGATATCCTTGAGCGAAGTTATCCCTGTGTGATGGTGGAACGGAAGAACCGAGACTCCTCGGTTACTATTTACTCTATATACAAAATGCTATCCCCGCAGAGCGGAATTTATCCCCGTGTGGTGGTGGAACGTAAGAACCGAGACTCCTCGGTTACTATTTACTCTATATACAAAATGCTATCCTTGAGCGAAGAGTTATCCCGTGTGGTGGTGGAACGGAAGAACCGAGACTCCTCGGTTACTATTTACTCTATATACAACATGCTATCCCCGCAGAGCGGAAGTTTATCCCCGTGTGGTGGTGTTACGGTAGAACCGATACTCCTCGGTTACTTTTTTCTCTATATAAAAATACTATCTCAGAGCGAAGTTATCCGTGTGGTGGTGGAGGAAGAACCGAGACTCTCGGTTACTATTTACTCTATATACAAAATGCTATCCGCATGCGAAGTTATCCCGTGTGGTGGTGGAACGGAAGAACCGAGACTCCTCGGTTACTATTTACTCTATATACAAAATGCTATCCCCGCAGAGCGGAAGTTTATCCCCGTGTGGTGGTGGAACGGAAGAACTGAGACTCCTCGGTTACTATTTACTCTATATAAAAAATGCTATCCCCGCAGAGCGGAAGTTATCCCCGTGTGGTAGTAGAACGGAAGAACCGAGATTCCTCGGTTACTATTTACTCTATATACAAAATGCTATCCCCGCAGAGCGGAAGTTATCCCCGTGTGGTGGTGGAACGGAAGAACCGAGACTCCTCGGTTACTATTTACTCTATATAAAAAATGCTATCCCCGCAGAGCGGAAGTTATCCCCGTGTGGTGGTGGAACGGAAGAACCGAGATTCCTCGGTTACTATTTACTCTATATAAAAAATGCTATCACCGCAGAGCGGAAGTTATCCCCGTGTGGTGGTGGAACGGAAGAACCGAGACTCCTCGGTTACTATTTACTCTATATAAAAAATGCTATCCCCGCAGAGCGGAAGTTATCCCCGTGTGGTGGTGGAACGGAAGAACCGAGATTCCTCGGTTACTATTTACTCTATATAAAAAATGCTATCCCCGCAGAGCGGAAGTTATCCCCGTGTGGTGGTGGAACGGAAGAACCGAGACTCCTCGGTTACTATTTACTCTATATAAAAAATGCTATCCCCGCAGAGCGGAAGTTATCCCCGTGTGGTGGTGGAACGGAAGAACCGAGACTCCTCGGTTACTATTTACTCTATATAAAAAATGCTATCCCCGCAGAGCGGAAGTTATCCCGTGTGGTGGTGGAACGGAAGAACCGAGACTCCTCGGTTACTATTTACTCTATATACAAAATGCTATCCCCGCAGAGCGGAAGTTTATCCCCGTGTGGTGGTGGAACGGAAGAACCGAGACTCCTCGGTTACTATTTACTCTATATACAAAATGCTATCCCCGCAGAGCGGAAGATATCCCCGTGTGGTGGTGGAACGGAAGAACCGAGACTCCTCGGTTACTATTTACTCTATATACAAAATGCTATCCCCGCAGAGCGGAAGTTATCCCGTGTGGTGGTGGAGCGGAAGGCAAGAGACTCCTCGGTTACTATTTACTCTATATACAAATGTTATCCTCAAGCAGAGCGGAAGTTATCCCCGTGTGGTGGTGGAACGGAAGAACCGAGACTCCTCGGTTACTATTTACTCTATATAAAAAATGCTATCCCCGCAGAGCGGAAGCTATCCCCGTGTGGTGGTGGAACGGAAGAACCGAGACTCCTCGGTTACTATTTACTCTATATACAAAATGCTATCCCCGCAGAGCGGAAGTTATCCCCGTGTGGTGGTGGAACGGAAGAACCGAGACTCCTCGGTTACTATTTACTCTATATCCAAAATGCTATCCTGCGCAGAGCGGAAGTTATCCCGTGTGGTGGTGGAGCGGAAGAACCAGACTCTCGGTTACTATTTACTCTATATACAAAATGCTATCCGCAGAGCGGAAGTTATCCCGTGTGGTGGTGGAGCAGGAGAACCAGGATTCCTCGGTTACTACTTACTTTATGTGCATATCCTCATGAGAGAAGATATCCCGTGTGGTGGTGGAACGGAAGAACCGAGATTCCTCGATTATTATTTATTCTATGTCTCAGTTGCTTGTATTAATCAACTTTATATGGTTGTATTCTTGTGCCATAGTAGAGTCGGCTCGTCTAAGGGGTCTATATACCCAGATTGAAAAGGCGGAGAGCGAAAATATGCCCCAAATTACATGTAAATACAAAAGGAGTAAAGAGTAGTACAACTCGAGAAGGTCTGGAGGAAGGAGATATACTAGGAAGTTCGATGATACGGAGAACTACATACTCACCATCTACAAGGATAAACAACAAAAGAAACCCTAATACATCTAGGGTATTACAATTCTTTATTATGCGGAACGGATGGAGTTTCCTTGCGCGGTCGGGGTTGGCACAGTAGCTGCTGAAGATAAGACTGCTTCAAGAAGATTTGCCGGGATAGTTCTTTTTGGGACCCTATCAGTTGTTGACGCAGGGAACGATTATGGGCGAAAGTTTCCTCCATATTCTGTAAACACTTCACTTGTTCCTACAAGATGGCTATGTATCGGCGGTCATTTATCATTCTTTAGAAGGCGAGGAATCTGCCTGTTCGATATTCTCATCCATGACAAGCAAAGGAAAAAGGAGAATGGTGGAAGCTATCAGGTAAAGGTCGGTGGGTTTTTATGGCGACGAAGGGGAAGAGTGCATTCATTGGTAGGAGATGTGAGAACCATAAATGCCGATACAGAAGAGGAAACGTGGGGGCAGTAGCAGGAAGGTTGACGGGACTACAATCATAATTAAGAGGGTCCGAATCCCCGAGACATGATAGAGGAAGATATGTTCAGATCAGATTACTATCCTTTTGGAAGACAAAAGCCTTACTTCTACGGGAAAAAGACAAAAATAGATATCATTTGCCTCCCTTATTTTTTTTTATTAACATATTTGAAACGATTACATTAACTTGATCTACAAAGATTTTCCATGATTACTCCTAACAGATGAAGCGGGAGATGTCTCTTTGGGGGGAGAAGGAGCTAATATAACTCTGAAGTGTTCGCCTTGGGGTGGAGGAATAACTGGTGGACCTTCATCGAAAGGGGAAGGACGAGTCCTCGCTGGGGGAACTGGGATGAAAGCCAACGCGGGCGGAAGTGAAGGAAGTTCATCAACGGCGCGGGGGTCTCCAAGTACTCCCGGTGAAGGGGATTCCATACCCTATTGCGGAAGGAGGGGAAAGGAGCGCGGAAGGATCTCCCCGCTGGAGGGGTGGGAGTTGGACCAAAAGGCGGAAAAGGTAGGGGATGGAAGACTGAAGTGGCGGTTGATCGGGTCTCCGAATCTGCATCATCCTCAGAGACCCAGTCCTGTATTTCAAAAGATTCTGATTCCGAAGAAATTTCAATGGGATGCCCTACCGAAGCCATGATGGTAAGATAACAGGACGAAGACAAGGGGGACGAAGGACTTATAATGGAAGGAGAATGGCGAAAAAGTTCTGGGGAAGGGGGAGAAGACGAAGAGGCTGGCATCTTTTCCGAAGCTGGAGGAAGGATAGGGAAAATCAACGAGCAAAAGGCCATTTAAAGTGATGTCCGAACCAAAATCGGGGCGGATGTGGATACTAGTAGGCAAAATCCCGTAAGAGAGCCCCGAACCAGCCTGGCGATGGCGTTATATGGTACGAGTAAAGAAATAACAAGGGAAAGCTCAAAATTGGTCCAGAAACCTCGACTCGCTAGAGAACACGCGAGGACCGTAATGGACAGACATATTGATAAGAGTCAGCTCTTAACAGTAAAGAAAAAGTTATTACCGAAAAAATGGTGCGAGATTACAACTCAAATCGCTCGGGAACATTTAGCCAACGCCGATCTGAGGATCTAAGTGGCTGGTGTCCACGCCGGGAGGTGGATATCCTTGTTCGGCGTTTTGAGCTACAGCCCCCTCGAAGCCTAATATAAAGAGATCTACCCCTTTCTTGACATAGCGCCTCTTGAGGTCGGCTTCCTGCTCCTTTAATTGGTCCTGATATTGAGCCACCTGAGTTTGACTTTCCGCCAATTTGATCGCCAAAGCATCTCTCTCGGTGGCTGCCTTTATAGCTCGCTGTCCTAAGGCTGAAAGGGCTTCAAGATACTCCTGTTGGAGGGTGGATTGCTACTGGGCCACCGGTGATAAGGTTCGGGGAAGAGCCGTTATTGCAGAGGAAAGTTCCTGACACTTCTTTGCACAGGATTCCCGAGTAATGGCCCAGGCTTGACGTTCCAGGTTAAGGCGGTTGCATTCTTGTTGAAGCTGTGAGATAGTAGCCGCAGAGTCAGCATCCTTGATCATGGCATCCATAAGATATCTTTTGTATTCCTTCAACTCCCGAGCCAATTCATCTACTTGTTGCAGTTCGCTGGATTGGAGAAAAATCCGCTGCTCCAAGTCCTCATTCTTTCGCTGCAGCTCCTCTTTCTCGCTCCGTACCAGGGCTAGCTGCATCATCGCTTCCTCGCATTGGCCCCTCATATCAGTTTCCTTCACCTCTTGCTCGCTCAGTTGCTGAACGAGTTTTTTCTGTTGTGACACGGAGGCGAAGTGGCGAGTTTCCACGGTAGATTGAAAGCGGGCCAGCCGAGTGACCATCTTATCATCTTTGGCGGGCCTTGAGGAAAAGCATCATTACAAATTGGCATATAGTAATACTTGCAGTAAAGAGAAAAGGGAGAAATAAGAGATACCTCAGCAAGTAGCTTGCCCACTTGCTCGCATGGGCCTTGTACGCCTGACTGATTAAAGAATTTCACCTCCGAGGGGTACCGAATTTGCAGCAGGGACCCTAACATGACCCTCGGAGGAACAGGAAGGGAGGGGTCTTCCCCTTCGGAGGAGGTTGGAGGCCTGATAAGGTGAAGGGGGGAGGGAGCATCCCTTAGGTCCGAAGGAACAGGAGCTTGGAGTGGCTCCACATGAGAAGGTGGAGGTGAATTTAGCGCCGAGGGGGAGGAGTGAAGAAAATGAGAAGGAGAATCCCCTCCTTGAGGAGATGGAGAATAGACAGGGGAGGTAGTACCTTCTCTTCGTGGTTCATAAATGGTCGTGAGACCTGTGGATCCGGTTGAGGGAGATGGTAGATGAGCTTGAGGCTCCTTTCTTAACAGTCGCATGACTTTTTCCAAGGAGGTGACTGCTTTGTGGGTTTGCCTCGTTAGGCTCGCCGCCTTCTTCTTCTTAGCGACCTCGATCGACTCCCCTTCCACGAGCCTTAGAATCAGATTATCTACAAGATATACTGGTAAGAAAGATGGATGACCTAAAAAGGAAGTCACATTGCAGGATAAATGTCACCCTACCTACAGCAACCGAAGTCGTCAGAGGTAGAGGAGACAATCCAAAATGGCGCAGGAGGGGAGTCTCTAGCAGATGGTTGAGCAGAGTGTATCTCCCTAAAACTCTATACACCTCAGAAAGGACATTTGGTCCTCATTTCGGAAGGAAGGCAATTTGGGAAGGTCTACTTTACAAATATCGGAATGAGGTAAAGGCTCCGGAAGCTCTACAAAGAAGTATAGTGCTTCCCAGCCCTTGTGGGAAGTAGGCAGGTTCACCAGAAATTGGCAGTCTGAACGACTAGACAAATAGAAGAGGCCTGCCTTAGAAGACTTTAATTGGAAGAAGCAATGGAATAGTTCTGGGGTCAAAGGGAGGTTCAAATGTTGGAACACTGTGTGGGCTCCCGATAGAATTCGGAAGGAGTTGGGGGTGAATTGGTTCAGGGGTAATCTGTAGAAGTCTAGGAGGTCCAAGTAGACCTGTGGTGCCGGCAAAGATAGGCCGTTAAAGAATTGTTCGGAGAAAAAGCATGTCAAACCAGGAGGAGGAGTATGAGGTCGATCTGACTTAGTCGTGAAAGCTTGACATTTTATAGAAGGATCTATGTAGTCGTTCTTGATATTAAAGAAATAATGGTTACAATCTAACTGGGTTATGGTATGTTCATACCAGGCGGGTGGAGAGGTAGTCCTAAGAGCCATGAGTGTTAAACTAAGCAAAGCACTTACTCGGGGGTAAGGGAGAACCGTGCGAGAAGGGAAGGACTGAATCGCCAAAACACCACCGGGGAAAATCATGGAAGAAGAAGTACAAGACTGGATTGTTAGGCACGCTAAATGATACCTAAGAGGAGAAGGCGGAGGTTTATATAGGGTTTCCCGTGACGATTCAATTTCACAGAGAGAGAAGGAGAAGCGGAGCCCATGGGCCCATCAGGCGACCTGGGGCATACAAGGGAGTTATAAAGGAAAAGGTGGATTCAAGCGGAGGAATGAAGAATAGGGCATAAACTTTACGCACATTTGGAAAGTCAAGCTTATAACTTCGCTTGACTATTTTTCGGGGTTGACTAATGATACTACTGGTACTTTTTTCCCAATAGAAGAGTTAGCAGGTGACCCGTGACCCGTCCCCAAAACACCTGGTTCAGCCAAAGGGGAAAAGGAGAAACAAAGACGGCGAGAGTTATCGAAGCCATTAGCGCGAGGCGAGTTAGACGAAGCCATTGACACGGCGAGAGTTATCGAATGTCGACACGAGCGACGAGAGGTCATCGGCACGGACAAGTAGCGAGAGCCATCGGCGCGGCGAATGCTAGAAGCAAGGGGCGGTGGAAAAGAGGCAGAAGGCACTTCGCTAACAGAGGACTAGGAACTGGTTCAACTAGGCAATTCCAGAAGCCAATGGGATGGAGGAAGGGTCAACTCAACCTAATCGACGCGAAAGAAGTTTGGTACGGGAAAAAGGAGAATTGGTTCGGTTTAAGGAGAAACCCTAAGGCTAGGTCACCTATGGTATAGGGGCCTAAGTTAACTTCACCCAAAGCAGAGGGGTGAGGGACAGTTTAACCTCGTTGCCTGAAAAGTAAAGGGAAAGGTGCTATGCAACGGCTTGGGGGGCCCCACGCAATATTCGGGGGAGTCCTCGTTCCTCATATTTGTAACAGAATTATTCTCCAGGAGGAGGAGGTGGCCACGTGTACGATGGAGATAATCCACGACGTTACGTTGAAGGAGGAGGGGAAGATAAAAGGGAGAGAGGAAGGAAGGAGAAAAAGGGGAGAGATAGATCCGCAATCATTGGCATCCAGCAAGAGAGAAGGGGAGACGAGAGAAAAGGAAGAACGATCTCGCCGGAGAAGGAGGACGGAGATCTGCTGTTTGTTAAGTCTCTTGTATTTTCCTCATCTTGTAACATCATTGTAAGAGGTCCTTTCTCCTCCACCCTTGCTTTCTGTAAAGGAGGATCTTCATAGTGAAAGTGCTTAGGCACCGCATCTGGTGAGAAACCTCACCCCCGTGGAGTAGGAATCCTTATTCCGAACCACGTTACATCTCGTATCTGAATCTCGATTGCTGGTGTCGGGTTTTCGTGTTTCGTCTACTTTATTTTCTTATTCTTTACTGATCGCTGCCGGAGGACAATATTTCGAGACCTCCCTCATCGCTTCATCGCCTTGAAAACAGAGCGAACGGATTTTTCCCCCGCACCCGCATCATCCGATAATCCTCATAAGTGCAGGACGAAGGATTCGTCAAACGATTGACGAATACCTCTCCGGAGAAGCGAGTTTTTGAAGACTCATTTTGAATCCGAATTTTGATTCAGATTGTGATCTTCTCTCGATCACATCGTCTTCGACACGAGGTTAGTGACTCGTATGAAGATGAGGCTCATGACTTTGTGAAGTCATCCCAAAGATACTTGGCGTAGATACGGATAGAGGCGATTCTAGCGAGGATCGCTCCGGTTGATGCCTTTCCCGCTACACGTGATACGTCAGGTATACATAGAATAAATTTCTTTTTATTACAAAATTTGAAACTACGGTTATGTCTACACATATTGTACTATGCTTGGGTGTGGTGTGTGTGTTGTAATAAATAAGATTTATTATTTTTATTTCTTCCGCTGTGCACATGTTTACGAAACATATTCGAAAATACACTCGTCGCGGTGCCGGAAACCTAAAAGTGGTATCAGAGCCAGGTTGTGTTTCGACATAATCGTAAAATTGTTTTGCGATAGTCATAATGGTATTAATGGAAATTTTCTACTTTTGGAAAGTTAGAAGTATTTATGGAAATTTTTTAATTTTGTAAAATCTAGAAGTATTTATGGAAATCTTCTACTTTTGGAAAGTTAGAAGTATTTATGGAAATTGATAATTTCCATAAATAAAATATTTGATTAGATTTGGAAATTTGTTTCCTAATTTAATCATGATTTGATTTGGAAAATCAAATCTTAAAATATTTTATTTTCATGAGTAGTTTTGATGATTTAGGAAATTTGTTTCCTAAAATGACTTTCCTTAATCAACACTTTCCACAAATAAAATATGTGATTAGATTTGGAAATTTGTTTCCTAATTTAATCATGATTTGATTTCGAGAATCAAATCTTAAACATATTTTATTTTCATAAATAGTTATGACATATAAGGAAATTTTGTACATGTCATAATTGTATGTCATGTAATTGAATTAGATGCATATCAGTATGTCATGCGTGTCGTGACATGTAGATGTATGTCATGTATGTCATGTATGTCATGTCATATAGATAATAGTTATTTGCATGCAAAGAGGATGAGACATAAAACCCTTACTCAATATTAAAGCCTACACCTTCCATTAATATGGTTAGAACCAGAGTTCCATTTCTTGTTTGGGTTGTTGGACTCTCTCAAAGCCCGGCTCGAACCCGAACATGTTAAAACCATGGAATAGTTTAATACTAATATGGTAAGAGTCAGAGGTCAATCGTTAGCTTTGGTTGTTGGACTCTCTCCAAGCCGGGCTAATTGGTTGAATGCACTCTAACCATATTAAAACTATGTCTTGATTAATGGGTTGGCTTTAACCTGGAGCATCGGCTTGTTGGACTCTCTCCAAGGTCGATGTAAAGGGAGGTGAAGGGTGCTATGCATATGATGCATACTTGTTAATGAGTTAACAACCCGATGTATGTGTGAACATTCAATTAGTTGATAGCACATTGTGATAGTTGCATATATGTGATATGCAATCGGTATATTTGATACCTACCAACGTAGTTATGAATGGCTTGTTGGACTCTCTCCAAGGTTATTCATATCTATGTTGGATATCCGGCCATTCGGAGATGGACCTACGATCTCCCGAAGTGTTTTTTGGGGTTTTTTGAAAATCGAAAAATGAATGGGATTTATAAATGTATGTTGATGCATTTTAAAATCATTTTCTCATATATGTTCATTTTGTATTTCTAGGTTAATCGATTGATCATGACGTCTTTGAATTTGCGCACTATTTTGGATTCAAAAAAATTGACTGGGCCTAAATTCCTGGACTAGCTTAGAAACTTGAGAATTGTTCTCAAGGTGGAAAAACTAGCATACGTCCTTGAAGAGCCTCTTCCCAACCATCCTAGGGACGATGCAACTCCAGACCAATTGTTGGCCTATTAGAAACATGTGGCAGATTCTGAACTGGTGAGTTGTATAATGCTAGCTGCGATGGTACCGGAGTTGCAAAAGCAGCATGAGCATATGAATGCTAATACCATAGTCTTCCATCTTCATGAGTTGTTTGATGAGCAAGCGAGATCCGAAAGGTTCAAAGTCTCCAGGCTCGTCTTCACCTCTAAGATGCAAGAAGGTTCGTCTGTAGTACAGTTTGTGCTAAAGATGAATGGGTACATCGAGCGGCTGGCCACCCTCAGGTTTGTGATGGATCATGAATTAAGTATTGACTTAATTCTACATTGGTTACCCAAGAGTTTCTCACAATTTGTGATTAACTATCGGATGAACAAATTATAATCCACTATTCCTAAGCTCCTCAATATGTTGAAGACAGAGAGCATTGTGAAGCATGAGGAGAAGGCGGTTCTATTAGTTGATTCCTCAAAGAAAGGTTCTAAGAGGAAGGCAGAAAAAGGGAAGAATAAGAAGGCTAAGAAGGCAGAACCAGCACAAAAAGGCACTTGCCATCATTGTGGCAAGGAAGGCCACTGGCGAAGAAACTGCAAGATTTATCTTGAGTCCGTGAAGAAGAAGAAGGCATTTGATGCCCCATCATCTTCAGGTATCTTCATTATTGATTGTCATTCTATTTCCTTAGACACTTGGGTATTGGATACTGGGTGTGGCTCACATATATGTAATGACATACAAGAGCTAAGGAATGGAAGAAGACTCATCAGAGGGGAGTCAAATTTGTGAGTTGGCAATGGAGCAAAGGTTGCTCTGGTCACCATCGGAACTTATTTGCTGAAGCTTCCTAGTGGACTAGTCTTGGAACAAGACAATTGCTATTGTGTTCCTTCTCTAATAAAGAATATTGTTTCTATTTCCTACTTAAATAGAAATTGTTACCATTTGACATTTAGTAACAATTGTTGTTATATAACTTTGAATGGTGTACTTTATGGAACTGGAACTTTAAGCAATGGTATTTATACGTTGGACGTATCCAGTGACATTTTCAATATCGAAGCGAGCAACAAGCGTGCTTGAAAGGATAATCAATTAGACTCTTATATGTGGCATTGTCGTCTTGGCCATGCAAACAAGAAATGCATGTCCGAATTACACCGATGTGGAATTCTGGAATCGTTTGAATTGGATTCATACGATACATGCGAATCATGCTTAAAAGGCAAGATGACTAAGTTACCTTTTACAGGAAAAGGTGAATGAGTGGGAGAGTTGCTAGGTCTAATACATACTGATGTATGTGGACCTATGTCAACTCAAGCTTTAGGAGGCTATAGCTACTTCATTACCTTCATCGATGATCACTCACGGCTAGGGTATGTGTTCTTGATGAAATACAAGTCTGAAGCATTTGAAAGGTTCAAAGAGTTCAGAAATGAAGTAGAGAAACAACATGACAAGAGTATTAAAATACTTCGATCGGATCGAGGTGGTGAATACTTAAGTCAAGAGTTTCTAGATTATCTCAGAGACAATGGTATATTGTCTCAATGGACTCTGCCATATACACCACAGCATAATGGTGTATCTGAGAGGCATAACTGGACCTTGTTGGACATGGTCAGGTCAATGATGAATCATGCGAATCTTCGCAAGTCCTTTTGGGGCTATGCACTTCAGACATCTATTTACTTGTTAAACAGAATGTCAACCAAGGTAGTCTCCACTACTCCATATGAGATATAGAATAGTAAGAAACCTCATGTATCTTACTTGAAGATTTGGGGTTATCCTGCTTATGTGAAGCGGACTGTATTTGACAAATTGAATGCTAAGTCTGCTTATGTGAATGGAGTTCTTTATGGGATTGGAACTTTAAGCAATGGTGTTTATACGTTGGACGTATCCAGTGACGATTTCAATATCGAAGCAAGCAACACGCATGCTCGAAAGGATAATCAAATAGAATTCTATATGTGGCATTGTCGTCTTGGCCATATAAACAAGAAACGCATGTTCGAATTACACCGATGTGGAATTCTGGAATCGTTTGAATTGGATTCATACGATACATGCGAATCATGCTTAAAAGGCAAGATGACTAAGTTACCTTTCTTTGGAAAAGGTGAGCAGTGGGAGAGTTACTAGGACTAATACATACTGATGTATGTGGACCTATGTCAACTCAAGCATTAGGAGGCTATAGCTACTTCATTACCTTCACCGATGATCACTCACGGTTTGGGTATGTGTTCTTGATGAAACACAAGTCTGAAGACTTTGAAAGGTTCAAAGAATTTAGAAATGAAGTAGAGAAACAACATGACAAGAGTATTAAAATACTTCGATCAGATCGAGGTGGTGAATACTTAAGTCAAGAGTTTCTTGATTATCTAAGAGACAATGGTATATTGTCTCAATGGACTCCGCCATATACACCACAGCATAATGGTGTATCTGAGAGGCGTAATCGGACCTTGTTGGACATGGTCAGGTCAATGATGAATCATGCGACTCTTCCCAAGTCCTTTTGGGGCTATGCACTTCAGACAACTGTTTACTTGTTAAACAGAATGCCTACCAAGGTAGTCTCAACTACTCCATATGAGATATGGAATGGTAAGAAACCTCATGTATCTTACTTGAAGATATGGGGTTGTCCTGCTTATGTGAAGCGGACTGTATCAAACAAATTGGATGCTAAGTCTGATAAATGTCTATTTGTTAGATACCCTAAGGAAACAAGGGGTTACCAATTCTATCATCCTGTGGAACAAAAGGTGTTTGTTTCAAGGCATGCTGTGTTTCTAGAGAAAGAGTTTCTCTTGCAAGAAAACAGTGGGAGTGTCGTCGACCTTGAGGAGGCTCGAGAGACTCAAATAGACATTAATGAGATACCTGGTGAAGCACAACAGCCGACAACTCATAGTGATGAGCAATCGGCTAGACCTATTGTAACACCACATCTTCGTAGATCTGGTAGAACACGCAATATTCCTGAGAGATATGGATTTCTTGTAAGTGAATCGAACGACGTGTTACTCATTGATGATGAGGAGCCTACCAGTTATGAAGAAGTGCTGATAAGTTCAGAAAGGGATAAGTGGCTTGGTTCCATGAAGTCGGAAATGGATTCCATGTATGAAAACCAAGTTTGGAACTTGGTTGACCCACCTGAAGGGATAAAGCCTATAGGGTGCAAGTGGGTTTTCAAGAAGAAAACCGACATAGATGGTAATGTGATTACCTATAAGGCTAGATTGGTGGCGAAAGGATATCGTCAAAAACAAGGTGTTGATTATGACGAAACCTATTCGCCTGTACCTATGCTTAAATCCATTCGGATGCTCCTGGCCATAGCTGCTCATTATGATTATGAGATATGGCAGATGGATGTGAAAACATCTTTCCTTAATGGAAACCTGCTCGAGGACGTGTATGTGATACAGCCTGAGGGTTTCACATCGGTTGATAAAACCAAGGTATGCAAATTGCGACGGTCCATTTATGGATTGAAGCAAGCATCCAGGAGCTGGAATATCCGTTTTGATGAGACAATCAAAAAGTTTGATTTCTCACAAAATCCAGACGAACCTTGTGTGTACAAGAAGGTTAGTGGGAGTGCAGTCGTATTCCTAGTATTGTATGTCGATGACATACTACTTATAGGAAACGATGTTTCAATCTTACAGTCAGTGAAGGTTTGGTTATCCAAGACATTCTCCATGAAAGACCTAGGAGAAGCAACCTACATCCTCGGGATTAAGATCTATAGAGATAGATCGAAACGGTTGCTTGGTCTTTCGCAGTCTACATATATAGACCGAGTGCTAAAGAGGTTTAGCATGTCGGAATCCAAGAAAGGTTTCCTACCCATCAGGCATGGGGTACACCTTTCGAAGTCTATTTGTCCGCGCATAGAAGACGAGAGGATTTGCATGAGTAAGATTCCCTATGCATCCGCAATAGGATCTATCATGTATGCTATGTTATGTACGAGGCCCGATGTATCGTATGCTCTGAGTGTCACGAGCAGATACCAGTCTGATCCAGGAATGGATCATTGGGTGGCTATTAAGATGATCCTTAAGTACTTAAGAAGAACTAAGGATGCGTTCCTAATATATAGAGAAGGGTACATGGTGATATGTGGGTATACGGATGCCAGCTCCAGACAGACAAGGATGATTCCATGTCTCAGTCTGGATATGTATTCACCTAGAATGGAGGCGCAATAAGTTGGAAAGGTTCCAAGCTTGACACTAAGGCGAGAATACGTTGCGACTTTAGGAAGAAAGGAAGCGGTTTGGATCAAGAAGTTCATCTTTGAACTTGATGTGGTCTCATCAATGATCCAAACATGTGCTTCGCCGCTATCATCTTATCAGAGAGATCATCAGTAGGAACGAAATACAAATCGAGAAAATTCCCACTGAAAGGAACTTAGCGGATCCTTTGACTAAGGCATTACCTCAAAGTAAGTTTGAGGGTCATGTTCGAGCTTATGGTATTGGATACCGTAGCGATTGGCATTAGGCCAAGTGGGAGTCTGTTAGTAATATATGAGAGATGTCCTAAGGCAATCGCCTTATGTATGAACCATTTATATGATAAATGAAGATTCACTATTTGAGTATACATGTCTTATGTATTTGATTGGATCTTAAACTCATTTACTGAATGTCCACGATACGATTCACAGCATGAGAGAATTTGTGATTGGATCACAACTAGTGAGTATCTCTACATGTGTAATTGTGATGTATCGGAATTATCCCTAGTCGATGAATTGATGGATTTGGACACCATCAATTCTGTTGAGACTAGCACGAGGTATACTCCTTGGTGTATCCAAGCAGCTGATTCTCACTGGCTGGAGACATAGTGATGTCCGGAGTTAATCGTGGATGCTAGTTATGGTAACTAGTTCATTGGAGTGACCAGCCGTAAGACTTCATATGGTTCTCTGCATATATAGATATGTCAATGAAGTTCTTACTGTGGCTTAAGTGCGATGTTCCTTTGACTTGCGGTATTCAAGTCATCTTGATCATGGAGACTTATGCTTTGACATCTTAAGCAAACATCTCTAAGGAGATGTGGACCCGGGATGATTGGGTATAAGTCGAAGTGATCGAAGATGTTTGAATAGCCTATAAAGGATTCACCACTCCTTGCGAGGAAATGTATACCCATGGCCTCTCATCGGATTGTTACTAAAGTCTTTGGCCAAAGCATTACATGTTTAGAGTAAGGTACTCTTCGATACATGTGAAGTAACTAGAATCCGTAGGACGAGGAAATAATACTTGGGCTAGGTGTGACGTAGTCAGCCTAGTGGGGACTGACACAATAGACCATGTCCTGAACCAAGTGGGTATAAGATGAGTGAAGGGAATGGGGCACGAATCATTCGAGCTGCTGAAGGGTTTCAGAAATAGTTCTGGATCAACCATTGATCTTTTCGGTTAATTGGAGATCATGATGTACTACTAGGTGTCACTCATGATCGTTCTATAATTAATGGTTAATTATAGACGGCCAACATAAACCGAGAACCTATTTGGTCACACGCACAACGAGCGTAATCCAAAGGATTTAAAACGAGCTTGAGAATGAGATTCTCAGACCGAGAGAGACTAGGTTTGGTCGGACCAAACATAAAGTGAGCATGAAATCGTTTCAGTCACAATGGAAGCGTGGATGGGCCGTGTCTTATGAAGACGTAATGGATGAACCAAAATGGTTTGGTTCTAATCCAATGGATGAGAATAAACCAAAGGGGTTTGGTTTATTTTAAACGAATGAACCAAAAGTTGGTTCGGTTCGTTTTAACTTAAAATAAACCATCATGGTTTGGTTTATTTTAACTTATCTTAAAGGAGCGGGTTAACGGGCCTAATGTTTATGATCCAATAACCATTAAGAGAATTAGTTCTCTATAAAAGAGGGCTTAATGGATAATTAAGCCCTAATCCAAAACCCTTGCCCTAAAGTTGCCGCCCACCTCATCTTATCTTTGAGTTGGCGCCAACCTCTTTTGCCGCCCAGCCCATTGTCCGCCCGATCAAGTTGTTGCGGCGTCAAGCTTCGGCCGGTGATCCTCCGGCGACCCTCCGGTGATCTTCCTAGGCCTCGGTGAAAAGGTGAGCACTTGGCTTCCTTGTTTTGGCCGGCGCCTACTCCTCCACCAAGCTGTCCAGTTTTCTGGACAGCTTCTTCTCCTCTCGTCGGAGCGTCGTTTGGACGACGGTTAGAGCTCCGACAGCGGATAACTTACCGGGGATTCGATCTCCGGTAATCCTCTGAGGTGGAGGACGCGAAGGCCAATCGGTTGTGAAGACCTCTCCGGAGAAGCGAGTTTTGAGGACTCGTTTTGGATCCGAATTTGGATTCGGATCGTGATCATCTCTCGATCACGTCGTCTTCAACACGAGGCTAGTAACCCATACGAAGACGAAGCTCGTGGCTTAGCGAAGTCATCCCGAGGAACTCGGCGTGGATACGGATAGAGACGATTCTAGCGAGGATCGTTCCGGTTGATGCCGTTCCCGCTACACGTCATACGAAAGGTATAACGTAGATAAATTTCCTTTTATTGCAAATTTAAATTTACGGTTATGTCTACACTTGTTGTAATATGCATGCGTGTGTTGTGTGTGTTGTAATAAATAGGAGTATTTATTATTTTTATTGCTTCATGTGTTCATGTTTCTGAAACATGATCGAACACACACACCTGCAGCTTGATCTTAGGAAACCCAACATGGGTATACGGATGTCAGCTTCCAGACAGAAAAGGATGATTCCAGGTCTCAGTCTGGATACGTGTTCACCTTGAATGGGGTCGCAGTGAGTTGGAAAAGTTTCAAACAAGATACTGTAGCGGATTCTACTACTGAGGCAGAATACATTGCAGCTTCAGAAGCAGCAAAGGAAGCGGTTTGGATCAAGAAGTTCATTTATGAACTTGGTGTGGTTCCAGCCATTGTTGAAGCAATACCGATCTACTGTGACAACAATGGAGCAATTGCACAGGTGAAAGAGCCAAGGTCTCATCAACGATCCAAAGATGTGCTTCGCCACTATCATCTGATCAGAGAGATCATTAGTAGGAAGGAAATACAAATCGAGAAAATCTCCACTGAAAGGAACTTAGCGGATCCTTTGACTAAGGCATTACCTCAAAGTAAGTTTGAGGGTCATGTTAGAGGCAATGGTATTGGATACCGTAGCAATTGGCATTAGGCCAAGTGGGAGTTTGTTAGTAATATGTGAGAGATGTCCTAAGGCAATCGCCTTATGTTTGAACCATTTATATGATAAATGAAGATTCACTATTTGAGTATACATGTTCTCATGTATTTGATTAGATCTTAAACTCATTTACTGAATGTCCACGATACGATTCACAGCATGAGAGAATTTGTGACTGGATCACAACTAGTGAGTATCTCTACATGTGTAATTATGATGTATCGGAATTATCCCTAGTCGATGAATTGATGGATTAGGACACCATCAAATCTGTCGAGACTAGCACAAGGTATACTCCTTGGTGTATCCAAGCAGCTGATTCTCACTGGCTGGAGACATTGTGATGTCCGAAGTTAATCGTGGATACTAGTTATGGTAACTAGTTCATTAGAGTGACCATCCATAAGACTTCATATGGTTCTCTGCATATATAGATATGTCAATGAAGTTCTTACTGCAGCTTAAGTGCGATGTTCCTTTGACTTGCGGTATTCAAGTCATCTTGATCATGAAGACTTATGCTTTGACATCTTAAGCAAGCATCTCTAAGGAGATATGGACTCGGGATGATTGGGTATAAGTCAAAGTGATCGAAGGTGTTTGAATAGCCTATAAAGGATTCACCACTCCTTGTGAAGAGATGTATACCCATGGCCTCTCGTTAGATTGTTACTAAAGTCTTTGGCCAAAGCATTACATGTTTAGAGTAAGGTACTCTAGGATACATGTGCATTAACTAGAATCCATAGGACGAGAAAATGATACTTGGGCTAGGTGTGACGTAGTCAACCTAGTGGGGACTGACACTATAGACCATGTCCTGAACCAAGTGGGTATAAGATGAGTGAAGGGAATGGGGTACAATTCATTGTAGCTGCTGAAGGGTTTCAGAAATAGTTATGGATCATCCGTTGATCTTTTCGATTAATTGGGGATCATGATGTACTACTAGGTGCCACTCATGATCGTTCTATAATTAATGGTTAATTATAGACGACCAACATAAACCTTGAACCTATTTGGTCACACGTAATTTGAAGGATTTAAAATGAACTTGAGAATGAGATTCTCAGACCAAGAGAAACTAGGTTTGGTTGAACCAAACAAGGAGCGAGCATGAAATCATTTAAGTCGCAATGGAAGCGTGGATGGGTCGTGTCTTATGAAGACATAATGGATGAACTAAATTAGTTTGGTTCTAATCCACTGGTGGAGAATAAACCAAAGGGGTTTGGTTTGTGTTAAACAAATGAACCAAAGTTGGTTCGGTTCGTTTAACTTAAAATAGACCAAATCGGTTTGATTTTTAACTTAAAATAATGGAGGCGGGTTAACGGGTTTTAGGTTATGAACCAATAACCATTAGGAGAATTTGTTCTCTATAAAATAGGGCTTAAGGGTTTTGTGAAAACCTAATCCTAGCAACCCCAAAGTTGCTGGCCCCCCCCCTCTCCTTCGCCTCTTGTGGTCGGCGGCCAAACCCTAGCCGCCCACCCTTGTGTCGCCGTCCAAGTTGTTGTCGGCATCAAGCCGGCGACCCTCCGGTGATCCTCCTTGACTCTGGTGACCAAGGACTAGCTGACCCTCTTCCCTTTGGCCGGCGCTAACTCCTCCACCAAGCTGTCCCATTTTCTGGACAGCTTGTTTCCTTCATTTCGGAGCGTCGTTTGGACGACATTTGGAGCTCCGACAGTGGCTACTTTTTTGGGGATTCAATCTTCGGTAATCCTCATAAGTGGAGGATGAAGGATTCGTCAAACGGTTGACGAATACCTCTCCGGAGAAGTGAGTTTTTGAGGACTCATTTTGAATCCGAATTTTGATTCGGATTGTGATCTTCTCTCAATCACATCGTCTTCGACACGAGCCTAGTGAATCGTACAAACACGAGGCTCGTGACTTTGTGAAGTCATCCCGAAGATACTCAGCGTGGATACGGATAGAGGCGATTCTAGCGAGGATCGCTCTGGTTGATGTCTTTCCCGCTACACGTGATACGTCAGGTATACGTAGAATAAATTTTCTTTTATTGCAAAATTTGAAACTACGGTTATGTCTACACATGTTATACTATGCATGCGTGTGGTGTGTGTGGTGTAAAAAATTAGATTTATTATTTTTATTTCTTCCGCTGTGCACATGTTTACGAATCTAGTCCGAACTGTAATCTGGTCCGAACATACCTTCTTCTACCATCTCCCGGGGATTCGGACCCTCTTAATTACAGTTATAGTTCCGGCGACTCTTCACCTACTGTCTCTACGCTTTCCTTTCTTTACTGACATTTATTATCCCTATTTCTTCTGCAAATAAATGCGCTCTTCCCCTTCATCGCTATAAAGACTTCCAACCCTTACCAAATAGTTTCCATCTTTTCCCTTTCCTTTCCTTTGCCATGGACAGAATATCTGAACAGGGCAGAAATTCCTGTCCTGCTAAAGGACAGATAGACGATCGCCGCTACATAGCTATCCTGGAGGAGCAAGTGAGGTATTTGCAACAACATCGAGGAAGCTTCGCCGATGTCGCTCTCTGCGTCAACAAGCTGAGTCGGGTCCCAAGGAGCTATCCAAACAATTCAGTGCCAACCTCGACCGCGCAAAGAAGCTCCATCCGTTCCTTCCAACAAAGAACTGTAATACCCTAGATGTATAAGGGTTTCCTTTGTCATCTCCTCTTTGTAAATGACTTCGAATATGTAATTTTCCTGCCTTAGTGAACTCTTCCTGTTTATCTTCTTCTTCAAGTATCTCTTGAGTTATGCCACGCTTTACTCTAATTTTTTTTTCATATTGACATAGACTAACATATAGCTAAGGTAAATTTCGGCTCTTCTGCCTTTTTACCCTACTGAGAATATAATAATATAGAGTCTCTAAATGAGCCAACTCTCCTGCTCTACCGCTGCACGGGAATAAAATAATACAAAGTTTTAAACAAGGACTTCAACTTCTTTCGCTTTGCGGGGACAAAAATGATATATAACTGAGGAGACCTCAGTTCTTCCGTTCCGCCACCACATGGGGATTTCTTCCGTTTTGCGGGGATAAAAATTAAGTATAACCGAGGCAATCTCAGTTCTTCCGTTCCGCCACCACACGAGAATTTCTTCCGCTTCGCGGGGATAAAAATTAAGTATAACCGAGGAAATCTCGGTTCTTCCGTTCCGCCACCACACGGGGATTTCTTCCGCTTCGCGGGGATAAAAATTAAGTATAACCGAGGAAATCTTGGTTCTTCCGTTCCGCCACCACACGGGGATTTCTACGGGATAAAATTAAGTATTACCGAGTCAATCTCGGTTCTTCCGTTCCACCACCACACGGATTTCTTCCGCTTCGCGGGGATAAAATTAAGTATAAATGAGGAAATCTCCGTTCTTCCGTTACGCCACCACACAGGGATTTCTTCCGCTTCGCAGGGATAAAAATTAAGTATAACCGAGGAAATCTCCGTTCTTCCTTAAGTATAACCGAGGAAATCTCGGTTCTTCTGTTCCGCCACCACACGGGGATTTCTTCCGCTTCGCGGGGATAAAAATTAAGTATAAACGAGGAAATCTCGGTTCTTCCGTTCCGCCACCACACGGGGATTTCTTCCGCTTCGCGGGGATAAAAATTAAGTATAACCGAGGCAATCTCGGTTCTTCCGTTCCGCCACCACACGGGGATTTCTTCCGCTTCGCGGGGATAAAAATTAAGTATAACCGAGGCAATCTCGGTTCTTCCGTTCCGCCACCACACGGGGATTTCTTCCGCTTCGCGACGATAAAAATTAAGTATAACCGAGGCAATCTCGGTTATTCCGTTCTACCAACACACGGGGATTTCATCTGCTTCACGGGGATAAAAATTAAGTATAAGCGATGCAATCTCGGTTCTTCTGTTCCGCCACCACACGGGGATTTCTTCCGCTTCGCGGGGATAAAAGTTAAGTATAACCGAGGCAATCTTGGTTCTTCCATTCCGCCACCACACGGGGATTTCTTCCGCTTCGCGGGGATAAAAATTAAGTATAACCGAGGCAATCTCGGTTCTTCCGTTCCGCAACCACACGGGGATTTCTTCCGCTTCGTGGGGATAAAAATTAAGTATAACCGAGGCAATCTTGGTTCTTCCATTCCGCCACCACACGGGGATTTCTTCCGCTTCGCGGGGATAAAAATTAAGTATAACCGAGGCAATCTCGGTTCTTCCGTTCCGCAACCACACGGGGATTTCTTCCGCTTCGTGGGGATAAAAATTAAGTATAACCGAGGCAATCTTGGTTCTTCTGTTCCGCCACCACACTGGGATTTCTTCCGGTTTGCAGGGATAAAAATTAAGTATAACCGAGGCAATCTCGGTTCTTCCGTTTCGCCACCACATGGAGATTTCTTCCGCTTCGCGGGGATAAAAATTAAGTATAACCGAGGCAATCTCGGTTCCTCTGTTCCGCCATCACACGGGGATTTCTTCCGCTTTGCGGGGATAAAAATTAAGTATAAGCGATGCAATCTCGGTTCTTCTGTTCCGCCACCACACGGGGATTTCTTCCACTTCGCGGGGATAAAAGTTAAGTATAACTGAGGCAATCTTTGTTCTTCCATTCCGCCACCACACGGGGATTTCTTCCGCTTCGCGGGGATAAAAATTAAGTATAACCGAGGCAATCTCGGTTCTTCCGTTCCGCCACCACACGGGGATTTCTTCCGCTTCGCGGGGATAAAAATTAAGTATAACCGAGGCAGTCTCGGTTCTTCTGTTCCGCCACCACACGGGGATTTCTTCCGCTTCGAGGGGATAAAAATTACAATATGTATTGCCTATAGGCCTTCAACATAAAGAATGTGACGCCTGCATATCATCCTTCTTTCTGCTTTCCTCCGAAGGGGAACACCTACATCTGTTCCTTCCCATGAAAATGAGGGCTTTAGTACATAATGGGCCATTAGAAAAATAAACCCTTCTTTCCCTTCCGCTTAGGGCCTCTTTCACTATAAATGAGGAGCCCAATAGCAGTTACAAGCCCATTCTTCCCTCTTTTTATAGGGGGTCCTTCGTCTTCATTTCTCTTGCTGTCTTTATCCCTTCACCTTTTCATCTCCTTCTTCTTTGTCTGTTCGTTTTTCCGTCGCCATACTCCGTTGCCTCAATCCCCTGCTTCAGCCCTTTCTCCTTATTCTTAGACCAGCAAGATGCTTTCCACTTTCTTTCCGGAAATAGCGAGCCGTTACTCACACCCCAAGCGAGGCACCGGTCAGCCGTCAGCTTCGTCTTCCTCTTCCCCTTCCCCGATCATCACCACACCGGCTCCGTGTCGCCTTTCTTCCTCTCCTCCTCCTGAAACCCTTGTTACCTCCATCCCAGAGGAAACTGGGGTAATCAGCCTCTCCTCACTTCCTCCGTCATTTACAAACCCTATCTCTCCCACTCTTTCTCCTTCCGCCATAAATGTTCGGAAGTCGCCTTCTCCTTCTTCGCAACCTGAGGATAAACTTCGGGAGGATACTTCCATGTCGGCCGGCGATAGAAGTTGGCTCACCTCTGCCTTCTTTTTCCCCTGAATACGATTCCACCTCTAAACCCATGGCGATTGATATCTCCTCACTGCCTACTTCCCCCTCTACTCATCGCCTGAAGAGTCCTTCTCCTCTTATGGGCATTAGCCAGGGTCCTTCTACTTATTTCTTTCCCACCGAAGGCTCCTCCAGCCCTGTGCTCATCATATCATCCTCTCCGGATTCCTCGTCCAACCAACTTCTCTCCGTTCCTTCTGCCCTGCTTACTTCTCAACCGGCCATGGCACATGTTCTCCTTCCGGCTCCTGATCTGCTGCCCCTGACTACGACCCCCACGAGCCTTCTGACAGGTTCCCCCCCTTCTTCCCCTTCTCAACCCATGGATACCACCCCCATTCTCCCCATTATAAGTGAAATTCCCCCCTCAACATCATCTGTCCCATCTTCTTCCCTTTCCCCCAGGAGTCTTCGGATCCTGAATTTAGAGGAATTGGTTCCTCGCATGGAAGGCCTGCGCCATGCCCTTGATTTGGTATGTTTTTCAATCGGCTTCCCTAACTTTATCTTACTGATCAATTTCTTTTCCCCAACCGGCGTGCAGGCCCTAACCAACTACCAAGAATTGGACCGCTCTCTTCATCAATACCGAGCTCAAGCTCTGGAATCGGAGCGGCAGCAACGGGAAGGTTTAGCGGCTGCCCAGAATTAAGAACAGCTCCTGTTGCAACAACTGCATCTATGCCAGGAGCAATTGGCAGAAGCTCGCCAACAAATTCAAAAAGATGCTAATACTATTGCCACATTGCAAGAACAACAGCGAGCAGGTGTGAAATCCCCTTTACTACAGCGGGAGGTTCAACCGACCCAGCTTGACAAGGAGTCTTCCTCTTCTCAAGAATTGACCGCCGAGAACAGGTAGCAGAACTCCTTCAGGGGAAGCAACAGGATTCAGACATCATCGCTCGACTCCAGGGTCAATATCAGAAGACACAGAATAAAATAGGGGACCTCCGCACCCGCTTATGCAAGGAGGTACAAGAAAACTCCTCTCTCATAAATTCCAGGGCGCATGCTCACGCCTGTCTACGCAGGTAAGAAACATCCCTCCAGAGACTGAGCACTGAGCTTGCCCGAACTAGATCCTACTCCGAGGCGGTAGAGGGGATTTCGGCCTCTATGCGTCAGAACATGATGGAGATGACGCACCTTGTACAGCAGGATCAAAATTCTCGGGCCGACGATGTTTCCATCCTAGCCGATGCTATTATGGAGGTGTCGTGACTCTATGTTGACGTACGCCGAAATCTTCAAGAACAACAAGAGAAATGTCGTAGGCTTCATCGGGATCGGAGCCCTGACTGTCCGAACCGCAGGAGCGACTCATCATCTTGTTGCGCGCCACTTATCAGGACGGATTTAATGAAGCGGTTCGGCAATATGCTGATCAAGGATTACCTCCCTCAACTTATCCTTCATTCTCTTTACTTTGAAGACTCAGTTGAAGACTATGGAAGATGCTTTCGAGAGGACGATCCACAACCTCGAAAGTCGAGAACATCACAAAAGAGTGGGTTATCACATCAGCAACAATTTACTACATCAGATATAGTTAGAGCTCTTTGATACTTCCATCCGGGAGAAGCAAGTTACTCAGCGATATCGAAGACATCTCAAAAGACTCAGACGTTAAGACAACCAGACGATAATTGTTACCTTCCCAAGCGTGGTTATGCTTTGTATAGAGGAGAGAGTTGACGAAGATGGTCGTATCTATGTTGTATTCTTCAGACGCAGTTATACTATTTGCAGAGTTGGAGCGTGCTAAGCCATTAGCAGTTATTCAGTATTTTATAGTCGGTTGAGTCCTCTTTGCCAGTACAATAGTGTTTACCATCTAGCGAGTTTGGTCATTATAGTTTCCCAGTATGTGTGATAGAGTGGATTTTGGAGAGTAGATTGATTTCTCTTGTGAGAAAGGAATTCTCCATCTCCGAAGAAAATAGTGTGTTGAAACGTTCTTGTTGGTGGATCGATATGTAAGACATGGTTGATTTCATAGTTTGACTCCATCTCAACTTCCGATTTCTCACTTTCACTTGAGGATGAGCTCTCTTCTTCCTCTTCCTTATCTTCTTATACTTGTGCCAAGTGAGGCTTCTCATGGAACTTGGCTAATTTGTCCCATAGCTCCTTGGCATCTTGAAATTCACCTAACTTGCACAAGACATCATTAGGTATCAAATCTTCTAAAAGTTTTGTTACCTTGACTTTGGTCTTGAACTCTAGTCTCAACAGAATTGATGGTGTCCAAATCCATCAATTCATCGACTAGGGATAATTCCGATACATCACAATTACACATGTAGAGATACTCACTAGTTGTGATCCAATCACAAATTCTCTCATGCTGTGAATCGTATCGTGGACATTGATAAATGAGTTTAAGATCCAATCAAATACATAAAACATGTATACTCAAATAGTGAATCTTCATTTATCATATAAATGGTTCATACATAAGGCGATTGCCTTAGGACATCTCTCATATATTACTAACAGGATCAACCGATCGGGCAATTTCACCACGTAAGGTTTCGGTGAGTGCTCGCGCCAAAGACTCGATCGATGGGATGATCAGTGGACTGATGGTTATTATCAGTCGACTGATGGGTGATCCGTTGGAACTTAACCAATGTGGATCTGGCCGTTGTGAGACAACGACTACAGGACCAATCGACTGATGGTAACGATCAGTCGACTAATGGGCGCGAAATCAGCTTGATGCAGGTTATAAATGGAGCTCAAGAGGAAGGATTTTTCCAAGACTTTAAGGGAGACTTTGAAGGGGAATTGCTGCTGCATTCTAGTCCCTAATTAATTTAATTCATGTAGGGGGAACTAACTATTTTACCTAGGGAATTAATTAGAAGAATAGAAGAAAATTTGGGTATTAATTCCAAAAAGTCTAGACACATGCCTAAGAAGAAGAGGCCTTCCCAAAAACCTAATGAACAATCAAAATTGAGAAAATTAGAACTAGAGAACCAAGTCTTGAGATCAAGACTTGAGAGAATGGAAAAGACCCTTAAAATTATAGAAAATTCTATTCAAGGGTCAAATGTCCAAAAGTCAAGACCTAAGAAACAAGAAATGTCAAAGGGCAAGAAAGGTTTGGGTCACAAACCTATGCCCTACCATAAAGTCCCATTTAAATATGAAACAGTTTCTAGGTCTAAGAAAACCAAGGCTAATAGGGAAGCTATCCCCAAGACTAGCCATGGTGTTTGCTTAGTGGCTAAAAACTTAAGAAAAACCAAGAAAGCCACTAAGAAGGTCAAAGGGGGAGTTACCCCTAGGTTTGACTTAGGAAAGACCCAAAAGACTATGTCTTCAAAGCCTAAGAGGGTCATTAGGAAGGTATCTAGGGAAGTTATCCCTAATGAATACCTTGTTAACCCAAGGAACTCCAATAGGTATTGGATTCCTAGGAGCATGATTGATTCACGCTATATGGGTCAGGGTGTGTCAACCCTAAGTGGATGGGTAGTTAACCTAGCCATAGTGAGTTGACACATTAGGATGTGCCAATGTGTTTGAGAAGTTGAAAAATGATTAAATTGGCACAAATAGGTCTTAGAGGTATGGGTGTGTCATTTTGGGTTTATGACACACTTGGGAGATAATAATATTAAGACAAAATAAAATTAATTTCTAGAAATGACAATTTGGATTTAACACTTAGGAATTTTATACCTTAATATATTTTACTTGCCATGATTTATTTGCCTTGCCATGACATGACATCATCTTCATTTTTATCTCTAAAAATGTCATGATCATGTTTTAGACTTATCTTTATATGTCATATATGCTAAAATTTCATTCACATGCCATGACATCATGATTTTGACACATGCTTAAGTTATATCATATATATGCCATAATCATATCATGCATAAACTAAAATGAAATTAAGGAATATGGCATGATTTGATGGGAATCAAATAATATTGCCTAGAAATATGCATGAGACCATTAAAGAATAAAAACCCACATCTCACTAGATTAATTGCCTTGAATGTGTTTTACACATCTAAATACAAGTGAGATGTTTAGGAAAAATGAATTAATGGTTTTTAAAACATTTTGAAAAACCTTGGTGAAGTCTATCTTTTGATAGCTATCACCATTGAATGGGATGATACAAAGAGGGCTCAATATTGAAGCTTTTCTTAACTTTTGGACTTTGTGTCAATCTCATTAATTTATGGGTAAAATAATTTTCAAATAATTTTCACCCATTATGACTGTAATAAGTAATATACATACCAAATTTCAAGATTTTTTAACTTATGTATATTTACTTATGAATTTCAGAAATTCATTTCTGAAAATCAGAATACTACAAATGCAGTTATCAGTCGACTTCCAGGGAGGCCAGCCGACTGATGAGCGTGTCAGTCGACTGATTTATGATTCAGTCGACTGACCAGTTGATTTCGAGTAAACCTTGGTGGTTAGGCCCATGTTCAGCTGTGTTTTAGTACTCTAACCACTCCTAACCTTAGGACATGCTTGGGAGAGCATTAGAAAGGGTGGAAATCCATTGGATATGGATTTGGAGAAGTGTTTAGGGAGAGTATCAACTTTAAGGTGGATGAGAGTTCATTGTTGAACATTGCCTTAATTTTGATTTGGTTAATGTTCCTATTGGCTTAGGGACTCTCCAAGGACATTGTTGGTTCAATGGTCAAGGGGGAGCAAGCCTCTAGGGAGAGATATCCATCATGGGAAGATGGATATGTATTTCCTCATGGGAGGAAAATTGGGTTGCCTCTCTTTAAGTGATATGAGACTTATCACTAGAAAGATTGTTGGCGTGTGTTTCCTCCAAGGGAGAGATCGTAAGATCTCATTAGGATATGAGACATTCATACCCTTGGGGAGGACCTTTTTGATGTAATGTCAAAAAGGGGGAGAAGTTAACAAGTTACCAATTGGGTTTGGAATTCTCATTGGGATGTGAGAATTGCCAATATGGGAGAATTGGTAGACTTGAGATGATAGTTTTGTCAATCATCAAAAAGGGGGAGATTGTTGGTGCAATCGGCCCAGGTTGACTCGAGTTTGACTCAAGCAGTATTTTGATGATAGACAAAACTCTTGACATGGGATTGTCATGGGAAAGTCCAACATGGAGTTGGCATGGAAAATTCAAGCATGGAGCTTGGTGTGGAAAAGTCCAAAGCATTGCGAAGGCGTGCACTTGGTGCTTGGTGAGAAATGCATTGTAAGTCGTGCGCTTGGTGCATATGGGAAGTCTTGAGGACTTGGCAAGTTCACTAGGCTCGGGGTCCTTGAGTCGGTGAAGGATGACATTGCAAAGTCGTGTGCTTGGTCCATCCGAGGGACCGTCGGACGGGGAGTGAATGGAGTGAGACCAAAGGGAAGCATACTTCGAGGGCATGAGACGTAAAGGATGGCGTTGCGAAGCCATGCGCTTGGCACATCCAAGGGACGTAGGCCGAGGGAAGAGAGCTTCGGTGGAAAACTCTATGAGGGATGAGGTGGACTTGCCCAAGTGGCTAAGACTAAGTGTCAAATGCTCAAACAGCTTGATGTTTGAGGTTTTACCCGACATCAGTCGACTGGCATAGGTGCCAGTCGACTACTCTCGGTCGAATGGTTCGACCGGTGTTCGAATGACTAGGATATGGCTGACCAGTCGACTGTCAAGGAGGGCAGTCGACTGCCGATGCCATCAGTCGACTGATGATGGAGATCAGTCGGTGATCGGGCGATTCGACGAGAAGGGTTTCGGTCGAGTGCTAGCATCGGCACTGATCGATGGATGATCGATCGACTGATGGGTATTATCAGTCGACTGATGGGTGATCCATTGGAACTTGACCAATGTGGATCCGGTTGTTGTGTGACCACGGCTACAGGACCAATCGACTGATGGTCACGATCAGTCGACTGATGGGCGCGTAATCAGCTTGATGCAGGTAATAAATAGAGCTCAAGAGGAAGGATTTTTCCATGACTTTAAGGGAGACTTTGAAGGGGAATTGCTGCTGCATTCTAGTCCTTCAAGAGCCAACCAAAGCAAGCAACAAACAAGTGATCAAAAGCAATCAGTGAAAAGTATTCTTTTGTATTTTATTTATTTGTATTCTTGTTTGTATTTCTATATTACTGTTGTAATTGCTTGTACGAGGTTTCTCCATCTCCGAAGTATTGTCGAGAAGAAGTTTAGTTAGTGTCGTGCGCATAACTAGAGCTCGGTGAGCTCGCCCATGGAGTAGCAATGCAAGAACGAACGATTTCCACCATACGACAAAAGAGGGTTATTCACCCCCCTCTAGTCGGCCGCCATCGTTCCTACAAAAGTTATATAACAAAAATTGTTACTAAACGTTAAATGGTAACCATTTCTATTTAAGCAGGAAATAGAAACAATGTTCTTTATTAGATAAGGAATATAATAGCAATTGTCCAGTTCTTAGACTAGTCCACTAGGGAGCTTCAACAAATAAGTTTCGATGGCGACTGCAACAACCTTTGCTCCATTGCCAACTAACAAATTTGACTCCCTTCTGACGAGTCTTCTTCTATTTCTTAGCCCTTGTATGTCATTACATATATGTGAGCCACACCCAGTATCCAATATCTAAGTGTCTAAGGAAAATGAATGACAATCAATAATGAAGATACCTGAAGAGGATAGGGCATCAGATGCCTTCTTCTTCTTCACGGACTCAAGATAAATCTTGCAGTTTCTTCGCCAGTGGCCCTCCTTGCCACAATGATGGCAAGTGCCCCTTTGTGCTGGTTCTGCCTTCTTAGCCTTTTTGTTCTTCCCTTTCTTCTATTCTTTTGACTTCCTCTTAGAACCTTTCTTTGAGGAATCAACTAACAAAACCGCCTTCTACTTATGCTTCACAAATGGCTCCACAGTCTTCAGCATATTGAGGAGCTCAAGAATAGTGGATTCAAGTTTGTTCATCCGATAGTTCATCATAAATTGTGAGAAACTCTTGGGCAAACAATGCAGAATTAAGTGAATACTTAATTCAAGATTCATCATAAACCCGAGGGTAGCCAGCCGCTCGATGTACCCATTCATCTTTAGCACAAACTGTACTACAGATGAACCTTCTTGTATCTTAGAGGTGAAGAGGAGCCTAGAGACTTGAAACCTTTTGGATCTCGCTTGCTCATCAAACAACTCATGAAGATGGAAGACTATGGTATTAGCATCCATATGCTCATGCTGCTGGTACCATTGCTACTAAGCATGATGCAACTCTCGCCACTCAGACCGCCATATGTTTTTGATAGGCCAACAATTGGTCTGGAGTTGCATCGTCCCTAGGACAGTTCGGAAGAGGCACTTCGAGGACATACACGAGTTTTTCTACCTTGAGAACAATTCTCAAGTTTCTAAGCCAATTCAAGAAGTTAGGCCCAGTCAATTTATTCGAATCCAAAATAGTGTGCAAATTCAAAGACGTCATGATCAATCGATTAACCTAGAAATACAAAACGAGCATATATGAGAAAGATGATTTAAAATGCATCAACATACATTTATAAATCCCATTCATTTTTCGAATTTTAAAAACCCCAAAATCACTCTGGGAGATCGTAGGTCCATCTCCGAATGGGCTAATATCCAACATAGATATGAACAACCTTGGAGAGAGTCCAACAAGCCATTCATAGCTACAATGGTAGGTATCTTGTATACCAATTGCATATCACATATATGTAACTATCACAATGTGCTATCAACTAATTGAATGTTCACACATACATCGGGTTGTTAACTCATTAATAAGTATGCATCATATGCATATCACCCAACTTCACCTCCCTTCACATCGACCTTGGAGAGAGTCCAACAAGTCGATGCTCCAGGTTATAGCCAACCCATTAATCAAAAAATAGTTTTAATATGGTTACAGCGCATTCAACCAATTAGCCCCACTTGGAGAGAGTCCAACAACCAAAGCCAACGATTAACCTCTGACTCTTACCATATTAGTATTAAACAATTCCATGGTTTGAACATGTTCAGGTTCGAGCCGGGCTTAGAGAGAGTCCAATAACCCAAACAAGAAACAAAACTCTGGTTCTAACCATATTAATGGAAGATGTAGGCTTTAATATTGCATAAGGGTTTTATTGTCTCATCCTCTTTGCATGCAAATAACTATTATCTACATGACTTGGCATACATGACATACATCTACATGTCACGACACGCATGACATAATGATATGCATCTAATGCAATTACATGAGATACAATTATGGCATATACAAAATTTCCTTATATGTCATAACTATTTATAAAAATAAAATATATTTGAGATTTGATTCCCTAAATCAAATCATGATTAAATTAGGAAATAAATTTCCAAATCTAATCACATATTTTATTTGTGGAAAGTGTTAATTAAGGAAAGTCAAATTTAATTTAGGAAATAAATTTCCTAAATTATCAAAACTATTTATGGAAATAAAATATATTTTATATTTAATTCCCCAAATTAAATCATGATTAGATTAGAAAATAAATTTTCAAATTTAATCATATATATTTTATTTATGGAAGGTGTTAATTTCCATAGATACTTCTAACTTTCCAAAAGTAGAAGATTTCCATAAATACTTCTAAACTTTCCAAAATTAGAAAATTTCCATAAATACTTCTAAACTTTCCAAAAGTAGAAAATTTCCATAAATACAATTATGACTATCACAAAGTACAACATGTGTAGACATAATTGCAATTTCAAATTTTGCAATAAAAGGAAATACTCTAGTTATACCTGACGTATCATGTACATCAGGAATGACATCAACCGGAGGAACTCTCACTAGAATTGCCTCTATCCGTATCCACACTGAGTACCGTCAGGATAACTTCACCAAGCTACAAGCCTCGTCTTCGTAGGAGTCACTAGCCTCGTGTTGAAGAAGATGTGACCGAAAGAAGATCACAATCCGAATCAAAATTCAGATTTGAAAATGAGTCCCCAAAACTCGCTTCTCTGGAGAGGTATTCATCAACCGTTTGACGAATTCTTGGTCCTCCACCTATGAGGATTATCAGAGATCAAATCCCCGGTAAGGAAGCCACTGTCGGAGCTCCAAACGTCATCCAAACGATGCTCACACGAAAGGAAATAAGATGTCCAGAGAGATGGACAACTTGGTGGAGGATTTGCACCGCTCAAAGAGGATGGCCGACCAACCCTTAGTCGCCGGAACCTAGTTGAGTCACCGAAGGGTCGCTGGAGGATGGTCGGCAGTAGCTTGGATGCCGACATCAGGGTGGATGGTGGCACAAGGTGGCTGGGCAGCGTGGAGACCTTGGGCGACGGCAAGGAGAAGAGAGGGAAAGGAGAGGAGAAGTATTTCCCAAAATAAACTTACGACTCTCCAAAATTCTAATTACATTTTTATAGAGCATGTGTTTCTTAACCATTAAGAAAACTTTTCCATAGGGTTATTGGTTCATAACCAAAACCCGTTAACTACTCAATAACTTAAGTTAAAATAAACCAAACCACGTTTGTCTATTTTAGGTTAAAACGAACCGAACCAACTTTGGTTCATTCGTTTAATAACAAACCAAACCCTTTTGGTTTATTCTCCACCATTGGATTAGAACCAAACCAATTTAGTTCATTCATCATGTCTTCATAAGACTCGGCCCATCCATGCTTCCATTACAACTGAAACAATTTCATGCTCGCTATTTGTTTGGTCCAACCAAATCTAGTTTCTTTCGATATGAGAATCTCATTCTCAAGCTCGTTTTAAATCCTTCGGATTACGCTCGTTGTGCGCGTGTGACCAAATAGATTCTCAGTTTATGTTGGTCGCCTATAATTAACCATTAATTATAGAATGATCATGAGTGGCACCTAGTAGTACATCATGATACCCAATTAGTCAAAAATCAACGGTTGATCCAACCATTTTGAAACCCTTCAGCTACAATGAATCATGTCTCGCTCCTTCACGCATCTTATACCCACATAGTTTAGGACATGGTCTATAGTTGTTGGGATCATACTATGCATGCGAACCGATTCGCAAAATTGTAGCGGAAACAAATTTTTTGGATCCCACCAGAGATCCAAGCGAAAACATATAAATTGTTTTTAACCATCTAGATCATATCTAAAAGAAGTATTATACCTTTGAAGCGAGCCCTTCGCAATCCCTCTAGTCCAAAGTTGTCGGATCTATACGGTAAGGATAACCGTATCTCTAAGGTATCCACACTGACACTCAGCCCTTTTGGAAATATTGTTGTGCTAGCAACCTTTGTAGAACAACTAGCCAAAATTAGGAGGATGAAGAAGTGAAGAAGAAGAAAGAACACCCAACTCTTAGATCTCTCTTTGGCTCTTCTTCCACCCTTATATATTATCATGCTTGAATTCCAAAATCAATGCATCAAATGCATCATTGAAAATCCACTAGCCTCTTCCCATTCTACACGTTAAAATCCAATGCATCAAATGCTTTGAATTGTAATCAAATGCATTATTGAAAAATCACTAGCCTCTTCCAATTCTTCACGTTGAAATCCAATGCATTTTTAATGCATCATGCATGCATTAAAACTTTTTGCATGTGACTTGGGTTTAACTCAAGTCTAACTTGAGTTTTGCATGTGATTTAGGTTTAACTCAAGTCTAACTTGAGTTTTGCATGTGACTTGGGTTTAACTCAAGTCTAACTTGAGTTTTGCATGTGATTTGGGTTTAACTCAAGTCTAACTTGAGTTTTGCATGCGAATTGAGTTTAATTCAAGTCTCACTTGATTCTAACTCAAATCTAGTCTTCATCCATCCAATTTAGTTTGAGTCTAACTCAAATGTAACCCGCTTGAGTCTAACTCAACCAACTTGATTTTGACTCGAGCCTTGACCATCCATTATTCTCATTGTTCTTTTAGTCAAACTAAAAGAACTCATTTCCAAAATAGAATGTCATTTGTGTGTGACCCTATAGGCTCTTGTAACATTGGCAATGTGTCTAAAACCCCTTTTAGACACAAGCAATTAGTGACATCTAGCAATGCATCATTTCTACCCAAGTTACAAGAAAGTCGAGATCCGACAACCTTTCCGTGACTATTATTATGTATGATGGTGTCCTTCTATCCTTGATATCATATATCGATCAATGAGGCATAGACCGTGTCATCCCCTTATCGATCTTTGTATTTCTTGATCCCCAAGTAGACTCACTCAAAAAAATGAGCTCAATATCTCATATTGACTCATTTGAGCATGACTATGCATTTCGTGGTCAAAGAATTTAACTCAAGTCTAACTTGATTTTTGCATGTGATTTGGGTTTAACTCAAGTCTAACTTGATTCTAACTCAAATCTAGTCTTCATCCATCCAATTTAGTTTTGTTGGATATTTGACGCCGCTAGAGGGGAGGTGAAGAGCCTTCTGACCGTACGAAGATGGAATTCGATCGTGATCGTGTCTACAATTTCGTTAGCGCAGCGGAATATAGAAATGAAAGCAATAACGAAATACAACAATCACAAACACAAAGATATAACGTGGTTCGGAACCACACGGTTCCTACTTCACGGATCGAGCTCTAAAGAGCTCTAGCGATGCCAATGCAATCACTAATCAATAAACTCCTTCTCGACAACAAGTCGGAGGCGGAGAAACCTCGTACAGACGTTTACAACAATAAACGAAAGAAATACAAGCAAATACAAAGGAAATGTAAAGAACACTTTACAAACTAGGGTTTTGAGCACTTGCTTGTTGGTTGCTTGGATGAGCATGAAGGACCCTGAAATGCACCTGCAAATCGCCTTCAAATCACCTCACCAAAGCTCCCAAAAATCTGATTCTTGAGCCTTCCACGAACAACTGCTTTTATCCTCCATCGGGCTGGATTTCCGCCTAGCTGATCGCCATAAGTCACCAATGATCGATGCCATCGTTGTCGTGAGACAACGGATCGATCCACACCGAAAAACTCCAGCGATCATTGCCGACCCTTAGCGATCGTACCGTGACATCGATTCGGCTGCTCCAATGGCGATCGGCTGCGAGGCGATTCAGCTCTTAAACGGTAGTCGAACTCAAGTCGACTCATGGCAGTCGAACCGGCCATAATGCCAGTCGACTGCCAACCTCAAAGATGAGGTTTTAACCCAAAGTATGGTGCCCCCATACTTGCTAGACCACCCTTAGCCTAGACCTAAGCCTTCTAGCCACCTCCATCAGCCTCACGCCTCTCGGATCCCTCCAAGTCATCCATGACTTGTTCATCCATCGCGCTAGCCTCCAGGTGCTTCCCTCGGCTATGTCATGCTAACGGTGTCTACACCGCCAAGGCACATTGGACTTACGCCGCCAAGACTCCGCTTGGACTTTACGCCGCCAACCATTGGTCTTATGCTGCCAAGACTCCCGCTTGGACTTTACGCTGCCAATATCAAACCCTTGAACTTCTCAAATGCCAAGACTCAAGCTGAGACTTTTCCTTGCCAACCCATGTTGGACTTTCCATGCCAAGACCCATGCTTGGACTTTCCATTTGCCAAGACCCATGCTTGGACTTCTCATTTGCCAAGACCCATGCTTGGACTTCTCATGCCAAGTACTCAAGACTTGGACTTTCCTTGCCAACCCATGTTGGACTTTTCATGCCAAGACCATGCTTGGACTTTCCTTGCCAACCCATGTTGGACTTTACATTGCCAAGACCCATGCTTGGACTTTTACATTGCCAAGACCCATGCTTGGACTTTTCATGTGCCAAGTGTCCCACTTGGACTTTTCATGCCAAGTACTCAAGACTTGGACTTTACCAAATGCCAAGTATTCCACTTGGACTTTCCCATGACAATTACATTATCATATGTTTTTGTCGAAACATCAAAACATCACTCGAGTCAAACTCGAGTCCTGGTCAATCGTGACCTGGGCCAATTGCACCAACAATCTCCCCCTTTTTGATGTTTGACAAAAACCAAACAAATCATTTGAGTTAGACCACTAACTCAAATCCCTTACCAATTATCCCAAATTGGTAAACACTCTCTAAATGTTCTCCCCCAAACATTCTCCCCCTTTTTGACTAACATCAAAAAGGTTTTATCTCAAAGTAGGTCTATGTATCATATCCCAATGAGATCTTACAATATCACCCTTGATATAAAAATATCTAGGATGCCTACCATCGCCCCTAGTGATAAGTCCCATATCACTCAAGAGAGGCAATCCTATAATCTCTCACAATTTCCAAATTGGGTATCAAAAACCCATCAATTTTCCCAATTGATGATACTCTCCCAATAACTTCTCCTCTCCAAGGAGAAAAACACATCCATCATCCCAAGATGGATAACTCCTCCTAAAGGCTTGCTCCCCCTTGATCATTGCACCAACAATGTCCTTGGGAAGCCCCTAAGCCAATAGGAACTCTAAACCATCAAAATTAAGGTTCTAAGTTCAACATAGAACTTTCACTCACCCTAAATTTGATACTTTGACCTAACACAACTCCTAATCCATATCCAATGGATTTTCACCCTTTATAATGCTTCCTAAAGCATATCCTAGGGTTAGGAGTGATTAGGAACCTTTTCCATAGTTGAACACGGGCTAAACAAACCTTGTTAACCCGAATCAGACTGGCAATGACTCGATAGTAATCGAGATCGCCACTACATCATCGATCGATTGCCACACAGCAGGCCGATCGATAATCAAAATCTCGATTTTCAGCTATCAGAAATGAATTTTAAAAATTCATAAATAATTATACGTAATTCGAAAAATCGTGAAAATTCATACGTATAATACTTATGACACACACAATGGGTGAAAAATATTTGAAAATTATTTTACCCATAAAATAGTGAGTTTGATATAAAACTCAAAACCATTGAAATTTTCAATGTTTTGGCCCTATTTTGTATCAACTTCATCAATGGTGATTGCTATCAAAAGATAGACTTCACCAAGGTTTTTCAAAATGATTTTAAAATGTTTTCAAAACCTTATCTTGGATCATATTCCTTGGGCTCTATGTACATGACTTGTACACAAGCTTTCCCAATGATCCACAATAAAATTAGATGAGTTTTAGTTCATCTAGATGCAAACACTATGCACCTTGAACTTAACTCATATCCTAGCATCTCACATGTATCTAAGGTGTATAAATACACATACATGTCAATTGGATGTGAGATGTGGGTTTTGTTCTCCCTAATCTAGGGTTTCATGCATTCTCTAAGGCAACCCTACTTGATTCCCTTATAAATGGGACTTCAAGTCATGCCATAGTCCTTAATTCAATTTCAACCAAATTGTCTTAAATGCATGAATGATTATGGTATTAGAAATGATATAAATAAGCACATGCTCATAATCATGATGTCATGGCATAAAATGAAATCAAAAAACACATGACATTTAAAACCTTAATCCTAAGCATAATCATGACATATAGAATGATAGAACTAGGCATGATGTCATGGCATGTTATATGGCAAACAAAGCATGACATATAAAATATATAGGTATAGTAATACCCAAATTTTAATATTAATTTCCATTTGATATAATTAGATATATTTTGCCATATTTCTATTTTTCTCCCAAGTGTGCCAAAAACCCAAAATGGCACACTAACCTCTAAACCTAAATTGTGCCAATTTTGATCATTTTATCAAACTTCTCAAGTAATATTGGCACATCCTAAAACTTTTAGGATTATAATTCAAACCACATTCCCAAGGTAACCATAACCTTGAAAATGACCTAAAATGCCACCTTTATCATGGTTGAGTTAGCTACCCATCCAATCAAGGTTGACACATCCTAACCCCATCTAGCGTGAATCAATCACGCTCTTAGGAACCCAAAACCGATTTGAGCTCCTAGGGTTAATCAGGTATTCCTTAGGGATAACCTCCCTAGATACCTTCCTAACGACCCTCCTAGGCTTGTTAGCCTTGGTCATTTGGGTCTTACCTAGGTTGACTCTAGGGTAACTCCCCTTGCAACCTTCTTAGTGACCACCCTAGGTTTCCTTGAAACCCTAGCCACTAGGCACACCCTTTGGTCAATTCTAGGGATGACTTCCCTATTGACCTTGGTCTTCCTAGACCTAGTTTGTGTTCCATAGTCAAATGGAACACTATGGTAAGCTACCTTAGGCTTAGGTTTGTGACCCAAACCTTGCTTGCCTTTGGTTGACTTTTGACTCTTAGGTCCTTGGTGTTGACTTTGACTTTTGGACCTTTGACTTTGATCATTTGACCCTTTAAATTGATTTTGTATATTCCTAAGGGTCTTTTCTAGTTTTTCAAGCCTTGACCTCAAGGCTTGGTTCTCTAATTCTAATTGCCCAATTTTAGAATTTTGATTTAGACCATGGGCATGGTTCTTCCTAGGCATATGCCTAGTCCATTTAGGGTTAAGGCCTAGATGTTCTCCTATTTTCTTAATGCTTTCCTTAGGTAATATATTTTTAGGGACATTAGTGCCAAATTTCTTCTTATTTCCTAAGTGAACACTCTTAGCTCCTAGGCAAATATATCTATTATTTCTAGCATGCTTTTCATGCACAATAGCAAGACTATTAAAATTATTCCTAGCATGCTTTTGCCTATTAACTAAAAAAGATGCATTATTAAAATATACCTTAGGGTTAGCCTTAGTAGCTCCCCCTACTTGTGATGCTCCCCTTTGCCCCTTCTTCTCCCCCTTCGGGCATTGACTCCGGTAATGACCTGGTAGTTGGCATTTGAAGCAAATCACTTGCTCCTTGCTCTTTTTCATTGAGGCACCGGTCTCCTTGACTTTTGGCATGGGTGGACTCTTCTTTACTCTTTTAGGACATTTACTCTTGTAATGTCCTTCTTCCCTACACTCAAAACATATTATATGCATTTTATTATTAATACATATGCTTGAGTTACCTAGGGTGGTTGTAGGTGCCGGAATCGAATTTTGAACTTCTTCATCTTGACCGGATGTCGAATCTTCTTCTTGATTTTCCGGTGTGAAAGTTATCTCCTCCCCCTCAATCCTTGAAGTGGATGCTTCTTCCACTTCCTCCACCTCTTCTGATCCGGATGTTGATTCCCTAACAACCTCCGAATACTCACTTCCTTGTGAGGATGAGCACTCTTCTTCTTCTTCTTCTTCTTCTTGGACCAATGATGAGTTTTCATGAAGCTTTGCCACTTGGCTCCACAACTCCTTAGCATCCATATAGTCCCCTACCATACACACAATCTCATTAGGGACCAAATCAAGAATAAATTTTACTACCTTCATGTTCTTCTCGAAGGCTTGGAGTTGATGTTCACTCCACTTCTTCTTCTTGAGGAATCCTCCCTTTGGTCCTATTGGATAGCTAAAACCCTCCATCAAGATAGACCATTCTTCGAAGTCCCTCATCATTAGGAAGTCTTCAATTCTTGACTTCCATTGCTTAAACCCTTCTTGTCCATAGAAGGAATAGGGAATTGGGGTGTTGATGTCCCATCCCAATGGTTCTTCCATCTTCACCCTCTAGCCTTTTTTCTTAGCTCCCGACGGTTAGTCCGTAGAAGAGCCCCGGGCTCTGATACCAATTGTTGGAGATTTGACGCCGCTAGAAGGGGGGGGGTGAATAGCGTTCTGACCGTACGAAGATGGAATTCGATCGTGATCGTGTCTACAATTTCGTTAGCGCAGTGGAATATAGAAATGAAAGCAATAACGAAATACAACAATCATGAACACAAAGATATAACGTGGTTCGGAACCACACGGTTCCTACTCCACGGATCGAGCTCTAAAGAGCTCTAGCGATGCCAATGCAATCACTAATCAATAAACTCCTTCTCGACAACAAGTCGGAGGCGGAGAAACCTCGTACAGATGTTTACAACAATAAACGAAAGAAATACAAGCAAATACAAAGGAAATGTAAAGAACACTTTACAAACTAGGGTTTTGAGCGCTTGCTTGTTGGTTGCTTGGATGAGCTTGAAGGACCCTGAAATGCACCTGCAAATCGCCTTCAAATCACCTCACCAAAGCTCCCAAAAATATGATTCTTGAGCCTTCCACGAACAGCTGCTTTTATCCTCCATCAGGCTGGATTTCCGCCTAGCAGTCGACTGCCATAAGTCACCAGTCGACTGATGCCACTGTTGTCGTGAGACAACGGATCGATCCACGCTGGAAAAACTCCAACGGATCTCTTGGCAGTCGACTGCCAACATTGGCGATCATTGCACCGCGTAGCGAGCCGATCGCCACCGATGCTCGTCATCGTAGCGGTCGACCGGCAATGCCCTTAGCGGTCCGATATCGTCAGAGACATCGATTCGATCGCTCCAATGAATACGATCGAGCGGGCCTAAATTCGGCTAAACAAAGAATGAACTCAAGTCGACTCACGGCAGTCGAACCGGCCATAATGCCAGTCGACTGCCAATCTCAAAGATGAGGTTTTAACCCAAAGTATGGTGCCCCCATACTTGCTAGACCACCCTTAGCCTAGACCTAAGCCTTCTAGCCACCTCCATCAGCCTCACGCCTCTCGGATCCCTCCAAGTCATCCATGACTTATTCATCCATCACGCTAGCCTTCAGGTGCTTCCCTCGGTTATGTCATGCTAACGGTGTCTACACCGCCAAGGCACATTGGACTTACGGCGCCAAGACTCCGCTTGGACTTTACGCTGCCAACCATTGGTCTTATGCTGCCAAGACTCCCGCTTGGACTTTACGCTGCCAATATCAAACCCTTGGACTTCTCAAATGCCAAGACTCAAGCTTGGACTTTCCCTTGCCAACCCATGTTGGACTTTCCATGCCAAGACCCATGCTTGGACTTTCCATTTTCCAAGACCCATGCTTGGACTTCTCATTTGCCAAGACCCATGCTTGGACTTCTCATGCCAAGTACTCAAGACTTGGACTTTCCTTGCCAACCCATGTTGGACTTTTCATGCCAAGACCATGCTTGGACTTTCCTTGCCAACCCATGTTGGACTTTACATTGCCAAGACCCATGCTTGGACTTTTACATTGCCAAGACCCATGCTTGGACTTTTCATGTGCCAAGTGTCCCACTTGGACTTTTCATGCCAAGTACTCAAGACTTGGACTTTACCAAATGCCAAGTGTTCCACTTGGACTTTCCCATGACAATTACATTGTTATATGTTTTTGTCGAAACATCAAAACATCACTCGAGTCAAACTCGAGTCTTGGTCAATTGTGACCTGGGCCAATTGCACCAACAAGTTTGAGTCTAACTAAAATGTAACCCACTTGAGTCTAACTCAACCAACTTGATTTTGAGCCTTGACCATCTATTATTCTCATTGTTCTTTTAGTCAAACTAAAAGAACCCATTTCCAAAATAGAATTTCATTTGTGTGTGACCCGATAGGCTCTTGTAACGTTGGCAATATGTCTAAACCCCTTTTAGACACATAAGCAATGAGCATCATCTAGCAATATATCATTGCTACCCAAGTTACAAGAAAGCTGAGATCCGATAACCTTTCCGTGACTATTATTATGTATGATGGTGTCCTTCTATCCTTGATATCTTAGATTGATCAATGAGGCATAGACCGTGTCATCCCCTTATCAATATTTATGTTTCTTGATCCCTAAGTAGACTCACTCAAACAAATGAGCTCAATATCTCATATTGACTCATTTGAGCATGACTATGCATTTCGTGGTCCTACTCTATCAAGAGGCCAAAGATATCACTTCTGTCATATATGAGGGATATATCCCATCTACATCACTCACATCCCTCCACATAATTCATTACATACCCAGTGATCACTATTAGAGTGCACCCTGTTACGGTGTGACGTTAGACGATATCAAAGTACATAACTCCTTATGTAGGGAACCGTAGTTACTTCAAGTCTAAGGACTATTCATACCAATAGTCACATAAGAAAGTATATGACACTCATATAATGATCCATGACACTTTCTCATGGTGGGTTAATTCAGTATATATATTCTCCAATATATATACTCATGTGTCAATGTGATATCTCATATCTATGACTTGTGAGATCAAGTCATCCATTGACCTACATGCTAGTCTCAATGTATTAATGTTGCCCTTGTCTGTTAATACTTGACTAGGAATATTAAGAATAGTGTTCTCTACAGTTTCTCATAATCAATTCTACCAATTGATATACTGTATATTAAAACCTACTATTCAAAGGCATTATTTTATTTATTTAGCTGACACATGCATAAAGTAAATATAATAACCAATGTTTGCCTATATTAATATAAGATATGATACAAAATCTTC